>CM056053.1:82425515-82883015 GCA_029574335.1 Rana kukunoris
TGAGCTTGCTCAATTTGCACCCCAAAGCTTGATATCATAATGATGTCAATAATAGGTCAATAAGTCTACCTTGATGGGTTGCCTGATAGTATTTCAAGACGTTGTGAATTGTTAGACCTCCGTATTGTCTAAGTAACGAGAGTTGGCGGCGGGGGAAAGAGGCTGTGTTTTAAAAGTATACCTATTATTTCATTTTTTATTCTCCTCACTGTTTTCGTTGGTTTTATTGAGAATGGTGGATAAGTAAAGCTGGCCATACATTAGTCAAATTTTGTTCTAAATTGTTGTCTTTGGAACGTTTGTTTAAATTTTTAATGGTTAGTGGGGATCAAATGAACATTAGAAAATTTAAAGAAGCAGGAGCAATACATTTTATTGAACAAATAGTGTTCTAGCAGTGAATGTGCTTTTCATTCAAGAACATATCATACATATTATAATGCACATGTTCTAACCCAATAGAAATCGGTTTGTATGACTGAGATTCCATGGGACAGCAGACGGGAAATACCCTTAATTAATACTTTAAATAAATAAATAAGAGACAGCAGACTATACTGTTGGATGTTAAAGGCCGCGGCTGTTTAATATTGGTTTCAAAATATTGTGATAAATACTATCAACAAAATACAAGAATAAATAAGCATTAGAAATAAGCATTAAAGGTAGCCTAGCCACTACGGCTCAGGCTGCCAACACAACTACCCAGCTAGAACACTTGTAACCAACTAAAGATTTTATTTTCTTCATAAATAATTAAATAAATATATATGAGACACAAAGCTAGTCCCCCTTTGCCGTTACATTTTATTTATTTTTTTAAAAGGCAAAGGTGACACTACCACATAGAAAACAACCGCGACAAAGATGTGCAATAAATATGGGGGGGGGGGGCTGGGAGGGGAAGAACACCACAGCTCCTAAGTCTTCTGAGGCAAATGATTCTGGGCTGACGGAACCCACTTTAAATAGCCCAGAATGGGCTGAAAACTAGCTGGTTCTGACCGGTTTGAACAGCCCTTTCCCGGGCTTTCTATCCAGACCCCAGGAAAGGTCACCCATAGGACAAGAAGCCCGCCAAAATGCCCACCGGAAAGGTCACCTGGAGGCCAAGAGAGTCAGTTTGAACTGACCTTTCCCGGGCTTTCTCTCCAGACCCCAGGAAAGGTCATCAAAAGTCCAAGTGCCTAAAAAACTGTCCCCCGTCGCTCTCCCATGTGGAAAAGAGGGCTAGAGCTGCCCCCTCTTCCTGTCATTCCAATGGTAGGTCTGGATTACATTTTAAGGGCCTTCAAACTAAATAATTTGACTCAATGATGGCAAGATGTAATCTTCTGACAAACTATTTTTCAGAATTTCCACACGCACGATCGAATAAAATGTTACTGGGGAATAGCCAGCTTAAAGTGGAATTAAAGAGAGGTTACTCCAGCATCTTCCCCTGTGTTCTGGGTTTCAGGTTGCACAGGAAGGGCTGGCACAGGAAGGTGTCACTGCTGCACATGTGCAGGAGCTAGTCATCTCAGCACACAAGATCAATCCAGGCCCTGTAAGTTCAGTTTACAGTCTGGGGATTGCTGTGAGTAGGCAGTTAGGTATGTTTTATTGCAGAAATGGCATTTGATGTCTCTTATGCAATAAAATGCCTACCTGCTCACAGCGTATCATAACAGAATTTTAGTTCCACATTAAAGTATAACTAAAGGCAAAAACGTTTTTGTTTTTATTTCAGTTTTGGCCAGAGTGGAGATGGATTAGAACACCTGTTCTCCCCTTATTTGTCCTTTTTACCATTATCATGAGAGTGAAAATAAAAGAAAATTCAAAATTTTGGGTTCTCCCCAGAACAGTAATAGAGGGGAAAACTTCCAATGGGGACACTAGTTCTGGCGATCTGGGGGCTCCAATGGATTCCCTTGATTGGCAGAGATTTCCTTTCATTTCCTGTTTTGGTTAGGGGACTGGAAGTGAAGGAAAATCTTCCCAATGGGACACAGTTGGCAAAAAACTGTTACATAGAGGCAGGAGTGTGGACTCACATCTCAGGCACCGCCTTATCCCATTTAATTATATTCTTTTTTTTTTTTTTTGCCAGACTAGTTGGCCGACTATGTCTGTTAAAGTCCAACCCCAGGATTACATCCTCCTTGAAGCCCCCTTATCTGCTACATTAAAAATGTTTTCAGTACACGTACCTAAGTTCCAGCTGTCTTCTGACCAATCATGTGATACGTACCTTCGACTTCTCCTCCAACTTCAATGGTGGCCAGTCCTGTGCTTTAGAAAACATAGTGACATGTGAGATCTGTTCTTTGCAGCATTTTCCTGTGAGCCCAGGTGGTGTGGTCATGACACCCGAGACTACTGGAAGTTGGATCATTCAAAGAGGTCTGGTGGCCAGAGCTGTAGGAGGATGTGGAGGGCAATGCATGAGTGTGCAGAGTAGTGCTTAAAAACATTTATTTTATTCTCAGTAAAGAGGCTGGGTAGACTGAAATAAATACATGGGTTTTGAGTTGAGTCTCTACCTGCAGCCAGATTGTTAATTAAACATTGTTTTCAGGAACATTATTTATTCCTTTAGAAATGATCCTTTGTTACATGGAGGGAGCTGAAAACCCTTTTTAAAACCATTTTTAATTTTTAGGCATTTAGAGTGACACAATAGCTGTTGATCAGTCAGCTTTACAACAATAACAATGCCGTAATCAGCAGAAGGCAAAGCAAACCATTGGTTTTGTAATGTTTGTTTTCTCTATACTCTCTGCGTTCTGCTCATAGAGAGGATATGTAAGTAACTATGTTTATTTTGTACCCTTTGTAATGGAACAGATATAAAAGGTGGTCGCTCATACGCTCACAGGAGAAGATTGTACACAGCAGTTATTGGTGTCCACATCAACCAGGCATCATTTTGTTAGAGCAAACTAAAAGTTGAAAGAAAGAAAGAATCTAACTATCTGCTAGATACAATATATTTCTCTATAAGCCCCACTGAAAACAAAAGGATTGAGCTGTACACTGGGAAAGATTCTGAGCCTTATTAAAACATACCTAAAGTGCAAACTTAATGTGTTGTCTGATTAGATTCAAACCCACAATGTAAATTGAAACTTAGGGCACATTCACACGGAGTCCAGGGGCATCGGCTGTCACATTTGTACCCTGTTACGGCTGGACTAACTGGATCAGTCACTGCTTGTCGGAGGGTGATAGCGTGGGCGAGCAGGAAGAAGTCCTTTCAAGTGGTATGTGCCCAGATTACAGATAGTGGCGGTGAGCCCTTTTGGAGCCTGGGCTTCTGCCTTTTGGTATGGCCTTATGGTCGTTTCCACATGTAGACTTAGAAAGATAGGTGGGAAAAGAAGCACCTTGTGTCCAATGCAAGTCAAAGGGTGCGTTAGAAGGCGTTTATTGAAACATTGACCCAACGCGTTTCAGGGGAACAAGGACCCCCCCTTCTTTAGGACAGTTGCTGCATGCAAAAAAATGGGCAAGGTTCCCAGTCAGGTGTGTTAATACCAAAGAATCTGAATGATCACCGTCAGAGTGTTGGCTTTGGTTACAGAGGCAGCACTGGGCTCAATGCTGCTTCTGCAACCAAAGCTGGTGCTCTGACAGTGATCATTCAGATTCTTTGCTATTAACTCACCCAATTGGGAACCTTCCCCATCTTTTAGCATGCAGCAACAGCCCTGAAGAAGAGGGAGTCCTTGTTCCCCCAATTAATTGGCATGATGTACTTGTTTCTATTCTCAATAAATGCCTTCTAACTCATCTTTCGACCTGCATATCTTTGGACACCGGACACTCTTTTTTCCACCTACCCTTCTAAGTCTAAATACGTACCCTGTACAATACAATGTGCAGTTCCCCTGCTGTTCACATATAACCATTATTCTGAATAGAGCCTCTGACACTTTGCTTCAGGGACAACGTTTTTGGCCACACACAAACTGACCACAGCTAATTTCATAAAAAAAGGCCCCATCTTGAAAAGAGAAGCCCCCAGAGCTGTGGTGGCTCAACGTGATTGGCACTGCGCTGACAAGCCGTTCACCTCTGCAGCCAAGGGTTCAGATCCCGGTCTCGGCTACATGTGAATTGAGTTTGGTGGTCTCAGCCCGGCTCCCGGTGGGTGTGCTATGCAAGGTACGCCTGTGCTTAGTACGCCCCCCCCCCCCCCACAAAAACCACCACACTTGCACGCACACGAAATTGGTTTACCACACACGCACATTGGCCATGCGGTCTCCTAAAAATGAGAGGCGAAGGACCTACGGGGCTGGCTGGGTGGGCTAGACCCCCTCACTCCCTCATAGGGGGAGTCCCTCTGCCCCGTTGGGGTCCCATTGGGCCCCAGTCGGGCTCCCAAGTGGAGCAGGTAGGGTGGGGTGAGTGGGAGGCCCCCCTCACACCCGCCATTGCCACCGGGGGCATGGAGAAGGATGGCGATTGCCTCCGGGGGGAGGGTCTGCCTACTGCCATCTCCTGCAGTCCGGCTCCTCTCTCTCGAGTTCACGCACAAAAATACACTTAAAAAAAAAAAAAAAAAAGAAAAGAGAAGCCCCCCATCTTGAAGTTCCCACACAATGATGAATGGTATCTGTATAGACGGGAAATTAAACAGTGAGGGTCAATTTACTGAGAACTAATTGGAGAAAAAACTAAGGCCCTTTAAAAAGCTCACAGGATCCCTTTGGTGTTCCAGTTGAAATTGGTTTTAGGGTGGCACCTTGCTCTTGCTGCATCCTATGAAGCAACCCTTACATGCAGGGGCTAAAGTTGTGTCTCTCTATGCTGTGTGTATCAATATAAACACACAGACCTCTAGGATGGAAAGACACCCCTCTTGCCCCCTCTCCTTCCTCCTCCAAGCTAACAGACTGACTGGAGACTGCGTCTAATGTTAACTCTATCCTGTGAGACCAGTAGCCAGCAACACAGTTGTAAACTGCAAGTGCTGGAATTTGAATTTTAATACATAGTTTAGTGGGGAATGCTTTTTTAATATGCTCAAAGTGTTGAACTAAAAAATCAATGAGGGTTTAATAGTACATTATAATATACCGGGACTAGAACTGTCTGATATGTGGAAAAAGGGGGTATTTGTGATTGTCAAAAGTATTGTGACTCCTGCCTTTACACGCACAAGAACTTTAATGGTATCCCAGTCTTAGTCCGTAGGGTTCAATATTGAGTTTGCCCACCCTTTCCAGCTATAATGGCTTCAATTCTCCTGGGAAGGCTGCCCACAAGGTTTAGGAGTGTGTCTATGGAAATGTTTGACCATTCTTCCAGAAGTGCATTTGTGATATCAGGCACTAATGTTGGACAAGAAGACCTGGCTCGCAGTCTCCACTCTAATTCATCCCAAAGGTGTTCTATCAGGTTGAGGTCAGGGCTCTGTGCAGACCAGTGAAGTTTTTCCACCCCAAACTCATTAATCCATGACTTTATGGACCTTGCTTTGTGCACTGGTCAAAATCATTTGATGGAGGGGGGATTACGATGTGGAGTTGTTTTTCAGGGGCTGGGCTTGGCCCCTTAGCTCCAGTGAAGGGAACTCTTAATGCGTCAGCATACCAAGACATTTCGGACAATGTCATGCTCCCAACTTTGCGGGAACAGCTTGGGGATGGCCCCTTCCTGTTCCAACATGACTGTGCACCAGTGCATAAAGCAAGGTCCACAAAGACATCAATGAGCGAGTTTGAGGTGGAGGGACTTAACTGGCCTCAACCGGATAGAACACCTTTGGGATGAATTAGTGCAGAGACTGCGAGCCAGGCCTTCTTGTCCAACATCAGTGCCTGACCTCACAAATGCACTTCTGGAAGAATGGTCAAACATTCCCACAGACACACTCCTAAACCTTGTGGACAGCCTTCCCAGAAGAGTTGAAACTGTTATAGCTGCAAAGGGTGGGCCAACTTAATATTGAACCATACGGACTAAGACTGGGATGCCATTAAGTTTCATGTGCGTGTAAAGGCAGGTCTCCCAATACAATATAGTGTATGTTTTATATATAGGCAGGGACTTTTCTGGGCTTTTCTGTTAATGTATAAGCTCTGGAAGTGGAAATCAGAGGCAATTATGGAATATGTGGGTATTCTCAGCCAATCACCCAAACTTTGACTAGGATTGGTTGCTGTTGATGATGAAGGTAGAGCAATACTAAAATGATGGAAGGTTAGTTCCATAAATTTTAAATGTATTGGTAAACTGTATTTGTACTGTGTGTAGAACATGTTGTGCCTTTGTTCTGGTTCCTTGCGGTTATACTTATTAATGCTGCTTGTAACATTACAAGGCATAGTAATATTATTTTGGCAACGATGGACTCTTGATACGCTTTCAGCCTGGAAGCCTCTGTGTGGTTAAATGAATTTTTAATGATTTTTGCGCCGTAAGAAGCTCAGATTTGCTGGGGGGTTATTTGTGTACACCTCTTACAGATTGCCAACTTTCCAGGATTACTACATTTAATAAGCCTCTAGATTTATCATCCAGGACAAAACCGGGGCTGGCTTCACTGGCATGTGAGCAATTTCATAATGGTAATGCCGCTCTGAGGATCAGCTTCTGGCATATCATTTAAAAAGTATTACAGTGGTGCTGCCTTTTAAGCTTCTGACATGTTCCATGGTTTAGGGTCTGTGTAATTCTTGTTATTCATTCTCATTATATAGAATAGGGTATAAAACATAACAGCTTATTAGACAGGATAATAATGCTTTGCTGTGAATCCAGTTAGATTTCCTCTATTGTCAGCTTGGAGAAGTTAGAACAATGTAGACTGATTGCTGATTGGTTGCTCTTGTTTGCTGTCTATTCTGTTTTTTCTTAGTGATTAACCACTTGCTTACTGGGCACATATACCCCCCTCCTGCCCAGGTGAAATTTTAAGCTCCGGCACTGTGTCGCTTTAAATTGCGCGGTCGTGTGACATGGCTCCCAAACAAAATTGACGTCCTTTTTTCCCCACAAGTAGAGCTTTCTTTTGGTGGTATTTGATCGCCTGTGCGGTTTTTATTTTTTGCGCTATAAACAAAAAAGAGCGACAATTTTGAAAAAAAATACAATATTTTTTACTTGTTGCTATAATAAATAGCCCAATTTAAAAAAAAAAAACACATTTTTTTTCTCAGTTTAGGGCGATACGTATTCTTCTACATATTTTTGCTAAAAAAATAAAAAAATCGCAATAAGGGACTGGTTTGCGCAAAAGTTATAGTGCTTACAAAATAGGGGACAGAATTATTATTTTTTATAATTTATTTTTTTACTACAAATGGCGGCGATCTGCGATTTTTATTGGGACTGCGACATTATGGCAGATACATCAGACACTTTTGACACATTTTTGGCGCCATTCACATTTATACTGCGATCAGTGCTATAAATATGCAGTAATTACTATATAAATGTGACTGGCATTGAAGGGGTTAACACTAGGGGGTGAGGAAGTGGTTAAATGTATTCCCTACATAGTGTTCTAACTGTGGGGGGAAGGGGGGTGACCGATATGTGTCCCTATGTACAAGCGACACAGATCCGTCTCCTCTCCAGAGACAGGATGCTGTCTCTGTGTGAGCCGGCAATGAGAGATGATCTCATATGTTTACATATGAGATCATCTCTCATTCGCCGCACAGATCACATCACAAACGGCCACTCTGATTGGCCGTTCGCCACGATCTGTGATTGGCTGTGTCCAAGGGACACGGCCAACACAGAGCTTCCCCGCTGCGAGCTCTGGAGCGCGTGCGGGGAACGCCCAAAGGGGCGGTCGTCAAAAGACGGCGGCTTGGATATTCAGACCCGCGCTGTAGCCGTCATTCGGCTATAGCGCGGGTCTGAAGTGGTTAAAGACTTAAGCCTCGTACACACGATCGGATTTCTTTCGGGCAAATCTGTAGAATTTTGTGCGAAGGGCGTTGGCCGTGAACTTGTTCTGCATACAAATAGAAAAACTTTGTTGGCCAACATACACAAAACTATGTGGTTTTTCAGCTATTTAGTGCCACCCTTCGGGCAACTTCTGCTGATGTTGTCTTATGGTTGGCATTGGTTCGGAGCATGTGTGTTTGTACTCTGTTGTTTTTTCCCGACGAATCGGATAATCCGATGGCACACATTTGTTGTCAAAATTTTTTAAAGCATGCTATCCAACATTTGTTGTCAGAAAATCCAACAACAGTTGGTTTTCCTGTCGGAAAAAGTTGTATGGTTTTTCCGACGGAATTCCCCTCAAGCCTGCCTTGCATACACAAGAACGCGGTGACGTAAAAGAATACAACGAGCCAAGAAAATGAAGTTCAATGCTTCTGAGCATGCGTCAAATTGTTTCCGAGCATGCGTAGAAATTGCGCGTTGGAATTTGTACACACGATAGGAAATTCCGATCAGTTTTTTTCCTGGTGGAAAAAAAGAGATCCTGCCCTTCCTGTTGGAAAAATTCTGATGGAGCATACACACGGTCGGGATCCCCGACTTAAATCTCTCATCAGACTTTTTCCAACAGGAAAACCGGTTGTGTGTACGGGGCATAAGAAAAAAATTCAGGTCTGGGTCTGAACTTATATAGGGTGTAGGGGATCTTGTTTAAATGGGGCTAACAGGGAGGTAGTCCAGACACCAAAGTGAATTTTAGGGCTTCTTGCCCACCAAAAAAAAAAAGACAGAAAAATGTCATATATTTTTGTTGAAATTTTTATCGAAAAAAACTATTAACAACATGTGAATGTACGATAAAGCCCATTGATATCCTAAGTATACTTAGAAATCTGCCCTTTTATATTGATGTAAATAAACGTGAAAATTATAAGAAATTATTTACAGGTGTACATTCAACAATAGTAACCTTAAATAAGTATAAAAGGAGAGAAAAATGCGACTTGGGCCTGTAGACGAAGCATCCTATATGTTAGGAAAAATGGGTTTTAGGATGTCATGAGAGAGTTTTAAGTTAAGTTAATAGGGTTGCAAAATCATTTATTTATTTTTTCATAAAAAAAGATATCTAGGGGAGCCATATATCTTAAAAATGGGAGTATCGATCGTGCATCTGCGCCGAAAACTCTTCCATTAACATAAGCTTGTTTAATTCAGTAATCCATTCTATTATTAAAGGAGTATGTTGAGATTTCCAATGAATTATTGCCCTGACAGCCACTAAAAATAAAAAATACTGTATTTATTGGCTTATAACACTCACTTTTTTACCCTGAAACACTCACTTTTTTACCCTGAAACACTCACTTTTTTACCCTGAAAATAGAGGTGCCTGCGTGTTTTATACCCAGGGGGCTGTGGAAAGTTATTTTCCAGAAACTTCCCTCTGAGGCCGCGTACACACGAGGAGACATGTCCGCTGGAACTGGTCCGCAGACTAGTTTCAGCGGACATATGCGATCGTGTGTACGGCCTAGTGGACAGGTTTCCAGCGGACAAAAGTTTTTAAACATGCTTAGAAACTTGTCCGCTGGAAACCTGTCCGTCGGACATGTCCGCTGGTTAGTACGCCCAACCATCGGACTGAAATCCTGCGCATGCGTCGAATTGATTTGACGCATGCATGGAAGCATTGAACTTCCTTTTGCCAGCACGTCGGTGTCTTCTACGTCACCGCGTTCTGGTCCGCTGGGATTTTGGTCTGATCGTGTGTACACACATCAGACCAACATATCCCAGGAGACATGTCCGATGAAAACGGTCCGCGGACCGTTTTCATCGGACATGTCTCCTCGTGTGTACGCGGCCTTAAAGTTAGGGTGCGTGTTATACGCCGATAAATACGGTAAATCCCCTTCTTAACCTGCTGTCTGGGGATGGATGCAAACTTTGTTCTGTTGATGAGACCCTTGAGTGATATGTACCCTTCTGCCACTGATTACTGTCCTCCTGCATGGTGGGCACAGGCTGCATTGGTGGGCATTGGCAGGCTGCATCGGTGGGCACAGGTGAAGCAGCATTGATGGACACAGGTAGGCTACATTGTTGGGCACAGATAAAGTTGTTAAAATTTATACATGCAGAAAACATTTTAAGTGTAATTTCATGAGATAATTTATGAGAGGGTGTTTAGGAGTGGGGCAGGGGCGGGGTTGGGTGGGGCAACTGGTGGCGAGTAACTCTTAAGGCCTGGCTCAGGACTTGAAATTTTGAGCCATGGTATAAGTTATAAGGTCTTCTCTGTGCAAATTTCCCTGAAGAAGGGATTCAAGTGTTCCTGAAACACTTCGGAATCAGAGAAAAGATATTGTCATTGCAACATTGACTCATCAGAAATCACTTTAGTATGTCCTGTTATGCTTGAGAGCGGTGATGTATACACCTATTTTATCCATATAATCACATTTACAATTGTATCCAATTTCTTGATCTGTTCTGTGTTGCCGTTAAAGTCCCATTGTACCGGGGGGTATCTATTGGCCTACCTTCTTAAAGGGGTTGTAAAGGTTCACCTTTTATTTTCTAAATAGGTTCCTTTAAGCTAGTGCATTTTGGTTCACTTACCTTTTCCTTCGATTTCCCTTCTAAATGTTTTTTTTTCTTTGTTTGAATTTCTCACTTCCTGTTTCTCCTCAGTAAGCTTTCCACCATCATCCGAGCGGTGGAAAGTCATTTATAACAGCTTACTGAACACCTTACTGAGGAGAAACAGGAAGTAAGAAATTCAGACAAAGAAAACAAAGAAAAAAACATTTAGAAGGGAAATAGAAGGAAAAGGTAAGTGAACCAACAATGCACTAGATTAAAGGAACCTATTTAGAAACTAAAAAACTAACCTTTACAACCCCTTTAACTTTTGAGTTAGATTCTGGGAACATAGATAGCAGTGCTATTTGGGGAGTTTGAGGCTTTATTTCTGAGGCGAAGACGCTTTATATTTTAACCACTTCCCACCCAAGGTACAACATGATGTCATGGACTTTGAGTGGGGATATCTGAATGATGCCTGCAGCTACAGGTATGCTCCAGATATCATCTGTGCACCGTAAGAATAATCATAGCAGCAGTTCAGCCACTTTATTGGTCTTGCAGATGACAGAAGGGGACGTCCCATCCCTCCCGCAACCCTCGTACGATAGTTCTCCGCGCTCACCTGTACGATTGGCGAACTGGAGAAAGAATCTGGCAACGCTGGAAGTTTACTATAGAGATGATTGGGGACCAGATGGTCCCCAGTCATCTCTATGACCATTGGATGCCAAGGTTGCGGCTTTTTCATCTTAGTCTTTCCAGCCTGGGGGAGAGATGTGAGATGTTATTGACCCCACATCTCTCCATAAAGAGGACCTGTCACTCACTATTCCTTTTACAAGGAATGTTTACAGGTGCGCACAGAAGCAAACGCATATGAAAGTCGTGCTCACATACGTAAACAGTGTTCAAATTACACATGTGAAGTATCGCCGTGTGCGTTAAAGCAAAAGCAACAACTGTATCAAAAAACCTCCTCTGTAACTCTAAACATGTATTGTAGAAAAAAAAAAAGTGTCGCCTTTGAATATTTGTAAGTACCGACGTTTGGCGCCATTCCACAAGTGTGCTTAATTTTAAAGCGTGACATGTTAGGTATCTATTTACTCGGTGTAACATCATCTTTCACATTATACAAAAAAATCGGGCTAAATTTACTGTTTTGTTATTTTATTTGTGAAACATTCTGAAAATTGCGCTGTGTTTTTGCAAACTGATTGTGGGTGTCATTAACTTAACATACACCGCAATCAGTTTGCATGAACAGATTTGCGAGATTTAGATGTGGTGCGGATTTGTAGTTAATTTTGCACCGCATGTTGTGTGAACCGGCTATAGGCAGCCCACAGATGATTTTTTTTTTTTCGTTTAAACAACGGTCAGACTTTTCACACTCGATCAACACTATCCGCTATAGCAGGCAGTGCTTAATCTGTGTATTCTGATGGACGGGAAGTTTTCCACTGTCAGAATACAATAGCACAGCGGGGAGGATTTCCCAATCAAACCACGAATGTATGCAAGGGGGAATCAAGTCTTTTTTTTTCTGTTCAAACCTATGGTTGAACGGAAAAAAAAAAGACTCATCTATGTGGTGCCTTAAAATTCGGACATAACAATGGATCAAGAGATGTGCTTAAAGGATAACGGTACTTTTAGCGTTTCAGACCACTTTGTATATATTGAAATTGAACATTTGTTGCCATTATAAATGCATCTACTATATAAAAATACAGTAAGTTAGGTGGGTTTTTCTTGCTTCCAGAGCTATAAAAAAATATGCAGGTCAGTGAGCTTGCCAACAACAGTTTCAAGACCAGTCCTGTACTGAGCATAGCTACATGTCAAAGATATAAAGACCAAGGAAAGTACTAGAAGAAAATGTGCAATCTGTGAAATTCACATTTTCTACTCTATTCTCACTGACTAGTGTACAAAATACTTCATAGGATTTTTCTGCATTTGATAATGCAGTTTATTAGCAACTGCTGTGAATTTCAATTTTACCACAAGAGGGCAGTACAGTATTGTAATCTATTGAGCCTTTAAATGACATTAGTACATTTTCAGCTTGAGGGGAAATGTAACATTTTCTTTTTTTTCATTCAAGTTTAAGTTTATTTTCGGAATAAAGTCAGTACAATTTAAAGAACATATCAGGAAATCAATACATTTTGTTACATATCCTTAAATATTGAGACATCGTTTGCTGAAGTCATTACTACGTCATTTCTCAACCATACCTAAAAAACATTCTATCTGCGATGAAAGGAAAACAGGTTCAACAAGGGAGTAAATTCTGACCCTAAGCCATATAGTCTAACCGGGGTAGCTCCCTACCCTCCCCCAAATCCTGCAGTTCCCATCAATCCGTCTAGGGTCCCTAGTCTACAGCAGTTGGGATACATCAAAACCTTATTGGTCCAACATATATAGAAATGAGATGGGAAGGGCACCCTCCACCCCCACTGACACCCCCAATGGGATCACTCTGTGCCCGGGGAGGTAGAGTAATTCCCCCAAACCATCCCGCCCCCTTAGCAAGTTGGGAAATGTAACATTTTCAATCACCAGTTTAAGCAAAGTTTTATGCTGGTTATACACATTGGGGTTGATTTACTAAAATTGGAGAGTGCAAAATCTGGTGCAGCTCTGCATAGAAACCAATCAGCTTCCAGTTTTTTTTTTTTTTTTGTCACAGCTTAATCGAACAAGCTGAAGTTAGAAGCTGATTGGCTACCATGCACAGCTGCACCAGAGCATTCTCCAGTTTTAGTAATCCAACCTTAGTGTACAGGGGATGAGTAGCAAAAATAAGGGAAATATCACAAAGCTATCAGTCAGAAGTGGAAATGAACATAATCTAGAACTTTGGTTCTGTCTGGTATGAAGGGCTGGAGTTTAGGATAACAAACTGTTAGGCCTCGTACCCGCGATCAGTCCATCCGATGAGAACGGAGGTTAACCGATGAAGCTGACTGATAGTCCGTCGCGCCTACACACCATCAGTTTAAAAACCCGATCGTATCAGAACGCGGTGACGTAAAACACAACGACGTGCTGAAAAAAATGAAGTGCAATGCTTCCAAGCATGCGTCGACTTGATTCTGAGCATGCATGGATTTTTAACCCATGGTCGTGCCTACTACCGATCGGTTTTGACCTATCGGTTAGGTGTCCATCAGTTAAATTTTAAAGCAAGTTGGCTTTTTTTTAACTGATGGTTAAATAACCTATGGGGCCCACACACGGTCGGTTTTGACCGATGAAAACGGTCCATCAGACCGTTGTCCTCTGGTTAACCTATCGTGTGTATGCGGCCTTAGGGCTGAGTTTATTGGATCAGGTATAGAGTAACCCATCATATGTCAGAAGAAGAACTCCACATTAGATATGGCTGTTATATTAAACTGAGATCTGTGCCATTAAATAACCTGATACAAGTCATTGTTTTATTTAAAATATGTGCCAAAAATTGCAAAATATAAATGTTCTTGTTTTTATAGAAATAGTCTCTTGTGGCAATTATCATGAGGTTTACTAAATATCCCAATCCATAAAAATGGCTCATGATTATCAAATAATAATGTAAAGAAAAACTTTAGATATAACAGATCTCTGGAATGGGGGAGCGATATGTGTAATTATGTCTCCATTTATTATAATGTAGGTGTCCACTGTCCAGGGATCTTCAGGTGTAAAGTTCGGTTTACACCTCAAGATCCACCCCTCTGTGCAAGGTTTTACTTACCTCCTCATTAAAAAAAATTAGATTTGTCTGACAACTTCTGTCTTTCATGAATCCATGCTGTCTGTTGCTTAAATTTTTTTTTTCCAGCAAGAACTCATCCATGTGGTCTTTTATTAAATGTTCCAGTATCTTCCCAACTATAGAAGTTAAACTAACAGGTCTATAGTTACTTGGTAAATACTTTGTTCCCTTTTTAAATATGGGCACCACATTGGCCCTGCGCCAATCCAGTGGTACTATTCCCATCATTAATGAGCCCCTTAAAATTAGATACAATGGGCCAGATTCTCAAAAGAATTACGCCGGTGTATCTACAGATACACCGGCGTAATTTGAATATCCCACCGGCGTATCATTGTTTTGTATCCACAAAACAAGATACGCCGGAATTACGCTAGGATCCGACTGACGTAAGTCACTTACACCATCGGATCTTACATGTAATTCTACACTGGCCGCTAGGTGGCGTTCCCGTCAATTTCAGCGGCAAATGAGCCTGATACGCCGAACGTTTTTGCGCCGCTTCGCCGTAGTTTACATCGTTTGCGTAAGAGTAAGGTTACCCCTGCTATATGAGGGGTAACCTTGCGTAGGTCCGGCGTACACCATGTTAAGTATGGCCGTCGGGACAGTGTCGGGTTTTTCCGTCGTTTACGTAGTTTACGTAACTCGTCGCGAATAGGGCTGTGCGTTAATTACGTTCACGTCGCAACCAATGTATTTGCGGCGTACTATGGAGCATGCGCACTTTGCTACTTTTACGGCCGGCGCATTTGCAGTTCGTATGGCGCGGGGGCGGGCTTAATTTAAGTATAAGCCGCCCCCTTTGAATTACGCCGGGCCATTTACACTACGCCGCCGCAAATTACGGAGCGAGTTCTTTGAGAATACGGCACTTGCTCCTGTAAGTTGCGGCAGCGTAGTGTAAATAGGATTCTACGTAAATCTGGCCCAATCTTTTTGAAATGACAGAGCTCAATTCTTTTAGGATCTGCAGGTGGATGCCATATGGACCTGGTGCTTTATCCACCTTTTCCGTCTATTACTATTTCTGGACCATATCAGTATTGAGCCATTGTGGATCATTTGGGTCTGTGTCAATACTATCCCCATAATGGACATGAGCTGCCCCGTGCTCCTTTGTATACACAGAGCTAAAGAAACTATTTAATACATTTGCCTTCTCTTTGTCCTCAGTCACCCACTCTAGATTATTTTGTAAAGGGCCTACATGCTCAGACCTGACCTTTTTACTTTTAATATATTTGAATAATTTCTTGGGGTTTGTTCTACTATCTTTTGCAATCTTTTGTTTGTTTTGAATTTTTGCACCCTTGATTTCCTTTTTACATATTCTATTATATTCTTTGTAACATTTAAACGGCACTAGTGTTCCTTAATTTTTATACTTTTTAAAAGCTATTTTCTTATTGTTTATATAACTTTGGCCGTGATCACATAGGTTTTATTTTAAGCCTTTTAAATATATTGCCCATGGGAATATACTTTGCAGTGAGTTTAAATACAGTTTTTTGAAGAATTCCTGATTCTGTTCTGTGTTCATCAATGCCAATATTCCCTCCCAATATAATGCCCTGTACACAGGATCGGTTCATCCGATGAAAACGGTCTGATGGATTTTTTCATCAGATATCCGATGAAGCTGACTTTCATCAGTTTTGCCTACACGCCATCAGTTAAAAATCCATTTGTGTCAGAACGCTGTGACGTAAAACACTACGACGTGCTGAGAAAAATGAAGTGCAATGCTTCTGAGCATGCGTCGACTTGATTCTGAGCATGCATGGATTTTTAACTGATGGACTTGCCCACAGACGATCGTTTTTTTTTTTCCTATCTTTTTTTTAACCATCGGATAATTTTAAAACAGGTTCTACGTTTTTTTCACCGATGGGAAAAAAAATGATGGGGCCCACACACGATCGGTTCGTCCGATGAAAACGGTGAGAGCAGCCCTCATCCTGCTCTCATAAATGTGTTTTTTATATTTCCCGTATGTGTTTGTTGCTTACAGGTAACCAGAGCTTTTTTTCTCAGAAAATAGGTACAGGAACTCAACCACGACCCGTTCAGATTTCACAAACAGTAGAAGGGTCTTAAAGGGGCATTAAATACCAGAATTGCATTACATACAGAGTGCAGAGTTCAGGGGGTTACAAAGCTGTCACTTGTTAACACAGAAACCAGACTTCTGTGTTTACAAGTGATTGTGGTGAGCAGGCACCAAAGGGTCTGAGCCAAAGGTGGTGGAACTGAGTTCCCCCAAGTTCCCCCAGAAAAAAAGCCCTGCAGGTAACATTAAATGAAATCATGTTATGGTCACTGCTACCCAGATGTTCCTTCATATGAATATTGGTTATAAGCGCTGCATGGTTTCCGATTACCAGGTCCAGCAGAGCTTCATTCCTAGTCGGGGGGTCTCAATAAACTGAACCATAAAATTGTCTTGTAATAGGTTTATAAATTGTTGCCCGTTAACTGTTCCAGCAGTGACATTAGTCCAGTCAATCACCGGGTAGTTAAAATCTCCCCTTATTATCACTGTCCCAACTCTTTCAGCCCTTTATATCTGTGCAAAGAGCTAAGTCTCCACTCTTTTTTGGCTCTGGACTGGATTGATGTCACTAGTCTTCTCCCTACGCATTACGTGTTTTGTATACTAAAAGTTTGAAGCTTTGAGCTTCAAGCTACAAAATGCACAGGTGTGAAAGTGGCCTTACAGATAGCTAATAAGATCATTGGTATCAATGATTAAATATCTGGAAGCAGAAATTGCTCATTGTTCAAGGAGCCCCCAGCAACCTCTGGAGGAACATTCAGGTTTCACATAACTCTGGTTGAGAAAGGATGCTTGGCAATAGAAATTGCATCATATTTGTGCTGAACTTTGGTCTGAGTTCCGTGTGTATATTTATATTTGTGTATATTTATGAAGAAAGTACCCTCATTTACCTGCTGGACACTGCCGCTGTGAACTTTTTTTTTTTTCAGTTTTTAAATAAAATTTTATTAAACAGTTACCATTTAATATATATATATATATATATATATATATATATATATATATATATATATATATATATATATATATACATATATATATATATATATATATATATATATATATATATGTTTGTTGTAATTGAAAATGCACTGCCACCTACCCAATGTCTTGAGAAGTTATTTAAATAGAGCACAGAATCTGCCGCTGTGAACTTATCATCTTTTTGTCTCTTCTGAATTTGAAAAAAAGTGTATTGTGACATGAGACGGATGAATGAAAAATCAATATAACCTTTACAACTTCAAACAGAAGTCAATGGCAATTAATGAAAGGAGGGTCATGTGACCTCATGTTATTTTGTCCTGATACCGTACAGAACATTTTATTTTTCTGATGATAGCAGGTCAACAATGCAGCGTTAACTCACCTGTAAGTGTGTACATTGATCCAGCCTATTGTGGCTGCACTGTAGCCTGCCCTTTGGAGCCTCCAGCAATCTTTCATTCCTAGGGGAATCAACCGCAGAGACAGGTAATCTTCCGCTTCGTCGTAAGGACTCCAATTCTTATGACTTGTGTGGATAAAGGAAGTATATACTGGCCCTGTCACTAGTGAGAGGACATATACACAGGGGCTTGGGAAGGTGGTATCTCTAATGGACATTTTATCAATTCCTGTCGAATTAAAGAAATCCTGAAATGGACATGCCATTGTTCCGCACCAGGGCTCTCCTGCCATAGAATATTCACAACTGTAACGATGGAATGTTATAAGTATCGCTTGCTCCGAGAGCGGAGTCACTTTCTGGGCTTCAAGCCAAATGTGCATACATCCAACAACGTCTTGGAAGGAAATGCAGCTCCACGTATGTAGTATATACACACATTCACTTACTGTTTAATTACTGCATATGACATGCATTCGTTCTTTTACGTTTTATCCAATTACTTTGGTAAATTTTTTGCCATTATTATGACTGGCATTATTATTTCTGAGTGTGATTTAAAGTGATTTAAATTTTAAAGTGGTATTGAACTCACTTTGTAAACATTTGCTGACAGGCAAATATCGGTCTCTTCTGTCATAATTGCTTCCCCTTGCCTGTCATCTGTCATGTACATTGAGCCACGCATGTTCAGCTTATCGTTCTTTTTTGACACCCATTCTGTGAGGAGACGATGTGACTTCTGCACTCATGCACAGGAGTGATGTCATTGTGACCCGGCCATTTATTTGGTCAGAGAGAGTGAAGATGAATATAGCAGTGCCTGGGACAAGCAGGAGTAGTGACAGGGCAGCACAAGAGGGCTTCCTTTAACATGTAAGTATGCGGTGCGTACCAGTACATTAGGTCATAAATCTGCTGGGGGCCTGTTTCTTTTTTTACATTTAATATCACTTCAAAGTTGGACTGCAGGATAAGAAATGATTGCAGTGGCGGCTGGTAGTCAGAATTTTTTTTGGGGGGGGGGGGCAGCAAACAGACCTGGCCCCCTCACTCGCACTTCTCCTCACGGCCCAGACCTGTCCCAAGACTCCCTGTCCCTGTCCCAAGATTGGCCGGGAGGAGAAGCAGGAAGACGTTAGCGAATATTAATTTTCTGATGTCACACAAGTGGGTGGGCACTGTTGTTTCTTCATGCTTGGCAGCATATCCAGAAATATTGGTAACACTCGGATAGCAGCTGTATTATTTGGTTTTTTATTAGGTGTTCCTGGGATTATTAATATAATTAGCGCTGTAGTTCTTTTTCACATATCCAGAAATAGTAACTTTAATGCCCCATACACACAAGTGGTTTTCCCGTTGAAAAAAAAAACTGTTTTTCCCGATGGAATTCCTCTCAAGCCTGCCTTGCATACACACGGTCACACAAAAGTTCTCTGAACTTTCAAGCGTTAAGAATGCAGTGACGTACAACACTACGACAAGGCGAGAAAAAAAGTTCAAAGCTTCCGAGCATGCGTCGAATTGTTTCAGAGCATGCGTGTTTTTTTCCCGTCGGAATTCCATACAGACGAACGGTTTCCCCGCTAGGATTTTTTCCTGATGGGGAAAAAAAGAGATCCTGCTCTCTTTTTATTCTGGCAGTTTTCCTGTAGGAAAAAGTGTAAGTGTAGCGCCCCCCCCCCCCTCCATTTGCGGGGCGTTACGCTAAGGTTTGTGGGGAATGGGAGAGTTAAGTTGCTCCCATTCACAAATTGCCTACATTTGGGTTGCTGCCAGGTTTGGAACTGCCTTGTGGGTCGGTCTGCATGCCAGGGGGGTGTTGTTACCCCTGGGTGACAGTCGGCGTTAGAAGGGGTTCTGACGGACCCACCTTCTCCCAGCAGCCAATCAGAGGAGCGGTTCTTTCTCTGGACATGCTGGCTGGAGGGTATATCTGGGGCAGTCGTCTGTGAGAGTTGTGCTATGCGATCCAGTCACCACGCCACATGACAGGTACACTTCAGCTGTCAGTCGGTGACCTTGAGATTGGACTTACTGGGAGGATTCATTGGTTCTAGTTTCTGAAAAATCTAAGAAAAATTCATCAGGCCTGTGGCAGAGGCCCCTGTTTTCCTCCCAGTGATTTTGTTTAAAAGTGACCCTTCGGCTGCCAGGCTCAAGTAAATCGCCTGTCCGGGGCACTTTACCCACTCTGTTGAGAGTGGCGACCTTTGAACTTGACTGTGCTGAGAGCAGGCTTGCTCTCTCTTTGATATCCAAGGCCTGATACTACAGTTCTCTCCTTTCTCATCAACCCTTCCACTATCGTGTGTCATGTTGATGTTGGCCATGTTGGGCCTTGGAATAAAGCATTGAAAACTCAAGCTGACGTCTGAACACTTGGGGCTAGATTCAGAAAGTCTCACAACGGGCGTATCAGTAGATACGCCGTCGTAAGTCCGAATCCGCGCCGTCGCAACTTTAGGCGTATGCTCAAACTGAGATACGCCTAAATGTTGCTAAGATACGACCGGCGTAGGAGTCTCCTACGCCGTCGTATTTTAGCTGCCTATTTACGCTGGCCGCTAGGGGCGTGTACGCCGATTTACGCCTAGAATATGTAAATCAGCGAGATACGCCTATTCACGAACGTACGCCCGGCCGTCGCAGTAAAGATACGCCGTTTACGTAAGGAATTTTCAGGCGTAAAGATAAACCACCAAAAAGATGGAGCAGCCAATGTTAAGTATGGACGTCGGGACCGTGTAAAATTTTTCACATTTTACGTCGTTTGCGTAACTCGTCCGTGAATGGGGCTGGGCGTAAATTACGTTCACGTCGAAACCAATGAGTCTTAGCGGCCTAATTTGGAGCATGCGCACTGGGATACGTCCACGGACAGCACATGCGTCGTTAGTAAAAAACGTCATTTACGTGGGGTCACACTAAATTTGAATAAAACACACCCGCATCAAACACATTTGAATTAGGCGGGCTTACGCCGGCCCATATACGCTATGCCGCCGTAACTTCGGCGGCGTAGCGTATATGAGAAAAGCTACGCCCGCCTAAATGTATCTGAATCTGGCCCTTGCTCTTTAACCACCTTCACTAATATTATCCCTAGACAAGAATCACTGGTAACCTAACATGCTGGTCCCAAACTAATCAGCGGCTCCTTCGGGGGTGAGCGCTATATAAGCATTCACACGGTCAGGATTCCCAGCCAAAAGCTCTCACCTGAGTTATGTGTAAGGGACAATAAACTCTAAAACTGTTTTGTTCTATAAAATTCTGGCCATTGTTCTTTTGCTGTTCATATGCCTATTTTGGATAGATAGTTCTGATTTTAATAGAGCTGGTAAAATAATGTTATTAGGTAATTGTTTTTTAACCACTTTAGCTCTGGAAGGTTTACACCCCCTGTAATGATGTGTATGCTTTGTTATACTTCAAGTTCAATTGTTATACCCAGTTCCTTATCTTGTTAGGAAACAGTTAACAGTTTTGGTCATGTGATCTGGGGGTGGAGATCTGTGGTTAGTTCTAAGATGGAGGCTACTGAATAAAGACCAAGCTCATGTTCAAGCTCATGCTGTCTGCCTATCCTTCATGCTAAATCATTACACCCCCCCCCCTTTTTCTGACCAGGTAATTTTTCGCGATAGGGCACTGTGTTGCTTTAACTTACACTGTATTTAATTTTTTTTTTCTACAGATAGAGCTTTTTCTTGGTGGAATTTGATGACCTCTGCAGGTGTTTTTTTTTTTTTTTGCGCTAGAGACGAAGAAGATACAATATTTCTTACTTTCTGCTCTAAAACACATCAAATAAAAAAAAAAAAAAAATGTCTTCATCAATTAAGGCCAATATGTCTTCTGCTACATATTTTTGGTATTAGAAATCCCAATAAGCGTATATTGATCGGTTTGTGCAAAAGTTACAGCCTCTACAAACTATGGTATATTTTTATATATATATATATATATATATATATATATATATATAAAAATCAATCACCTACCTTTCATATATAAAAATATACCATACCATAAAAAAATCTATATATATATATATATATATATATATATATATATATATATTTTTTTTACTAGGTGATCCATAACAGATCCCCCCATTACAGACTCCCTCAACATAGAGCCCTCCATCACAGATACCCCATTACAGACTCCCCCAACACAGAGCCCTTCATAACAGATCACCCCCTTCACAGAGCACCTCATCACAGACTTCCCCAACACAGAGCCCTCCATAACAGATTACCCCATCACAGATCCCCCATCACATGCCCCCATTAAATATCCTCCCATTACAGACTCCCCCAACACAGAGACCTCCACAACAGATCCCCCATAACAGATCCCTCCAATTATAGACTGCCCCATAACAGATCCACCCCATCACAGAGCCCTCCAGCGGTATTACACTGCCCCTTTTATAACATCACAGCATTCCCTCTCCCCTCTGCTACCTTAATCACACAAGATGCAAAGCATGGCAGGTCCGGACAAAGCGCGGAACTTTGCATGTGAAAGGTAGGTGATTGATTTCTGGGACGCCCTGCTGCCTAGTATCAATCACCCGCTTCTTAACTCAAAAGGTCCCGCCCATTGTCTGCACCTGCACCTGTGTTTATCGTCTCGTGTGATTAAAGTAACAGAGGGGAAGAGCTGCGATGTTAAAGGGGCAGTCTGGGGGCTGGGAAAATCACTCTCACAGGCCGTAGTTTGAGTACCCCTGTTGTAGACCAATTACTATGTGCAACTTTTACTGTATTGTGCTCTGGTAGATTATTTTGAAGCTTAAAAGAGATGTATGGGATTTTTTCTTTTTTTAATGATATTTATCGGTCCAATGCTGCATCTGTCCCCCACCAGCTCTCAGGCTGAGAACCAAGCGATCAAGCACTGTCAGTCGCCGCTCTCTGCTTGGGCCCCCCCTGCCCCTCTCATTGGAGCGCTGGGCTGTGGAGGGCATGGAAGCGGCCCGGTTCAGGCTCTCAGTGGCTCACTGAGAAGCTGAGCTGGGTGGAAGTCCGGACATGTAGGCGGATTCCAATCAAATGATTGCGATCCTTCCCGAGCCTGGACTGGCTCTGTAACGTCAGCCAACAACGTACTTCAGCCCACTGTCTGCTGAAAACGAGTCACAAGTGTGCAGAACGATTCCCTGTGGATCACTCCACCACTGGACTGTCCCCTGGAAATGGCAACAAATGGTAACGTTAGTTTAGCTCCATGCAGATTTAAAGCAAAACTTCAGCTTTACCTTCTTTAAGGCCACGTACACACGATCAGACCGGTCCGATGAAACTGGTCCGACGGACCAGGCTGAAGTGGTCTGATGGTCTGATGTGTGTACACACCATCGGACCAAAAATCTGATCAGACCAGAGCGCGGTGACGTAGAACACAACGACGTGCTGAAAAAACAAAGTTCAATGCTTCCAAGCATGCGTCGACTTGATTCTGAGCATGCACAGGTTTTTGGTCCGATGCTTTTGCGTACTAACCATCGAATCTGTCCTAAGGACAGGTGTCCGTCGGACAGATTTTAAAGCAAGTTTTAAAACTTTGGTCCGACGGACAACGGTCCAATAGGCCGTACACACCATCGAATTGGTCCAAT
Source organism: Rana kukunoris (assembly GCA_029574335.1). Lineage (NCBI taxonomy): Eukaryota > Metazoa > Chordata > Amphibia > Anura > Ranidae > Rana > Rana kukunoris. The sequence continues at coordinate 82,448,863 of CM056053.1, forward strand.
GAAACTGGTCTTAAGACCAGTTTCATCAGACCGGTCTGATTGTGTGTACGCGGCCTTACAGTTGTACAAGCTCCTCTTTTGTACTGAAATTGCTTACTCTGATTCCAATGCATAGTGTGCATTAGAAGCTGCAGCAATCTCTAAGCTCTGAGCAATCATGATCTGCCTACATCGCAAAGAGAAGCACAGATACCCAATGATGAGGTCACTGGGTTTTAAGCTATATATTGAAAACAGAAGGTTTTATTTAAACTATTATGCCGCGTACACACGATCACTTTTCGGCATGGAAAAAAACAGTTTTTCAGCATGTAGAAAAAACTTTGTTTTTCCAACTTCATCATTAAAAACGATGTTGCCCACACACCATCGTTTAAAAAAAATGATGAGCAAAGCGCGGTGACGTACAACACGTACGACGGCACTCTAAAGGGGAAGTTCCATTCAAGCTCCCGTCTCATAACTTGCTTCTGAGCATGCGCGGGTTTAAAACTTCGTTTTTAACGTCGTTTTAGCCCACACACGATCATTTTTTACAACCCAAAAAACAACATTTTTTTAAACTACGTTAAAAAATGCAGCATGCTCGAATTTTTTTTTTTTGTCGTTTTTCTGAACATGAAAAACGATGAGAAGCCCACACACAATCATTTTAAATGACGTTTTGATCGTGTGTACGCGACATTAGTGCAATGATGGCAGGAGGAAAACAGAGAAGACAAAATATAAGCAAATTAAACATCAGCTTTAATGCTAAACTCTAGGCAAGTAGCTCATATTTGAAATAAATAATTGATGCTGAGAGTTGGACCGCAGTCACACTTGAGCTCCAAGCTCCAAAACACTCAAGGCGAAAAAAAATCAATTATTCTCTGTGGAGATTGTTCACATCTCCACTCCAAATCAATTGAAGCCAAATGCTTGAAGCTCAAAAAAGTTTTGGAGCTACTTTTGTAGCTTGATTCCAGTAGATTGGTGCATTTTTAAAGTGTTTTTTTTTTCCTCTATAGAAATGCATTGAAGTGCCTTTTCGGTCTGGATTTTGAGGGAGACTTCATGGTAAAAAAAAAAGGGAGGGGGGGGGGGGTTTCTGGTCTTCCTGCAAGTCATGCCGCGTACACACGATCATTTTTTGGCATAGAAAAAAAATACGTTTTCGGCATGTAGAAAAAAATTAAGTTTTTCCAACTTCATCATTAACCACTTAAGGACCGCCGCATGTACATTTACGTCGGCAGAATGGCACCGACAGGCACATCAACGTATATATACGTTGGTGCCTTGGGGGGGATCGGGGGTCCGATCGGACCCCCCCCCATACATGCGGCGGTCCGCGCGGCTGCAGGAGCGATCCGACAAGTGGGGGCGGCTATCCGTTTTCATCCGCCCCCTCCGGATCGCTCCCAGCCAATGCGCGCGCCCGCCTGACCTGTCACTTCCTCCTCCTGTGTAAACACAGGAAGGAGGAAGCGACGTGATCTCTCCCTCGGCGTTTGTTTCAAGCGCCGCTGAGGAGAGATCACAACACAGCAAGTAAGTCCTGCACCAACACTACACTACACACACACAAAATCACATTTAACCCCCGCGATCGCCCCCCCCCCCCCTCCCCCCTGTCACAGTGTCACTGAATGCAGTAATCATACATGTATGATTACTGTATTTAGTGTCAGTGTGACAGACAGTGTGACAGTCAGTCAGTGTTAGTGTCAGGGTAGCCCCCCCACCCCCCCCCCCCCAATAAAGTTTTAACCCCTTGATCACTGCCCTAGTTAACCCTTTCACTCCCTATTGCCAGCATCACTAAGCGATCATTTTTCTGATCGCTGTATTAGTGTCGCTGTTCCCGCTAGGTAGCTAATTTTTTTTTAATGCGATTTTTTTTTTACTAAAGACATGCGGCTAAATACATTTTGGCCTAAATGTTTGACTAAAATTTAGTTTATTGGTTTTTTATTATAACAAAAAGTAAAAAATATTGATTTTTTTCCAAAAATGTCGCTCTATTTTTGTATATAGCGCAAAAAATAAAAATCGCAGAGGCGATCAAATACCACCAAAAGAAAGCTCTATTTGTGGGAAAAAAAGGACGCGAATTTTGTTTGGGAGCCACGTCGCACGACCGCGCAATTGTCTGTTAAAGCGACGCAGTGCCGAATCGCAAAAACCCCTTGGGTCATTTGCCAGCGTATTGGTCCGGGTCTTAAGTGGTTAAAGGGGTTGTAAAAGATTTATTTTTTTCCTAAATAGCTTCCTTTTCCTTAGTGCAGTCCTTCACTTACATCCTTCGATTTTGCTTTTAAATGTCCTTATTTCTTCTGAGAAATGCTCACTTCCTGTTCTTCTGTCAGTAACTACACGCCGTAATGCGAGGCTTTCTTCCTGGTGTGGAGAAAGGCTCCTGAAGGGGAAGGGGGCGAGCAGGAGTGTCAGGACGCCCACTAACACACAGCTCCTTTCTCTATCTGCAAAGAAGAGAGTGTCCTGACTTGCCTGCTCACCCCCTCCCCCCTCAAGAGGCTTTCTCCACACCAGGGAGAAAGCCTCACATTACGTGGTGAGTTACAGACAGAAGAACAGGAAGTGAGGATTTCTCAGAAGAAATAAGGACATTTAAAAGCAAAATAGAATGATGAGGTAAGTGAAGGAGGACTGCACTAAGGTAAAGGAAGCTATTTATAGAAAAAATAAATCCTTTGCAACCCCTTTAATTTGCGGTTGTAGAGCTGTAGTCCCAATGTAAATTGCCATTTAGTAAAAGGAACAAACACAGGCGTTCAGGAAGTGGCGGGATCATTTCTTGAGCAACAGTTTGAACCTTGAGTTACTGGCCCAGGATGTGAACTTGGGTGGGAACCTCACATGCATGAATGGCGTCACTTCTAAATTTGGTGACATGTTTCAGTCTTTGCAATTCTCATATTATCCCATTATTTAGTGTAGTGCATATTTAGCGATCTGCTTTTTATCACCTTGATCCATCTTTATGCAGTGTTATTTCATTATTAATAGGATAATTATGTCAGTACACTGCTGCGCACACAATACTGTGTGATCTCTCCATGACAAATCACATTTGCTTGTGTAATCTGTAATTAAAGCCAAGAGCTCGATACAGCTGAAGGATTGTTTGTTTGTATCATAACAGACAACATCTCAATCCTCATTAATTAATGCCAGCGTTTCGCAGGAGAGCCTTTTGTTTATAGCGTCTTCTCTGTGCAGTTTTTTATTATATAATTTGATAATGATTTTGATTAACGGTATGATACTTAGTACTGGAATTTCTTAAAACTGCAAACAATGCCCTAGGCTATGATTATATATCCAAATGTAAAATTGTTTACTGACTTTAATTTTGTTTTAATGAGTAAGTGGTGGTAGTTTTGTAGGGTCACCTAACTAAATTTAAAGAGAAATTGTCACTTTACCTATTCTTTTCAATACATTTTTATTGATTTTGTAAGAAGAGGCAGAGAGAGTAATAAAGGACATCCATATGTCTAGAAAATATTGTATGAAAAGAGAGGAACATATAATCTGTTACATAGGTGGAAAGAATACAGCACATACAAATACTATGAGAGATGGGGGGCTGTTAGCCTGGTATTGCAATAGAGCACATATGTCAAACACAATGCTCATGGGCCAAATCCAGCCCGCCAGGCCATGTCATGTGGCCACCTCTGACTCTCACTTTCCGCTCCCCACTGTCACTTGTAAACACAGAAGCCTTTGATCACAGTGACTCCTGGAACAGATCCCTGTATACACTCATGTAGGGGACAGATCTCCAGAATCTGAGAGAGAGAATGATCTGTCTGCAAGGCGAGGCAGAGCCACCTACACAGAGAGGTACTAGAATCGCGCAGAAGCTTTGGGGGCGAGGGGGAGTTGGGCTAAACCCTGCACTTTGTACACAACACACCCCTAAACTCTGCACGTAACACACTCCTGTACCCTGCAATCTGTACGTAGCGCACCCCTGAGCTCTGCACTATGTATGTAGAGCACCCATAAATCTTGCACTCTGTACAAGGGCACCACTGGAACCACACTTTGTACATAGCGCACTCTTGAACCCACACTTTGTACATAGCGAAGTCCTGACTTCTGTAACCTGTACATAGCACTCCCCAGACACAACACAGCCAGCCTTTTGAGGGCAACCATACTGCTGATGCTGCTAACGATGAAATGGAGTTTTAAGCCTTGTACACACGATCGGTCCATCCGATGAGAACGGTCTGACGGACCGTTTTCATCGGTTCACTGATGAAGCTGACTGATGGACTGATGTGCCTACACACCATCGGTTAAATAACCGATCGTGTCAGAACGCGGTGACGTAAAACACAACGACGTGCTGAAAAAAACTAAGTTCAATGCTTCCGAGCATGCGTCGACTTGATTCTGAGCATGAGTGGATTTTTAACTGATGCTCGTGCCTACTAACGATCGGTTTTGACCTATCGGTTAGCCGTCCATCGGTTGAATTTTAAAGCAAGCCTTCTGTTATTTGACCGAAGGATAACTGACCGATGGGGCCTACACACAATCGGTTTGGACCGATGAAAACAAACCTCAGTCCGTTTTTATCGGTTTGAAATGATCGTGTGTACGAGGCTTTACACCCCTGCAATAGAACAAGGGAATATCAATCATAACAATGTAGCTCTATATGATCAATTTTATGTCATAGATAAAACGAAAACAATCAAATAAAGTAGAAATATAGGTCCAGCAGGATATTCACAGTGTGGGACCCTATTTTACCCAACTGTCCCTGATTTGGAGGGACTGTCCCTGATTTGGAGAAATGTCCTTCTGTCCCTCATTCCTTCTGATTTGTCCCTCATTTTGGTCTGATATATATAGTTGTATATTAAATGCACTTTTTATCTATCAAAAAGTTTTTTCCAGCCCTAAACCTTTCATCTGATTTCTAAATTGCTGCATTTGTAAATTCCAAAAGCCAATATAAAGGAATAGTAGTGGTAAAAAAAAAAAGCACTTGTGGTTTTAACCAATCTTGTTTTTTTTTGTACAATTCTCCTTTAAGGGTGTGTGGCAATGGGTGTGTCCTATGCCTGCATACTGAAAGCCTATGCCTCCTGCAAGCTATACTCACTTCCTTCCAGGTGTGGGGAAGCATCTGTCCTCTCCCAAAGCCTAAGCCTGAGAAGCCAATCACTAGGCCCAAACTCTGTCCCATGGGAGTTCCTACAAGTACAGGACCTATATCCTATACAACCTGAATAAAACAGGCAGTTTGCACAGAATTCTTGCACATTGTGACACACTCACCTACCAGCAAGAAAAAACATTAGAAGAATAGGAAAAAATAGCAGTATAGTCTTCATATTCTGGAGGCAATTGAAGACACAATTATTTTATTTATTATCAAATCTTTATTCTTTTTTGGCAATAACATGGTGTGGGCGTATTTCTGCCAGTCACAGGCTGTGTCTTGTAAATGAACAGGAGGTGAACCCTCCATTAATCTACATGTAATGTACTGCCCCCATTGTGTTTAGCTGGTTAGTGGGCATGGAGGAGGAGGGAGGGAATATGCTGTCATTTACCACTGTGTATGCACTCACAAATTATCCCAAATAACGAATGCCGCATCTAAACAAATGGAACAGAACTAATTAACCACTTAAGACCCGGACACTTACGCTGCTAAATGACCCAAGGTGTTTTTACAATTCGGCGCTGCGTCGCTTTAACAGACAATTGCGCGGTCGTGCGACGTGGCTCCCAAACAAAATTTGCGTCCTTTTCTTCCCACAAATAGAGCTTTCTTTCGGTGGTATTTGATCGCCTCTGCGATTTTTATTTTTTGCGCTATAAACTAAAATAGAGCGACAATTTTGAAAAAAATCACTATTTTTTTACTATTTGTTATAAAAAAAATCAAATAAACTAAATTTTAGTAAAACATTTAGGCCAAAATTTATTTAGCCACATGTCTTTAGTAAAAAAAAAAATCGTAATAAAAAAAATAGCTACCTAGCGGGAACAGCGACACTAATACAGCGATCAGAAAAATGATCGCTTAGTGACGCTGGCAATAGGGAGTGAAAGGGTTAACTAGGGCGGTGATCAGGGGGTTAAAACTTTATTAGGGGGGGTGGGGGGGCTATCCTGAACCTAACACTAACTGTTTTTTACAGTGCCTGTCACACTGACACTAAATGCAGTGATTAAATCACTGCATTCAGTAACACTGTGACAGGGGGGTGGGGGGGGGCGATCACAAGGGGTTAATATGCCTATGTGAGTGTGTGTCAGTGTTGTGTTGGTGCACACTTACTTGGCATGTCTTCTCTCATCAGCAGCGCTGGGAAACAGCGCTGCGATGAGAGAAATGATCATTTCCTCCTTCCTGTGTAAACACAGGAGGAGGAAGTGACAGGCTGGGAGCGCGCTCCCATTGGCTGGGAGCGATCGCGGGGGGGGCGGAAAACACGGACATCCGCCCGCTCGTCGGCGATCGCTCCCAGAGCCAGGGGGACCGCCGCACGCCGCGGAGGGGGTCCCGATGGGACCCCCGAACCGCACTAAGGCGAGGACGTAAATTTACGCCCTTGTGCCTGTACGAGCCATGTTGTGGACGTACATAGGCGTGCGGGGGTCCTTAACTGGTTAAAGAGGGGGTTCACCCTTAAAACCACTTTCTCCCATCCCATCCAGCATACTGGCGTCAGCGCCAGTATGCTGTCCTTTTTTTTTTTTATCGGTGTACTTACCTCTTAATAGATAATTTAATTTTCGTCCTACCGCGGGGTATGGCGCCGCTATATCGCGTCACGCCTTCGGAAAACAGCCGGCTGTTCTCGGCGCCTGCGCACAGACCCAGGAGCTGACTGCGCAGGCGCCGTATACAGCCGAGTCCTATTTCGGCTTTTTTCGGAGGGCGTGACGCGGCTATATACGGCGCCTGCGCAGTCAGCTCCTAGGTCTGTGCTCAGGTGCCGTATAGCGCCGAGAACAGCCGAGTGCTAGTCGGCTGTTTTCGGAAGGCGTGACGTGATATAGCGGCGCCATACCCCGCGGTAGGACGAAAATGTAATTATCTATTAAGAGGTAAGTACACCGATAAAAAAAAAAAAAGGACAGCATACTGGCGCTGACGCCAGTATGCTGGATGGGATGGGAGAAAGTGGTTTTAAGGGTGAACCCCCTCTTTAATAATAATAAAAAGTTGTTGTTATTATTATTATCGTTATTTATTATTATTAATTTGTTATGTTCAATTCATTTAGATACGGCATTCGTTATTTCGGATAATTTGTAACTTCGGATAAATTTGTATTCGCTACGTTCACTAACAGCCAAATTTGAAAGGGAAATTCCAATACCTATAATTTAATAGTTAGTAATAGTTACCATATTTATCGGCGTATAACACGCACCCTAACTTTAAGAGGAAAGTTTCAGGAAAAAAACTTTCCACAGCCCCCTGCGTATAACATGCAGGCACAGTTTAACCTCTATTTTCAGGGTAAAAAAGTGAGTGTTATACGCCAATAAATACAGAAAGTTATTATTAGTTAGTTATTATTTCAGATTTTCAAATGTTTTGAGTTTTTGGATTTACGAATATTCGGAAAAAAATTGGTTTTCGTTAATTCAGATATTTCCGAATGAACAAATTTGTTGAAATTCATTAAAAATCTAATTCGGAACAAAAACTAATTGCACATGTCTAGAAGCTCGGATAATTTGTAACTTCGGATAAATTTGTATTCGCTACGTTCACTAACAGCCAAATTTGAAAGGGAAATTCTAAAAATGTTGGTGCTGAAGAGTGTCTTCAATTACCGATTGTGAAAGTTGAATCTTGCGAGTTTGGCACAGCAGACAGTTTTTATTTAGATTATTGTGGGTGAGGCCCTTTTTTTTGGTGCCATCGGACACTTTTTTTAAATCAATGATTTTAACTGCTTCTGTTAATGTTTCTTTAAACAATCACAACAACACAACATGAGTTGATGAGAACATCCGGCCATTAGTAAAAGGTCATTGGGGCAGATTCACGTACATCGGCGCATTATCGATCCGGCGTAGCGCACCGCGATTACGTTAGACGTGCGCAATCTAGCCGCGTAATCCCGGGATTCACGTAGCTTTTGCGCAAGAAATTGCGCAAGCGTAAGGTTTTTTCCTGAGGCGTAAGGAGGAGTAATACAAATTGGGTGGGACGTGGGCGTGTTACATTGAAATGAGCCGTGACCCCATGCAAATGAAGGGCCGGCCGACTCGCGCATGCGCGCGTGAAGGAAACCATGTCAGCTCCGTTGTGCGCATGCTCACAACTCGGGAGCGGCGCAATCAGTGAAATTGGAAATGGACTAGGGCAACTTTATGAACTACGCAGACAGCATAAATAGACACACACAAATGCACTTCCTTTGCAAAAATACATCCCTTTGTATCCCTCCCTATACAGCAAGGTGCTTTTGTTTGTTTGTGTCTTTGAGATATTTGGGGACTGTTTTGCAGAGTGATTTTTGTCTTTTATGTGTTTTCTTTGTTGTTATTTTGTTTAAATTATATTTTTGCTGGGCATTTTTTATTTAAATTATATTTTTGCTGGGCATTTTTTATTTAAATTATATTTTTGCTGGGCATTATTTTTTTTTCCTCGTCATTTCCTCGTCATTTATTTAATTTTTTTGGTTCTGTTTGTGTATGATTGTGAGGGGCTTGTATCAGATAAGAATATTGTATTAGATTAATTTAAATTGTAAATTTTATGTAAGCAAATAAAAAAAAAAAAAAACATCTCCCGTGCCCTCCTTAGTGCCATCCTCCGTGCCCTCATCCTTCTTTGTTCATCTAAAGTCAGTAGTATAGCTATGCGCGACGATGCCCCTGGCATGTTGGCATACAGATTGTTGGGCAACACGTGTGACTGCTGAACTCCTCACTAACAGTGTTGCTTTATCTGACAATTAGACTTTTTTTCAAAATTTAGACCAGCTTTTAGGTCCTCTAACTTTAGACAGAACATTTTGCAGTTGCGCACATCGCGTAGCCTGCGCAGCAACTGCGTTTTTTTGTGAATCCCCGTAACTCCCTCATTAGCATATTTGACTAGCAAATCAATGGTGTGTCTAGCGCAGTTTTGCGCGAAGGGAAGCGAATGTCTAATTCAATTACGCCGGACCAAAAAACGTAGATTTCTGGCGTATATTGTTTTGTGAATCGCGTCCAACTATACGCACGCGCACATTTAGACTTACGCACGCGCAACAGCAGTTGCGCAGGCGTAATCGCTCTGTGAATCTGGCCCATTGTGCTTGTAATAGATTGAAAACAGTTATTTTCTCCTGAAGGTATGTGCTAGCAAGTTAAGTGTAAAATCATTAAAGCTTCTTCTACTCTGAGACCACAAAGCCAGGCAGTTCCCAGACATGCTTTGGTTCTAGCTGAACAGGCCATCAATTTTTAATCCTTGGCTATGGTCCCCTCACTTCATTAATCGTAGTTTGTACATTGGGTGCTGGGGCGTCTGATATGAGAATATTTGTAATAGGCTGTAGCAAACGTAGCTGCTAAGAAAGTACATATTGCAGCAACATGTTTATAGTGTACGTAACATTTCATATTTCTGATATGTGTCTTTTTTACCATGTAAAATATCCTGTGTTCTTTACATTTCTTCCTTTGTGTGAAATGCCAGTTGATCCAGCCAATACGACTTTTTTATTATTATTATAGATGATTTACTGTATTTATTGGCGTATAACACTCACTTTTTTACCCTGAAAATAGAGGGTAAACTGTGCCTGCGTGTTATACGCAGGGGGCTACGGAAAGTTTTTTTCCTGAAACGTCCCTCTTAAAGTTAGGGTGCGTGTTATACGCCTGTGCGCGTTATACGCCGATAAATACGGTGTATAGCACCAACAGTTTACGCAGTGCTTTACAATGTATAGGGGGGGGACAACATAATTATAGTACAGTGCAAAAGGTACAGGAGGGCCCTGCTTGTAAAGCTTACATTCTAAAGGGAGGGGGTGGTGGTACAAAAGGTAATAGCTGCAGAGAATGATTTGATGGAGGTGGCTCAATGGCTAAATGAGTTTTCAGGGATCTCCTAAAGGTGGACAGGGTAGAGGCTTATGAGACATACCGGGGCAGGGAGTTCCGGAGCATGGGACAGGCTCTGGAGAAGTCCTGAAGGCGAGCATGGGAAGAGGTAACAAGGAAGCTAGAGAGCAGAAGGTCCTGGGAGGAGCGGAGGGGACAATTTGGGTGATGAGGTTGGTGATGTGGATGGGGGCGATGTGGTGAATGGCCTTGTATGTTGTGGTTAGCATTTTGAATTTTATCTGGTGGGGTAGGGGAAGCCAGTGGCACTTCCTTTTCCAACATGACTGCGCACCAGTGCACAAAGCAAGGTCAATAAAGACATGGATGAACGAGTTTGGGGTGGAGGAACTTGACTGGTCTGCACACACAAGTCCTGACCTCAACCTGATGGAACATCTTTGTGATGAATTAGAGTGGAGACTGCAAGCCAGGCCTTCTCATCCAATATCAGAGCCTGACCTCACAAATGCGCTTTTGGAAGAATGGTCAAACATTCCCATAGACACACTCCTAAACCTTGTGGACAGCCTTCCCAAAAGAGTTGAAGCTGTTATAGCTGCAAAGAATGGGCCAACTTAATATTGAACCCTACAAAGAAAAATTCAAGTTCATATGGGTGTAAAGGCAGGCCTTCCAATACTTTTGGTAATGTAGTGTATATGAGTGTATTGTATCTTTCTTCACAAGGTAAGAAAGAAAAAAGCATGTGCAGATTAAAGGGGTGGCAGGGGAATTGAATTTTGCCCTGAGTTGAGCTTAAAGTGATTGTAAACCCTCATTTTTTTTAAATAACAAACATATCATACTTACCAGAAATAGAATAAAGAAAAATCTGCGCTAACTTCAAAAAAAATAAAAATAGTAAGCGGCTACATACAAACAGCCAGTAAATAGTAAACACATAAATGTAGCGCTAGTGAACTAAAGAGATACAATGTATGGTACCATGTATGGCAGCAACATTCAAAGTATATGTGCATATACGTGGACTACCAGCAAAAAAAATCAGGTAGCCGAAACAGTGTTGAATATACTATAAGGATGTTACAAAGTCTATAACATCAAAATTGGATGGACATCTGTCAGATGATAGGTGCAAACAATTAAATGGACTTCTGTCCGATGATTGGTGCAAACAGATATTTGAGCTGTCTGTAGGGATCTATGGAGATCACAATCACATCAGAGGTATGAGGTAAGTAAAGATACGCTTACCAGATGAGTTGAACCGGGACCACTGCAACCGGGATGGAACCGTTGTTATAACTGGAACTCCAACTGGCGCAGACGACAGGAACCAGCAGATGCTTAGATGGCGTGCTGAGGCAACACTGCAGGATCCAGATGAATTCCTTAAGCTGTGGAGTGCAGGAATATATGTGGCTAAAGCTCCAATGGGACCATGGGATGGGTAATATAAAAAATAGAGAAAAGGGCTCCAATTGCGCAGGTCAATTAAACCAATAAAGGTTTTTATTTTAAAGTCATAAACAAAAAATATGACATAAGAAAAAAGTGATCACATAAATAGCAATATGGGGTGCTCAATGACAGTACTCATGGGTAGTTTGCACATGATTGGATGCTAAAGTCAGCAGAGCTTCCTCTCATTTCAGATCTACCCCTCAGATTTACAGCAACTGCAAATGCAGTGCACTTGTAGTGCAAAGGGGATTTGCTTTTCGTAAATAACCCCCTTAATGTTAAATGTAAGGTTATGCACTTGGGGGTTAAGAGTATGCACGTATCATACATACTAGGGGGAGTACAACTGGGGGAATCAATGGTGTAGAAGGGTCTTCTGGTAGATCATAAGCTTAAAAATGGCATTGCACGTTGTGCTGACATCACTGCGTTTTTTCGCGTTACGCCTTGCCGGACGTGTTTTTTGCTTTTTACCATTTGCCAGCCGGCTTCTGTTTGTTTTTAATGATACCTTGAGTCTGATGCTAATACAGACCTTTTATATAATAAATCATCATCTGGTTTTACCGATGGGGGTCTATTTTTGCTTTCTTTCCTTGGTTCCATCCATCCATTGAGTCCTTCTCCCCTGCCACCTTCCCTCGCTGGATTAACATCGAGTCTCCAACATCTAGCAGAGGACCTAGGCTGGAGCTCCAGAAACACCAGGCTTGTTAGCCATTTGCTGCATTGGAGGATCGTAATAACCCAGACTGGGTGACAAGCCATTATTTCTTGAGTAGCTGGTAAGCCTTCGTTCTGTGTGGTGGCAGATTCACAGTGTCCCGTGTCTTTTGAAGACTTGTCACAGGGTTTTGCAGCGTTTACTCCTCTTGAATACCCATAAAAGAGACTCTTTTTTTCGCTATTTATAAACTACACCAATATATTATATATGTGTCACTTTCACTATTTTTATTTTTTGTGTTTATCACGTTACATTAATTATTTACACTTAATGTTATTCAGTTGTTTACTTCATTGGTAGATTCATCATTAGTGCAGCTTTCTTTGTTACTAATTCTGTTGGTATGTATATCACTTTCGAGTTGCAGCTTGCTCTTGTTTAGGTAAAATAGCGCAGTTTTTTCTTTACCATTGAATATTTCAAGAACTGCTGATCTATTGGGATTTTAACGCACAACCATCTCTAGGGTTAACAGAGAATGGTACGAAAAAGAAAAAATATCCAGTAACTGGCAGATGTGTGGAGGAAAATGTTTTGTTGATGTCAGAGGAGAATGGGCAGACTGGTTCAAGATGATAGAAAGGCAACAGTAACTCAAATAACTATTTGTTACAACTAAGGTATGCAGAATGCCATCACTGAAAGCACAACACCTCAAACCTTGAAACAGATGAGCTACAACAACAGAAGACCACACTGGGTGCCGCTCTTGTCAGTTAAAAATATGTAGCTAAGGATACAATTCGCACAGATTCACCGAAATTGGACAATGGAAGATTGGAGAAACATTGCCTGGTCTGATGAGTCTTGATTTCAGCCCGGACATTCAGATGGTAGGGTCAGAATTTGGCATTAACAACATGAACGCATAGATCCATTCTGCCTTGTATCAATGGTTCAGGCTAGTAGTGGTGGTGTATTGATGTGGGGGATATTTTCTTGGCATGCTTTGGGCCCCTTATTACCAATTGAGCATTGTTTAAACGCCACAGCCTACCTGAGTATTGTTGCTGACCATGTCCTTCCCTTTTAGGACTACAGTGTGCCCATCTTCTGATGGCTACTTCCAAGAGGATAATGCACCATGTCACATAGCTCCAATCATCTTACCACTGGTTTCTTGAACATGACAATGAGGTCACTGTGCTCCAATGGCCTCCACAGTCACCAGATCTCAATTCAATAGAGCACCTTTGGGATGTGGTCGGTTATTCGCATCATGAATGTGCATGATATGTATCATGGATGTGGACAGAATGTGAGGCATGTGCATGTTTTGCACATTTATGTGCAAATAGGTACATATATTGTAGGCTATAGTTTTAAACAAGAAAAATGGTAAAATCACAAATTACTTGGATGTTAAATGGAACATGGTTATTGGACAGAGCTCATCTCTAGGACTTTGTTAAACCTCCCGGCGTAAGGGCATCTAGGGTGTAGATCCAGAACGTCTCTCTTTCACAGGGGCATCTCAGAGACGTGCAATCAGTTGACAGTGAAGGGCAGTGGCTTCTTGGTAATGGTTGCACAAAGAGGAGGAAGCCTGCAGGAGAAGGGAATTAAAGTTACCTTAGCCTCTAAGCAAAAGGAACACGTAGCCATTGCAGTGGAAACACTCCAGAGTTCAGCTTTAAGACACTTTTCACAATATCATTGCTTTCAGCAACACCTAATTGAATAAGTCAGTTTTATCTGTAAGTGAAAAAACAGTCAGACATTCCTCTGCCAGTCACTGGTCATTCATTTACATACAATTCTGCCACACTACAACAAAGCCAAATGGTTTAGTAGGTCAGGGAAAGAATACAACCCCTACAGCTATTTATATTGCAGTACGTAATTGATCGGGTCATATTACACAGGTTATCATAAAGCATTGCCTGAATGCCATTTCTCATCTGACTGCAGATTCCATCCACTGACGCATTCTCCCGAGCTAAGATTATAGAGCTGACATCGTCATCTATCACATGGTAGCTGTTAGACAGAACAAAACCTTGTCCTGCATCTTCTTCCAAGTGGTGTCATTAACTAAGGTTGGCTGTTAGCCATGACACTTTATAATGTTTACATGTGTTTGTTTTCATTTGTCATATTTATTTGTAAAATTTGCAAAACAAGCTTACAAGATTGCAGAATGTGCATCACTCTTACAGCCCAGCATTCCCCTAACCTCTTCAGGTCCGCGCTATTAACAAAATACGTGAACAGCGCGGACCTGAGGCGCCGGGGTCACGTCTTTGGACGTGATTTGCTTGTAATTCCCTGCGCGCGCCACAGGGTGGCGCGCGGCGGGGAAAAACAGTCCCGACGCATCACCGAGGATCCGATGTGTGTACCCGGCGGCCGCGATGTCCGTCAGGTACACGCGATCGTCGGTGAGAGACAGGGACGTGGAGCTCTGAGTGTAAACACAGAGCTTCACGTCCTGTCAGTGAGGTGACAGATGCTGTTTCTCTTGTACATAGGGAGACAGCATCGGTCACCTCCCCCAGTCACCCCCCTCCCCCCACACAGTTAGAACACACCCAGGCAATACATTTAACCCCTTCCTCACCCCCTAGTGTTAACCCCCTTCAATGCCAGTCACATTTATACAGTAATTAGTGCATTTTTATAGCACTGGTCGCTGTATAAATGTGAATGGCGCCAAAAATGTGTCAAAAGTGTCCGATGTGTCCGTCGCAATATCGCAGTCCCAATAAAAATCGTAGATCGCCGCCATTACTAGTAAAAAAAAAATATAAAAAAAAAAAATCATAATTATGTCCCCTATTTTGTAGGTGCTATAACTTTTGCGCAAAGCAGTCACTTATTGTGATTTTTTTTTTTTTTTTTACAAAAATACGTAGAAGAATACGTATCGGCCTTAACTGAGAAAAAAATATATATAAAAAAAAAAAAAAATGGGATATTTATTATAGCAACAAGTAAAAAATATATATATATTTTTAAATTGTCGCTCTTTTTTTCATTATAACGCAAAAAATAAAAACCGCACGGGCGATCAAATACCACCAAAAGAAAGCTCTATTTGTGGGGAAAAAAGGGACGCCAATTTTGTTTGGGTGCCACGCAATTGTCAGTTAAAGCGACGCAGTGCCGGAAGCTGAAATTTCGCCTGGGCACGAAGGGGGTTTATGTGCCCAGTAAGCAAGTGGCTAACATACTTACTTACCTTCTCTCCCCTTTAAGAAGTGGGCATATATATTTTTTAGACATGTGCGTTCCTGTTCGTAACGAATGGATTTTCGCACTAATTTGTTAGTTTTCGTACATTCGTAACAATTCGAACATCCGAAAAGCTGAAAGAGCCAAAATACGAAAATTACGGAATTACGAATAAGCAAAATAACAAACAAGCAAAAATACGAACGTATGATTGGACAATCTTACTAAAATACGAAACACCGAAAAAGCAAAAGCAAAAGAACGAAAATGACATCTATAACAAACGATTTGCATTCCATATTTTAAATCCTTTGTCTGTTTGTATTTTCATTCGTATGTTCGTATTTTCATCTGTGTGTTTTGTAAATCCGTTTCTTTGTCTGTTCGTAAATTTGTGTACTTGTATCGTTCTTTCGAATGGGCACTGAGTGATTACTTAACCACTTAAGGACCGCCTACTGCACATTTACGTCGGCAGAATGGCACGGCTGGGCACATCAACGTATATATTCATTGATTTTAGTACCCAGCCGTGGGTCGCGGGTGCCCGCGGGCGCGCGCCCGTGACCCGGTCCGAAGCTCCAGGACCGGAACCGCGGGATTCGCGGACCCGATCGCCGCTGCAGTGCGGCGATCCGTCCCTGGAGCGGAAGAACGGGGAGAGCCGTGTGTAAACACGGCTTCCCCGTGCTTCTCTGTGGCCGTAGCATCGATCGCCTGTTATAGGGGGACGCGATCGATGACGTCACACCTACAGCCACACCCCCCTACAGTTGTAAACACAAGACATAGGTCACACATCCCCTACAGCGCCACCTGTGGTTAACTCCCAAACTGCAACTGTCATTTCCACAGTAAACAATGCAATTTAAATGCATTTTTTGCTGTGAAAATGACAATTGTCCCAAAAATGTGTCAAAATTGTCCGAAGTGTCCACCATAATGTCGCAGTCACGAAAAAAATCGCTGATCGCCGCTATTAGTAGTAAAAAAAATTTTTTTTATAAAAATGCAATAAAACTATCCCTTATTTTGTAAACGCTATACATTTTGCGAAAACCAACCGATAAACGCTTATTGCAATTTTTTTTACCAAAAATAGGTAGAAGAATACGTATCGGCCTAAACTGAGGAAAAAATAATTGTTTTATATATTTTTGGGGGATATTTATTATAGCAAAAAGTAAAAAATATTGCATTTTTTTTTAAATTGTCGCTCTATTTTTGTTTATAGCGCAAAAAATAAAAACCGCAGAGGTGATCAAATACCACCAAAAGAAAGCTCTATTTGTGGGGAAAAAAGGACGCCAATTTTGTTTGGGAGCCACGTCGCACGACCGCGCAATTGTCAGTTAAAACGACGCAGTGCCGAATCGCAAAAAGGGGCAAGGTCCTTTACCTGCATTTTGGTCCGGGTCTTAAGTGGTTAATACATCAGCTTATCTCTTTTTGTGCTGAGTCACATTGTACAGTGTAAAGCCTCGTACACACAATCGGACTTCAAACAAACTTTTCCGTGGATTTTTGTCTGAAGGGAGTTGGCCGGACTTTTGAAACCAAAAAAAGTTTGTCCGATAGAGCGTACATACGGTCGGATTTTTTTAGGAAAACGCTCATTTTGACGTATGTTGGCAAAAATTCCGACCATGTGTACGGGGCTTATGATAAAGTCTATCTTAATATGGATTAGGCGCGTGTTGCTATGTATTTACAAAAGTACAAAATTACGAATCCATTAAACGAAAATTATTATCTAACAAAATTACGAATTTCGAATCAACGAAAATAAATTAGACAGAATTACAAATCATTTACCTTTAACCTATTTACATTTACCATTGTGCACTTGGATCAGAGTTGTCTTTGGATCACTTCTGATATATCTTTTTAGGATTACGAATCATTCAGTATAAACGAAAATAAAACTGTTACGAAAATACGAACGGGTCCGAATAGAAAAACTTGCATCTTATGAAATTGCGAATCTTTACGAATCTACGGAACGAGACAAAACGGAACAAAAAAATACGACATTTTTTGTTGTGCAGGCGAAACGGAACAAAAAAATACGAAATTTTTTGTTGTGCACATGTCTAATATTTTTACCTTTGTTACTTTTGCTCAAAGGCAAGTTTCCTCCCAAATTTTATATAAATTAATATTGTCTATTCAATAAGTGGGTGGAAATTCAGGTGGGTAAAACTTGGAGAAGACACCTAGAAGGTTTCAATATGGCTTATTTTGGACTTTAATCTCTTAGATTCTACCTCCTATTTACTTCAAACCAGTTCAATTGACTTCATCTAACATTAGAAGGTTTGAATTTTGATAAATATGGAGCTATCATAAATAGTTTCTTGTAGTCTCCTCCTCCTTCTCTTCTATTGCCTCAAATAAGAGCCATGTGTGTTGTGTTGTGTTTAACCATTCCGACCACAATCAATAGAACTTTCTGAACAACCTCTGTTATTGTTATACACTTTGTGCAAATATAAAGTAGAGATTACAAGGGATTTCCTGTTATTTGAGAATAATTGTTTTCCTTATGTAGTAGAGTAGTAATCTTAAACAGGATTCCCGTGGCATGGTTCTTACTAGGCCTAGAAGCCAAATGGAAACACAGGGTTCTAATTGTATGGATATAATCATTGTCACAAAATTGATTACTTTCCTCCAATAGGTCTTAATTTGTTACTATACCTAAAAGATGTGTATAAATACAGGTAGGTCATTTGCATTCTCCAGGTTTAGTAAATCAACCCCACTGTGTTGGAGTTAGAAGCTCTCTGGATTTATGGCAGTGGCACAATGCGCATATATTGGAGAAAAGTATTGTTTGGTTTTTTTTCACTATGCCAAGACAATAACTTTATTAGCAGGAGCCTAAATTACACACAGATAAACCATTCATTGGAGGGAAAATCGTTCTGCCCGCATTTATACGTCATACAGACCATATTCATTTCCATTTACATTGAGAAATCAGTACTAGGCTTTTACTTTAGAAAGCCAAGAACCCTTTGCAAAATCTGTATTATTAGTGTACCTTGTATTAATTGTTTATTTATAAAATGAAGTTTTAATACAAATAAAATAATGTTTTTTGAAACATCTGTTTAAAAAAATGTAGGCTTACGGGATCACGGGGTTCTTTGCGCCACAGGCATCGAGGCAGAGGGACTGTCGTTTTTTATGGAGCCGAAATTCATTGATGTCAGCGCACTTGTAGCTCATGGATTCTTCCTCTAACTCTGTAGCTAAAGTACGAACCTGAGCCTCCAGGAGATGGAGCATTGCACATGCAATCCACTGATCACAGTTGTAATGCTTTGCAAGACCAAATGCACCTTTGCAAAAGGTGGAATTATTCTCCTTTAAAGAACAAATAAAACAAACGAATCACCATTATTTATACACTCACCACCCGGTTTATTAGGTACACCTGATCAATTGCTTAGTAACACATTGCTAATCAGCCAATCGCATGGCAAAGAAAGGGGATTTATGTGCCATGGTTGTTGGTGTAAGATGGGCCAGTCTGAGTATTTTAAAGAGTATTTCAAAAGCTGCTAATCTACTAGTATTTTACACAACCATCACTAGGATTTACAGAGAATGGTCCGAAAAAGGAGAAAATACGAAACTGCCTTGTTGATGTCAGAGGTCAGAGGAAAATGAGCAGACTGGTTGGAGATGATAGAAAGGCAACATTAGCTCAAATAACCACTCATTACAGCCAACGTATGCAGAATACTATCTCTAAATGCACAACACAGCAAACCTTAAAGAAAAAAATCACCAAAATTGGACAAGAGTAGATTGGAAAACCGTTACCTGGTCTGATGAGTCTCGATTTCAGGTCAACATTCAGATGGCAGGGTCAGAATTTGGTGTAAACAACATGAAAGCATAAATCCATTATGTCCTGTATCAACGGTTCAGGCTGGTGGTGGTGTAATGGTGTAGGGGATATTTTATTGGCACACTTTGGGCCCCCTTGTACCAATTGAGCATGGTTTAAATACCATGGCCTACTTGAGTATTGTTGCCGACCATGTCCATCCCTTTATGACTACAGTGTACCCATTTTCTGATGGCTACTTCCAGCAGGATAATGCACCATGTCACAAAGCTCAAATCATCTCACCACTGGTTTCTTGAACATGACAATCAGATCACTGTACTCCAATGGCCTCCACAGTCACCAGATCTCAATCCAATAGAACACCGTTGGGATGTGGTCAGTGATTTGCATTATGTTTGTGCAGATAACAAATCTGCAACAACTACGTGATGCTATCATGTCAATATGGACCAAATGTTTCCAGGAATGTTTCCAACACCTTGTTGAATTTATGCTACGAAGAATTAAGGCAGTTTTGAAGACAAAAGGGGGTCCAACCTGGTACTAGCAAGGTTAGGGTTGCCACCTTTTCATCAAGCCAACCGAACACTTTAGCAGCAATTTTTTTTGCATTTAACACTATAGGATTGTAAAAGACCTGGAGCACCTTTTGGGTGCCCCAAGAAGAGTAGTATTGCAGCCCATGTAGCATCCCGTGAGGAACAGTGGGTGTGGCCAAATTGTGTTAATAATGGGAGAAGTTTAAGGAACGTAGTTAAATCAAACAAGGTCAGTCTATCCCCCAGTAGAGTTCCCCCCAGGTCAGTCTGTACGCTCAGTACACCCCCCCCCCCCCAGGTCAGTCTGTCTTCTAGTATAATCCCTCCTTGGTCAGTCTATCCCCTAGTACATCCCCCCTAGGTCAGTCTGTCTTCTAGTATAATCCCTCCTTGGTCAGTCTATCCCCTAGTACATCCCCCCTAGGTCAGTCTGTCTTCTAGTATAATCCCTCCTTGGTCAGTCTATCCCCTAGTACACCCCCCCCCCCCCCCCAGGTCAGTCTATCTTCTAGTATAATCCCTCCTTGGTCAGTCTTCCACCCAGTACATCCCCCCCCCCCGGTCAGTCTGTCTTCCAGTATAATTCCTCCTTGGTCAGTCTTCCACCCAGTACATCCCCCCCCCCAGGTCAGTCTATCTTCTTTGTATAATCCCTCCTTGGTCAGTCTTCCACCCAGTACACCCCCCCCCCCCAGGTCAGTCTGTCTTCCAGTATAATCCCCCCCCCTTGCCAATATAATTATATAATTAAAAACACTGGAAGCCGGTGGGAGGGGAGAGAGGGATAGAAGTACTGATACTATAGGGCTGCCACTGATGTGTCTGGGTTTCAGATGGACTGAAACCCGGACACGGAATCTAAAACCTGGACTGTCCAGGTAAATCATGGACAGGTGGCAAGGTGTACCTAATGAAGTGGCTGTGAAAGTATATATTTTTTTAAGATAGAAGCCCTATAATGTTTTGGTACGGGGTTCATCTCTGCTCAGTCCGCCTAACAGACATAACATCAGCATAACATAAGAGGAAGCAATGACAATGAAACTGCTTGTCTGTTTACCCGACTGTCATCAGAATTGGCCTGCGTAGTTCTATCCAGTCTCTCCAGCTTCCGCACTTTACTGTTTACATTTTCTTAATGAATGAGACACTCCTTGAGTATACAGATACCAGCAGAAATCCTGCATTAACTTATCTGAAGTAGAATCAGAAATGCCTGCTGTCACTAGTGGGTTAAAAGTTGAGAGAATCTGGTCCAGCAAGTATTAAGCCTCGGGTCTTTCGGTTTCATAAGGAGAGTAATTTCTATTTTGAATTGTCATGCTTTTGTGACATGTGGGGCTTTGTTAGTCACCAGAGAACACTTGATATGAACCTGCAACCAGCATATGCTTTCCAGCTTCAGCAAAGGGCCCAGAGCACGAGTCAAAATAGCTGCGTGATGTCACATTATAATGAGAATGTGCTCTGGCCAATTGGTGCCAAGAATTGTCTGGACAAGGGTGGATTCCTTTTACAGTTTTTTTAAAGGGACACTTTTCACAAACGCACATGACAATCCCCTGCCAGAACTTCCCTGATGTGGAATTTTATAAAAGGAGCCTTATCAGTCACCACTGACCTTCCCCAAGCAAGAAGATCTTGTATGCTATGAGCAGGCGCTTTACACCACTGGAGAAGAATTCAGTCTGTGAGCTGCAGCACGGCTTGCAAGGCAGGCTGACTGTGTGACAGCACACAGCAATCCAGGTTATCCCTAAACTCACAGTCGTTTTTGTTTCTTTAAACCAAACGGGGATTTCTGCAGAATCAAAGGGGTTTTGTATTCTTTATAGGCGGGGAATTTTTCGTCTTTTTTTTTTATGTGCTGGTTCGTCTACATTTTAGCTGTTCTGGTTTAATTTGGATATGACAAAGTTCTCCTGAAGTTGCATTACCCACTACGCCTGCCATGAAGCGGTTTGGCAGTTTGAGGGGTACCAAGAAACGCAAGGACCAGGGTCGAGGGACAGACCGCCGTCAGTCGGAGCCTCATGGAATAATAGGTACAGTGCCACACCTGCTGATGCTAAGGAGGATTTGCCTATGCAAAATGTGCTCATTGAAGTTAGCCAGGCTTTGCTGTTGCATATAATCTGTACCTTTTTGCTTTTGACTTGTGTTAGTTTATATATTTGGCTGGAAAGTAATTATAATATGGCTACTATTAATATGTTTCTTATTTCAGTGACATGCAGAATAATAAATTATTACATAGTTAGTCAGGTTGATAAAAGACAAGTTCATCTAGTTCAACCATAAAAAAATTATAAAACAAAACATATCAATAAAATAAAAATATCATTAAATATTAAATAAGGAAAGGCACAAAAATCTATGGAATTTAACTATAAGGCTCCATGCACACTGAAGCTGATGAACTGCAGTTTATTGGCGTTTTGGCATTTAAAAAAAAAAAAAACATAAACTGAACTCTATGTTAGCCTATGTGTCCATGCACACCTGGGCGTTTTTTAGCTTTAATGAGCTTTGGAGTTTATTGGCTTTTTTCTGAACGCCCAAAATTTGCGTTCAAAGTGCCGTTTATCGGCGTGAAAAAACACCAAAAACCGCTATATGCTATTTAACGCTAATTAGCGTCTGTTTATGAGCTTTAAAAAAATGCATTCTGGGAGTTTGGGAATGCATTGTGGGATTTTTGGAGTGTCCTTAGTGTTTATACAATAAAAAAAGCTCATTAACGCTGACGCTGATAAACGCTGATAAAAGCTGATACAAAACACTGATAAAAGCTAGATTTTAAAGCAGCGTTTTCTGTCAGAAATCTGGCGTTCAAAACGCCAGTTTATCAGCTTTAGTGTGCATGGAGCCTTATGCCCATTGCAGCTTTCCCTTGTAAATCTACAACCACTATAATTTTATATTCCTCAACATTTTTACTTAAAGGGGTTGTAAAGGTACAATTTTTTTCCCCTAAATAGCTTCCTTTACCTTAATGTAGTCTTCCTTCACTTACCTCATCCTTCCATTTTGCTTTTAAATGTCCTTATTTCTTCTGAGAAATCCTCACTTCCTGTTCTTCTGTCTGTAACTCCACACAGTAATGCAAGGCTTTCTCCCTGGTGTGGAGTGTCATGCTCGCCCCTTCCCTTGGACTACAGGTGAGTCAGGATGCCCACTAACACACAGCTCCTTTCTCTATCTGCAACGTAGAGAGCGTCCTGACTCTCCTGTAGTCCAAGGGAGGGGGCGAGCACAACACTCCACACCAGGGAGAAAGCCTCTCATTACTGTGTGGAGTTACAGACAGAAGAACAGGAAGTGAGGATTTCTCAGAAGAAATAAGGACATTTAAAAGCAAACTCGAAGGATGAGATACGTGAAGGAGGACTGCACTAAGATAAACAAAGCTATTTAGGAAAAAAAACTTACAACCCCTTTAAGCAAAAATTTTGAGGAATATAAATTATAGTGTTTGTAGATTTGCAAGGGAAAGCTGCAATAAGTATAATAGTTAAATTCCATAGATTTTTGTGCCTTTCCTTATTTAATATTTAATGATATTTTTTATTTTATTGATATGTTTTATTTTATAAATTTTTTATGGTTGAACTAGATGAACTTGTCTTTTTTCAACCTAACTATGTAACAATTTAATATTCTAAGCCCGCATGTCACTGAAATAAGAAACATATAGTAGTTGCCTATCTTGTGTGTTTACACCCATGCAGGCCATCAGACCACCCATTGTCTAAAGCTCTGTACACACGACCGGGATTCCCGGCGGTAAAAAGTCAGCCGGGAATCCTGGGGGGGAAACCGAGAACCTGCTCTGTAACTTTCCCCCGTACACACCAGAGGTTTTCCAATCTGCGGTGAGAGCTTTGGCTGGGAATCCCGGCCGTGTGTATGCTCCACCCCATAGGGAAACTTCCGGGAAAAAGATCGCCGGGAATCGCGGCAGGAAAAAAGAGAACATTTTCTTATTTTTCCTGCCGTGATTCCCGTCGGTTTTCCTGTCAGGAAAACTGCCATGGAGGATACACACGGCCAGTTTTTCCGGCCACAAGCTGTCATGGCAGTTTTCCCGACGGGTAAGAATGGAATTAAAAATGGCCGCAACATTTTTCCAGTAGAACAATACAAAAATGACAGCATGCCGTTTGTCAGTATAGTTTGAGAACCAGGTATCAGCGATGAGTCGAAGGATGGGCATTAATAAGAAAAAGATGCATGGCAGTCTGTCCAACAACTAGCAGATTAAAGAAAAAAAGGGAGGCCTCAGCTGTTGAAGCATAAAATATAGGAGGGTATGATATCAATTGAAGGGTCGTTGGTTAAAGAACTGGTTTGAAACCATTGGGTATATTGAAAATATTATACTATCAATTGTTGGGTATCTGCAGGCAAGGTTTGAATGAAAGATTCCCAAATATAAAATACTTTTTGGACCCGTGATTCCTTATGTAAGGAGCCCCGCGTGGGTGTTTATGTGCTTTTGATGCGCGTTGTAAAGCATGTGAGGCCGCGCACACACGGCAGGGAATCTCGACGGGCAGAACACATCGTTCCGCCCGTCGAGGTTCCCTGCCGGCCGTCGAAATCGGCGACCCGCCCGTCGGGAATGGCAACCAGCCATTCTTCCGGGCGGGCCGTCGAGGAAATAGAGAGCGTGCTCTCTATTTCTGCTCGACGGGCTTCCCGACGGGAAGCTCGCCGAGACCGTACACACGGCCGAGGTCCTCGCTGGAATGTGCATTCCAGCGAGGTTCTCGCTGGTTTTCAGCGAGAACCTCGGCCGTGTGTACGGCGGCTAAAGGTTTGGAGCACATTGTCCAAAATTTGCTTGGGTTATCATGCAGTGCTAGCTAGGAATTTATTGGTCATAGCACGTAAGCGTGATGCCGCGTACACACGACTGTTTTTCTTGATGAGAAAAATGCAATTTTTTAAATTGGTCATTAAAAACGCTCGTGTGTAGGCTCCAGAGCATTTTTCTCAATGAGAAAAATGGGCATTAAAAATTTAGAACATGCTCTAGTTATTCTCGTCGTTTTTCTCGGCGTGAAAAGCGGTTGTGTGTAGGCTTTAACGACGGGGGAAAATGCGCATGCTCAGAAGCAAGTTATGAGAAGATAAATTTGCATAATCAGCCCAAAGGGTGACGCTAGTCGAATGGAACTACTCCTTTAGGCCCCGTACACACGACCGAGTTTCTCGGCAGAATCCAGCGAGAAGCTCGCTGGGAGACATATTCTGCCGAGGAAATCGGTCGTGTGTACACTTTGGGCGAGCATCCCGTCGGGAAGCTCGTCGAGCCAAAATAGAGAGCATGCTCTCTTTTTCCTCGTTGTTCAATGAGGAAATTTGGCTCGACGACCTTTTCGACCGCTCATCGGGAACCTCGTCGTGCGGAATGATGGGTTTATCCCGACGAGGTTCTCAGACGTGTGTACGCTGCCTTATAGTGCCGTTGTATGTGTTGTACATCACCGCGCTTTGCTCGAGCATTTTTTATCACGATCGTGTGTATGTAAGGCAGGCTTGAGAGGAATCACGTAGAGACAGGGCCGCTGTTAGGAATCATGGGGGCCCGTACAGCCTACCAGACGGGCCCCCCCCCCACAAACACACCCGCCGGTATTCTTTACAATATTTTCACAAAAAAATACATTCTTAATGGACACAAATGCCACCCTTATTCCCCCTCCTACTACAAATCTCCCCTGCAGCTAAAAGCCAGCGAGAGGGAGAGGGGAGAAACCTGGATGAGAGACACGGAGGGCATTGTTCTCCACCAACCCTCCTGCTGTCTGGGCCCCTCTGTGTGCCGGGGCTCCCTACAGGAGGGCTGGTTGTCCCCCGCTATCAGCGGCCCTGCATAGAGAAAAACAGTTTTTTTTTCCATGACATGAAAAATGGCCGTGTGTACGCGGCATGAGTGTAGACAAAAGCAAATCAAGAATAAATCAAAGCAAATTTGCAGAAAGTTGAAGCCATTCAAGGGTGAGACATGTGTCCTCCTGCAAGCGTGCTGCATTTGGTATGATTCTGAGTGAGAAGCACACCACCCCTAAACCCACTTCAAAGTCACTTTGACACAATTCCTGGAATAAATGTGCCCCTACAAAGAAGGTCTGAAAAACCTGTCTTGCTGCATACACTGCCAAAATCAGCTCCAGAAACTGACAATATCAGGAATTTCCATCTCTTACCCCCCTGATGTAATTAGTGGTTCTTCCCGCCAACCCATATATCACTACAGGACACAAAGCAGGCAGATTGAACCACTGATCGCAGCAGGGCACCAGGAGATCGATATTCGTGGAAGTCTCAGTTTCTTGAGCTGATTTATCTTCAGTGCTGCAGAAATTGGCACAGGCAGCAAGAAAGGTGATTATTTAAGTTCTTCTTGCAGGGGCTGTTTTAAAAAGGTATTAGTTTCAGCATCTCCATCAACTTAATAAAGAAACCTACTGACGTGCCTGACTAATTTACATTGTATGAGGGGAGATTGTATGTTTGTAGGACCCAGGGCTGGTACAAGGATTTTTGACACCCTAGACGAAACCTTATTTTGTTTCCCCTTGGCTCCACCCCCTTTGCTCTGCCCATGTATACCCCACATTTTTAATGAAGTGCCCATCAAATGCAGCAAACCAGTACCCATCAAAGGCAGCCTCACTAGCACCCATCAATGCAGCCTCACTAGTGCCCATCAAATGCAGCTTCACCAGCACCCATCAATGCAGCCTCACTAGCGCCCATCAAATGCAACCTCACCAGCACCCTTAAAATGCATCCTACCAGCACATATCAATGCAGCCTCACTAGCGCCCATCAAATGCAACCTCACCGGCACCCTTAAAATGCATCCTACCAGCGCCCATCAATGCAGCCTCACTATTGCCCATCCAACCAGCCTTACCAGTGCCCATCAATGCAGCCTACCAGCGCCCATCGATGAATGTTTGCTTGCTTCCAATCATTCGGGAGTCAGGACACAGACACAGTCCCCTGCCGCCTCTGACACTGTGTGAATGAGACTTAGTTGCTTGCTGTAGAGAGTAGGAACAACAGTGGCCAGGCACCCTAGGCAGCAGTGCGCCCTAGGCGGCTGCCTAGTTTGCCTAGTGGTAACACCAGCCCTGGTAGGACCCTCCAAAACCCTGGCTGACCCTCCTTGGCTGGGTCTGCTTCACAGGTCACTGCCCATGAAGGATTTTACCCCTTCTTAAAGCTGGTGGCCACAGCACTCCTCTATTTCTTCTCCATAATTGTTACAGAAATTTTGAAAGATAATTTACGGGCCATATGCATGCTGGATTACTGTCTATGATTGATAGACAGCTGAAGAAAAATGATGTGTCTATATATTTGATCCATTGTCAGGACTAAGGGCCCATTTACAACACATGCATTGGTTTGCACGCATTGGGCTGCAATACATCCCAATGAACACAAATTGAGTGCAGATTGCATTATCTTGCATTGCAGTGTGTTGGGGTACCATTTCAAATGAATAGCGCTGTAATGCACCAACATGCTTATTGTAAAATATGCGCGTAAAATATGCGCCTTACCGCAGTGAGTATGTAAAACACTTCCGCGCATTCGTCGAAACCATTCGACAAGTGTGCGAGAAGACATGTCTGCTGGTTAGCGTACTAACCAAAGCATGCTTTCAAATCTGTCGGCTGGCCAAATCCGTCGGCTCGCCCGTGCACATGATCGAATCTGTCTGCTAGGATGGTCTGGCAGACCGTTTCCAGCAGACAGATTTGATCGTGTGTACGCGGCCTTACAGTATTATATAATGTACAATGTGTGTGTTTCTGTAATAGAATTGTGCCAAATACCTTCGGTATAGCGCCGCTCTGCACTTCTGTGACCCTCCGGAGCTCTCTTTCCCACAATTATATTACAGAAACACACACATTGTACATTATATGATACTGTAATAGAGTGGATTATAGGATTTTACAAGTTTTTTAAACTAGGGCTTATTTTCGGGGTAGGGCTTATATTGCAACCCTCCTGGAAATTAAGGCTAGGTCTTATTTTCGGGGTAGGTCTTATTTTCGGGGAAACACAGTAGTGATTTAAATCAAGTTGATTTAAATCAAATCCTCCCTGCCAGTAACACTGTATTGGATGAAGGAGCACAAGGGGCACCTATGGACAGCAACAATATCAGTCTGGGGGAGGGGAGTGTGAGATGTACTAGCAGATTTAGATACACTAACATATTGAAGCCAAACTCCAGCTCATACTGTAGTTACAGCAATAGTTTTGTTCCTTTTGGGATAAAGGTTTTACATAAATAAATAGAAACTGGCCGTTGTAAGCACTCCTGTCAGTGGTAAATGGTCTGTCTCAACACTTAAACCACTACATCTGCAGAAAAGCTTGTTCTTTAAAAAAATAATAGACTTACTGGCTAGAATACCAGATGAACATAAAGGAAAGAAAGCCTAAAAGAGAGAAACAAATGCAGCCATTACATCTAAGAATTGGTAAGCTGCAGTATATAATAAATGTTAGCTTTTGAGTTTAATTTTTCTTTAAATACTCTGGGCCAGATTCAGGTACAATTACATCGGCGCAGAGTATCAGAGATACGCTACGCCGCCGTATTTTACCTGGCTCTACGACAAATTCAGGTAGATTTTGGCCCGTAAGGTACGGCAGCGTAGTGTATTTCCCGCGGCGGAATCGAAATACGTGATTAGGGGGCGTGAAACATTTAAATTAGGCGCGTCCCCGCGGCGATCGAACTGCGCATGCTCCGTTCTGAAATTTCCCGCCGCGCATTGCGCGAAATAACGTTGTTACGTCATTTTTTTTGGAGTAGCGTCGTTTACGTACATTCCTATTCCCGGACGACTTACGCAAAATAAAATAAAAAAAATAGAAACTCGACGCGGGAACGACGGCCATACATGTTAACATGGGCCGTCTAACTATAGACCAGATAATAGCTGGAATAACTTTATGCAGCAAAAAGATGACTTCGGGCCTGACGCAGTGACTTTCCGACGTTTCCGTAAGCGATACGCAGCGTAAAGAAAAACAAGCCCCCTAGTGGAGTATCCTATGTTAAGTATGGCCGTCATCATCCTGTCAAATTTAAAAATGTTCGCGTTGTTTGCGTAAAACGTCCGTGAATGGGGATTGACGTCATTGACGTTCACTGACAGAATTTGGAGCCTGCGCACTGACAGTCGACGCATGCGCAGTACGTTCGCCGTGGGATCGCGCCTAGTTTAAATAATACACGCCCCCTACCCACCCAATTTGAATTCCGCCGGCTCATTTTTCGCTACACCGCCGCAACTTTAGGAGCAAGTGCTATGTGAATAACAGTACTTGCTCCTAAAGTTTCAGCGGAGTAACGTAAATGACAAACGTTACTTCAAAATAAAGATTCACCCATCTACGTGAATCTGGCCCTATGTGTGTAGAATGTGCCTGTGTGCATTGGAGTGACACCCCAGGGCTGAATGCAATCACCAGGCCCTTATATGACCTACAATGATTGCTGTACTTCTAGTTGGTTTGGGTCATTCTGCTCTTCATCCAGTTTATGTGACACAGAAACCAATCCTAACCTGTTTAGTAGACCTGTCTGTCTGTTTATAGTAATAAAATCAATTAGATGGTACAGATGATATATATACATTAGTGTGTTTTATATACACATTTCTTTCTTGTCCTGGATTATCTCAAGCTTATCTAAAGTGTCTATATTTATTTTTTGCCTATATTTCACTAAACATTTTTACTCACAAACTATTTTTCAGTTAGAAAATTAGATCTACATTCAAAAAGATAATTAAAAATAAGATTGAAAATATTATCACGTACCCTTGCATATCTTTGTGCGGGCGTATCGTATCTTTTTTACGCTACGCTGACGCAACTTAGAGAGGCAAGTGCTGTATTCACAAAGCACTTGCTCCCTAAGTTACGGCGGCGTAGCGTAACTGGACCGGCGTAAGTCCACGTAATTCAAAGTAGCCAGGCAGTGGGCGTGTTTTAGTGTAATGATTTGTGAACCCATGCAAATGATGGGCCGAACGAGCGGCGCATGCGCCGTCCGTGGACGTATCCCAGTGCGCATGTTCAGAATCACGTCGGATAGAATGCCTAAGTGACGTCGCCGCGCAATGTTTACGACGTGTGAACGTAACCTACGCCCAGCCCTATTACGGTACGTACGTACTACGTACTATGTAAATGACGTAAAATTAGACGGCGTCGTTCCCTGGCCCATACCTTAGCATTTGCTGCGCCTCATATAAGCAGTGGTAACTTTACGCCAGACGTAAGCCTTACTCAAAGCGCGTATATGAAGCGGCCGGGCACATCTACGTCGGTGAATCGGCGTACCTTGCTCATTTGCATATTTTACATGGGAACGCCGAATGCGTCCATTGTAACTATACGCCCACGATACGCAGGTAAGTTACGCCGGACGACTGAAGCCATGTTTTTTGGCTTATCTCGCTTTGTTAATCAGCGCAAAGATGCGACGGCGCATATTTGAAATTACGGCGGCGTATCTGGAGATACGCCAACGTAAGTCTTTGTGAATCCGGGACTTTTTGTCTATAATTTGAAAAAAAGTAAGGGCTTATTTATACTTGTGTCCGTAAAAAAAGCGATCAGCGGTGGATTGTTTTTCACAGGGTGGTGGTAGGGAGCACAAATATGGAAGCATTAGAAAAACAGAAAACTGCGCTAAACCAAAAATTAAATTAAAATATACAAACTAGAAAGCAGCGGCAATCGTGTGAAAAACACAAGGTAATACAAAATGGCAAAGCCGCGCTCATCAAAACAAAAAAATAATAAAATTATGAATGAGGACTGCTGAGCAGTAATCTCCTGTGTTAAAACCAATGATATAACCTAGAATATCAACCAATGGCATAAAGTAATATACAAAAGCTCTCCTAGAAATGAAACCACAAAAAAAGGTGTGCATAAAATAATTTGTATCCCAATGATGGAATAACACAAACGTTCATATGGTCCTTGTAATTGAATTTAAAATTGAAGAACCCAGTATCAGGAGGCAAAACAGCAATAAATCATAATGGTTCACTCCACCACAGTGACGAGATGTTAACATCAAAGTGATCCCTTCACCAGAATA
This sequence comes from Rana kukunoris, assembly GCA_029574335.1. Taxonomy (NCBI): domain Eukaryota; kingdom Metazoa; phylum Chordata; class Amphibia; order Anura; family Ranidae; genus Rana; species Rana kukunoris. The sequence continues at coordinate 82,479,861 of CM056053.1, forward strand.
AGGGGGGGCTGCTTACCAGAGGGCAAGCTCAATGAAGCAATTGGCTATAACCCAGCCGCGGCCTTTAAAATCTTGAATGGTTCCTGGATACAGCTTCCAGCAGATATCAAGGTTAGCGGTGCTCACGGGTGGCCAAATATAGGTGGAGAGAGAAGGAAGGATGGACCAATAGTGTGATTCCGTTTAGCAAAAAGGATTTATTAAAACATAAAATGATACTCACAATTTAACAAAGCATCACAGGCATATAAAACAAATCGCCGGCCGGCAAACAAAGCGGAGCCCCTCCTCCGTGCGTGGTGACGTCACTGCGTGTCTTCCCAGACGCGTTTCGTCATCAAAGGGACGTTCTCAATGGGTTGGGCTATCGCAGTACGGTCACCGATTAAATACTTAATCCTCATTGTGAAGTGCCTAACAACCGCGGCCACGGCCGCCATCTTAAGTATGGTATAGCTGCCCATACCTCGCGTTTGAAAGGACATCTCCACAAAATAAGGCAGATATTCAACTAACGCTAAAAACAAAAATTACAAAAGAATACAGACTTTCATCCAAATACCAGAGCAATTAAGCCCTAGTCAGGATAGAATGAAAAATCTATAATGTTACAAGAATTATTTTAATTATGGAAAGATCATCCCACTCTCAGTCCGTAGCGAACTGCTATAACTAGATAATATAATGATACCTGCAACTGCTGTTAAGTCTGGGCGCCCTCTATAGAAACTATGAAGGAATGCCACTCTGGCTTTAGAGAAGAGTCATAGTCATATGGAGCTTGTTTGCGGGAGAGTTTGGCAAGGATATATGAATTTAGTCTTAACCCCTAGCTTCCCACCTAAGGAATAACACACTCCCATTCTACTTCGACCTATATGTGTACACGAAATTAATTGTGTGAGATGTGTGAATTGGGTAAAAATTGTGAATATGGATCTCTATCATAAGGTTATATGCATTAAAAATCATGTGCATAAACAATTAATTTAATAAAATAAAATTATAAACATAAAATAAAAAGTGTGTATTTACAGTTTCTTTTAAATAAGGGAAAACTATATATGTTGCCTACTGACTCAGAGTTATCCCAAGTCATCAGGTCTGCAGACATATTTACTCCTGTTAGGCATACTAAGTTAATGCAGGCCTAGGTTACTTACTAAGCTAATTGTGCCCTATATATCAAATTTAGTAAACGCTATATACATAAAAAATGAGCCTTTCTTCAATTGGAGTGAGGCCGTGTTCCTATTTAAAGGGTAGTGCTTACAAACTAAAAAATTAAAAATAGTAAATAATAGTGAGGGGATCCCTAACTAGGGTCCCTTCTAATCTTAACAGATTGTATTAAGTCAATTTTTAAATTATAACTCTTATACCTTTATAGGTGCCCTAGTGCTATATCATAATATTTCTAAAAGGGAGGAGAAAAAAGCTGAACACTGAAAATTCCAAAACATATAAAGGGGAGACGGTTGAAAAAAAAGGGCCTCTGTTGGTGCACTTCACAGTGAGTTTACAGAGATACAGTAGAATATTATGCGTTATTAATAAATGCATTGAAAAAAAGGGCCTCTGTTGGTGCACTTCACAGTGAGTTTACAGAGATACAGTAGAATATTATGCGTTATTAATAAATGCATTGATGTCAGTCTCTATATTCAACCCATAGGGGGTATAGGTCTTAAGTCGATATATCCTCCACCCCCATTTCCATCTTTGAAATTTCCCTTACTAGGTGTGACTCCCCCTCCAATGGGGCTTGAATTTATCTATTCCCAAGAAGAGGGTGTTGGATGGGTCTCGATGGTGTTTGAGTTTATAAGATATAATGAAACAGAGTGATCTTTAAAAACCCGACAAAATGTTTGTAATATGCTCGTTCACACGAAACTGAAAGGCCCTTTATAGTACGCCCATATAAAATGTATTGTACGACCGCATGGCATTGCACAAAGGTAGTAACACACCTGTGGATGCACAAGTGATACATGGCCTAATCTTATGTTCTCTACCTGTGACTGTAGAGGAAAAAACAGTCACACACCTATGTGGGTTTGAGCTCAGACTGCAGACTCTACACCGTCTGCATTTATAATACCCCTGCAATTGGTTGAAAAATCCAATCCCCCTATTAGGAGGATCGATCACGTTTTGTGCAACCATGTTCTTAAGGACTGAGTCCCTCTGAACACCACACGTCGGTTTAGGGGGTAGAATGCCCTTCAACAAGGGGTCATTCATGGCTATATGCCAATGTTTGTTTATCAAATGAGAAACAGCCCTATGCTGTACGAGTATGTAGTGATAAACGTACCCCTTCAGGGAATTTTACCCCTTCTTCGGTCACCTTAACACGCAAGAGGTCTTCCCTCATAGTGCCACGGACTTCAGATAGCGACCTCCGTAGTGCGTCCTGAGAGTAGCCCTTTTCTAAGAAGCGGTTAGTTAAGACGGAGGCTTGGTTTCTCAAACTGTCCAAGATCGGAACAGTTTCTCCTCAATCTGAGGTACTGGCTTTTAGGGACAGCTCTAAGCCATGGTTCGTGATGGCAACTATCTTTCGGAATGAAGGAGTTCCTATCCGTCTCTTTAAAGAAGGTAGATGTGATAAATTTTCCCTCTTTGGCCTCAATCTTAAGATCCAAGTAGTGTACTTCAGTCTGACTCGCTTCATATTTTAATTGAATTCCCCTTTGGTTATTATTGAGGGACTCAATGAACATGGCCAGGTCATGCTGTGCCCCTACCCATAGGAGGAGGATGTCATCTATATATCTAGCCCACAGGACCACCTGGGGCAGGTCCCCTGAATAGATGACATCCTCCTCCCATTTGGACAGTTTGAGAACCAAGCCTCCGTCTTAACTAACCGCTTCTTAGAAAAGGGCTACTCTCAGGACGCACTACGGAGGTCGCTATCTGAAGTCCGTGGCACTATGAGGGAAGACCTCTTGCATGATAAGGTGACCGAAGAAGGGGTAAAATTCCCTGAAGGGGTACCGTTTATCACTACATACTCTGTACAGCATAGGGCTGTTTCTCATTTGATAAACAAACATTGGCATATAGCCATGAATGACCCCTTGTTGAAGGGCATTCTACCCCCTAAACCACGTGTTGTGTTCAGAGGGACTCAGTCCATAAGAAACATGGTTGCACAAAACGTGATCGATCCTCCTAATAGGGGGATTGGATTTTTCAACCAATTGCAGGGGTATTATAAATGCAGACGGTGTAGAGTCTGCAGTCTGAGCTCAAACCCACATAGGGTGTGTGACTGTTTTTTCCTCTACAGTCACAGGTAGAGAACATAAGATTAGGCCATGTATCACTTGTGCATCCACAGGTGTGGTATACCTTTTGCAATGTCCATGCGGTCTACAATATGTGGGCCGTACTAAAAGGGCCTTTCAAGTTTCGTGTGAACGAGCATATTACAAACATTTTGTCGGGTTTTAAAGATCACTCTGTCTCTAATCATTATAAACTCAAACACCATCGAGACCCGTCCAACACCCTCTTCTTGGGAATAGATAAATTCAAGCCCCATTGGAGGGGGAGTCACCTAGTAAGGGAAATTTCAAAGATGGAAATGGGGTGGATATATCGACTTAAGACCTATTACCCCCTATGGGTTGAATAGGACTGACATCAATGCATTTATTAATAACGGCATAATATTCTACTGTATCTCTGTAAACTCACTGTGAAGTGCACCAACAGAGCCCTTTTTTTTCACCGTCTCCCCTTTATATGTTTTGAATTTTCGTGTTCAGTTCTCCTCCCTTTTTCAAATATTTTAATAGCACTGGCATTAATATTAGATTTATATTATATAATTTAGTAGAGAGCATGGCCTGAATAAATCTGTTATAAATTTAAAAATTGACTTAATACAATCTGTTAGATTAGAAGGGACCCTAGTTAGGGATCCCTCACTATCATTTACTATTTTTAATTTTTTAGTTTGTAAGCACTACCCTTTAAATAGGAACACGGCCTCACTCCAATTGAAGAAAGGCTCATTTTTTATGTATATAGCGTTTACTAAATTTGATATATAGGGCACAATTAGCTTAGTAAGTAACCTAGGCCTGCATTAACTTAGTATGCCTAACAGGAGTAAATATGTCTGCAGACCTGATGACTTGGGATAACTCTGAGTCAGTAGGCAACATATATATTTTTCCCTTATTTAAAAGAAACTGTAAATACACACTTTTTATTTTTATGTTTATAGTTTTATTTAATTAATTAATTGTTTATGCACATGATTTGTATGCATATAACCTTATGATAGAGATCCATATTCACAATTTTTACCCATTCACTTACTTTCACACAATTAATTTTGTGTACACATATAGGTCGAGGTAGAATGGAAGTGTGTTATTCCTTAGGTGGGAAGCTAGGGGTTAAGACTAAATTCATATATCCTTGCCAAACTCCGCGCAAACAAGCTCCAATATGAACTTGATCTGCTTCTAAAAGCCAGGGTGGCATTCCTTCATAGTTTCTATAGAGGGCGCCAGACTTAACAGCAGTTGCAGGTATCATTATATTTATCTAGTTATAGCAGTTCGCTACGGACTGATAGCTGGATATTCTTTCCATGAATTAAAATAATTCTTGTAACATTATAGATTTTTCATTCTATCCTGACTAGGGCTTAATTGCTCTGGTATTTGGATGAAAGTCTGTATTCTTTTGTAATTTTTGTTTTTAGCATTAGTTGAATATCTGCCTTATTTTGTGGAGATGTCCTTTCAAACGCGAGGTATGGGCAGCTATACCATACTTAAGATGGCGGCCGCGGCCGCGGTTGTTAGGCACTTCACAATGAGGATTAAGTATTTAATCGGTGACCGTACTGCGATAGCCCAACCCATTGAGAACGTCCCTTTGATGACGAAACGCGTCTGGGAAGACACGCAGTGACGTCACCACGCACGGAGGAAGGGCTCCGCTTTGTTTGCCGGCCGGCGATTTGTTTTATATGCCTGTGATGCTTTGTTAAATTGTGAGTATCATTTTATGTTTTAATAAATCCTTTTTGCTAAACGGAATCACACTATTGGTCCATCCTTCCTTCTCTCTCCACCTATATTTGGCCATCCGTGAGCACCGCTAACCTTGATATCTGCTGGAAGCTGTATCCAGGAACCATTCAAGATTTTAAAGGCCGCGGCTGGGTTATAGCCAATTGCTTCATTGAGCTTGCCCTCTGGTAAGCAGCCCCCCCTTATTCTGGTGAAGGGATCACTTTGATGTTAACATCTCGTCACTGTGGTGGAGTGAACCATTATGATTTATTGCTGTTTTGCCTCCTGATACTGGGTTCTTCAATTTTAAATTCAATTACAAGGACCATATGAACGTTTGTGTTATTCCATCATTGGGATACAAATTATTTTATGCACACCTTTTTTTGTGGTTTCATTTCTAGGAGAGCTTTTGTATATTACTTTATGCCATTGGTTGATATTCTAGGTTATATCATTGGTTTTAACACAGGAGATTACTGCTCAGCAGTCCTCATTCATAATTTTATTATTTTTTTGTTTTGATGAGTGCGGCTTTGCCATTTTGTAATATGGAAGCATTGATTTGTAATAGTGATCTCTAATGGTCTCTTGTAATTTGTCCTCAGTCTGTGATTGTCTCCCGAAGCATGTCCCCATCCTCCAACAACTATAGTATACTTTGCATCTAACCTCTCCTGCAGCATATGTTTAGCCTCTTACCATCTCCAGGAGGCAGGCTCATAGCCTCTTACCATCACCAGGAGGCAGGCTCATAGCCTCTTACCATCACCAGGAGGCAGGCTCATAGTTTCTGACTATCTCCTGTAGCATACTTATAGTCACCGACCATCATCTTATCATGATTATAGTCTCTTACCATCTCCAGGATTTAGGCTCATAGCCTCTTACCATCACCAGGAGGCAGGCTCATAGCCTCTTACCATCACCAGGAGGCAGGCTTATAGCCTCTTACCATCACCAGGAGGCAGTCTCATAGCCTCTTACCATCACCAGGAGGCAGTCTCATAGCCTCTTACCATCACCAGGAGGCAGTCTCATAGCCTCTTACCATCACCAGGAGGCAGGCTCATAGCCTCTTACCATCACCAGGAGGCAGGCTCATAGCCTCTTACCATCTCCAGGAGGCAGGGTCATAGCCTCTTACCATCTCCAGGAGGCAGGCTCATAGTCTCTGACTATCTCCTGTAGCAAACTTATAGTCACCAACCATCATCTTATTATGATTATAGTCTCTTACCATCTTCAAGAGGCAGGCTCATAGCCTCTTACCATCTCCAGGAGGCAGGCTCATAGTCTCTGACTATCTCCTGTAGCAAACTTATAGTCACCAACCATCATCTTATTATGATTATAGTCTCTTACCATCTTCAAGAGGCAGGCTCATAGCCTCTTACCATCTCCAGGAGGCAGGCTCATAGTCTCTGACTATCTCCTGTAGCATACTCATAGTCAACGACCATCATCTTTAGCATGCTCATAGTCTCTATCTATCTCTTTTAGCATACTCATAGTCACCGATCATCATCTTTAGCATGATTATAGTCTCTGACTATCTTCTGTATCATTAACACCCCCCCCCTCCAAAACACACACACAGAGGGGAGAGGAGAGAGGGCTCGATCTGCACCTTTTCCTCCTACCCCTCTGTGTCTGCCCACACTCCAATCCCCAGGGCTGTGCCTCAGAAAAGGAACGTGCCAGCTGGAAATTTGAAGTCCAGCAGCCTCAGATACATCTGGATGAGTGGTGCTGACTGCCAAGGGGTGAGTGAGCTCACCATCCATCTCTGCCTGTGACTAAAGTCTTCCCCCTTCTCTTTCCTGCCTCTGAGTGAGTACACTAAGGTTAATCAGGGTTCTCAGAGCACTTATTACATCAGAGTTCCCCTTAACACCAGAGTACAACAGAGTTCTCAGTGTCCCCCCTTAAATCAGGGTTCACAGAGCATCCCTTATGTTAGGCCGCGTACACACGAGGGGATATGTCCGCTGAAAACGGTCCGATGGACCGTTTCAGCAGACATCTCCGCTCGTGTGTATGGGCTAGCGGACAGATTTCTCCACCCGACAGATTTCAAAGCATGCTTTGAAATCTATCCGGTGGGAATCTGTCCGCCCGACATGTCTGCTGGTTAGTACACTTACCAGCAGACATGTCGGCTCCCACCGCCGCCGCGCCGCTGCCGAATGGATTCGGCGCATGCGCGGAAGTGTTTTACTTCCTGGTGCGGTGACGTGGCGGTGACGCGGCGGCGTCAACGTCACCGCCGCGTCACCACTACGTCACCGCGCCGTCCGGCGGCGGGGAATTTGATCCGATGGTGTGTACACGCCATCGGATCAAACTCCCGATCGGACATATCCGATGGAAATGGTCCGCGGACCGTTTTCATCGGATATATCCGATCGTGTGTACGCCGCCTTAGAGTCCCCAGAGTTCTCCCTTACATCAGAGTCGGCAGAGTCCTCCTATTTATTATAGCAAAAAGTAAAAAATATTGTGTTTTTTTCAAAATTGTCACACTTTTTTGTTTGTAGCGCAAAAAAAAAAAAAAAATCGCAGAGATAATCAAATACCATCAAAAGAAATCTCTATTTGTGGGAAAAAAAGGAATTCAATTTTGTTTGGGTACAATGTCGCACAAGCGCGCAATTGTCAGTTAAAGTGACGCAATGCCGAATCGCAAAAAAATTGCCCGGTCATTGGACAGTGGTTAAGTGGTTAGCACTTCCTCCCAGCAGCACTAGTGTTGTTGGTTTAATTCCCAACCATGGAACTGTCTGCCTGGGGTTTGCATGTTCTTTCTGTGCCTGCGTGGGTTCCCTCAGGTTCCCTCCCACACTCCAAAGCTGGCTCCACACTATACAATTTTTATACAATTTTCTTGTACAGCTTGCCTTTAGATTTACCAAAACCATATAATATGAGGTTAAACCTAAACACTTTCAAATTGTATGCACTCTAAAGGAAATTGAACAACAAATATTTTATCACGTGTATCCAGCTTAAAGGAGAAGTCCAGCCTGAGCTTGTTTGGCTGGGCTTCTCCTAAGGATCACAGGAGTGCAATTCATTTTGCACTCCTGTGACCCGTTTTCAGCGGAAAGTGTTCTGAAGTCCGCTCTCTGCTGACATCACAGGAATCAGTCCAGCAATAAAGTCTGGATCCGACAGGTGCCTGGACTGATATCTGTCTCAGTCTCTCAGCGCGCCGATGAGAGACTGAGACAGCCGCTCCCCGCCCCTCAACAGCTCAGCACTCCAGTGAGAGTGGGGGGGGGGTGTCAGAGAGGAGAGCTGCTGATTGACAGCCAGCAACCCTCCTCTCTGGGATGTTCAATGCCTTGGTTCTCAGTGTAGAGACGCCGGGGGACAGATGCAGCATCGGTCCAATACTGCATCCACCTAGGTGAGTATAAAGGGGAGGGGGGGGAAACATACCTCTCTTTTAACTGCTTCAATACCGGGCCTGTTTTTACCCCCTTCCTGCCCAGACCAATTTTTATTTTTCAGCGTGGTCACACTTTGAATGGCAATTGCGTGGTCATGGAACACTGTACCCAAATACAATTTTTATGTTTTTTACCCCCAACAAATAAACAAAAAGAAAAGCGACAATTTAAAAAAAAAACACAATATTTTTTACTTTTTGATTTAATAAATATCACAATTAAAAAAAAAAAAAAAAAACGATTTTTTTCCTCAGTTTAGGCCGATACGTATTCTTCACCCAGGACGTCATACGATGTCCATCTGGAGTGAGGGAGGGTTCCCGCCAATGTCATTTTACAATGACTCGGTAGGGAAGGGCTTAATGCTGGTGGGTTAATTGGTTCCTGTCTCCTGTAAAGTGACTTTACATTGTAAGCTGCTTGAGGACAAGGACTGATATGAATGTACAATATATATATATATTTTATATCTAGAGCATTGTGTAAATTGTTAGCACTATATAAGGACCTGTAATAAACAAATAAAATATAAACGCTCCAGGTAATATCAGAAATAATACAATCAAATCATTGTGCCTCTATATATACATTGGTCTGTTACCTAATGAAGGAATGTAATTTGGCCTTCAAAGGATATGTGGAACTATGTATAGCTTTGATCTTATAATCACTCTAGAAATCTTGAACTGCAGTTCTTGTGTCCCTCTAAGGTTATAGATACCCGTGTACAGTGGTAACCTCACAATGATTGCTGGCCTCAAAGTACTTTGCTTAGCGCAAGCTCTACTTTGGACCCGATATGTAATTGTCAAAAGGCCAGGAAGGACTTAGCATAGGAGAAGATATAATGGAAATGTGATAAAGAAAAAGGGAAATTAAAAATAAATAAATATATACTGTATATATATATATATAATAAATATATTATATATATATATAGGGAGTACCATACATATATACAGTATAGAGTACCATACAGTAAAACCTTGGATTGAGAGCATAATTCGTTCAGAAACATGCTTGTAATCCAAAGCTTGTATATAAAAGTATTTTTTTTACAGGGTATAAAAGAGAGAGGCACCTCTAATGCCCTGTACACACGATCGGTCAATCCGATGAGAATAGTCTGATGGATTTTTTCATCAGTTATCGGATGAAGCTGACTGATGATCAGTTGTGCCTAGACACCATCAGTTAAAAAAACGATCGCATCAGAACGCAGTCACGTAAACCACGTACGACGGCACTATAAAGGGGAAGTTCAAATCCAATGGCGCCACCCTTGGGGCTGCTTTAGCTGAATTTGTGTTAGTAAAAGACGTTTCACGCTTTTCTGTCTGTTACAGCGTGATGAATGTGCTATCTCCAAAACATTTTGCTTGTCTTGCAAAACACTCTCAAACCAAGTTACTCTCAAACCAAGGTTTTACTGCATGTCCTTAAAAACAGCCAATTGATCATTCATGCATTATTTTTTTATTTTTTTTATATTTGTGCTGTTTTTGTCAGATAATTCCTTGAATAAATGGTCTGTGCCATTAAATAATAATAGCAATGATTTATTCTGATCCGCGCTGTACATTCTACAAGGCAATCCACCATTTTTACATCGCTGTCACTGGATGATACTGTCCTACGTCTTCAGAATCACAACAGACGTTAGTTTGAATCATCTAACAGTGACTATAGCAACTCTTAGCACAAGTCCACACTAAAAATAGACCACCTTTAACATATTGAAGGAAATCAGAGGGAATAGTTAGTGGCAGGTGGCTATCCAATGAACTGTAAGCCTGGACCTCTTTATATCATTGGGAGCTCATGTAGCATGATGTGTGAAAATCAATGTTTCCCTATGGGAGCCATCTTAACTGGTCCGACACAAGTCGGTCTGACTTTAAAAATGCTCCCTGTTGCCTCAGTTCTATAGCTGACAATACTGTTTGGCCGCGTACACACGATCGAACATGTCCGCTGAAACTGGTCCGTCGACCAGTTTTAGCAGACATATTCGATCGTGTGTACGGCCTAGCGGACAGGTTTCCAGCGGACAAAAGTTTTAAAACATGCTTAAAAACGTGTCCGCTGGAAACCTGTCCGTCGGACATGTCCTCTGGTTAGTACGCCTAACCAGCGGACCGAAATCTCCCGCATGCGTCGAATGGATTCGACGCATGCGTGGAAGCATTTTACTTCCTGGTTTGCTGACGTGGCGGCATCAACGTCACCGACACGTCACCACGCTGTCTGTCCGCTGGGATTTTGGTTCGATCGTGTACACACATCAGACCAAAATCTCCCAGGAGACATGTCTGATGAAAACGGTCCGTCGGAAACTAAGTTATAGGTTTTTTGGAGGAGTGAATTCTGATTTTTACCAGTACCGCTTCCACTTGCAATTCTTGCCTAGGTGAGGATGATGTCCCTTGAAGCCTTTAGGTGGGTAAAAAGGGGTAGGTTTGATTTTGGCCTATTTTTCCACACAAACAAATCTTGAAGGTTCTGTGGGCCTCTTCTATGAACTCTGATCTTTAGTTCTTTCCATGGATTTTCTAATGGATTCTATTGGATTCAAGTCCGGCTGGGACATTCTAGCAGCTTTATTTTCTTTCTTTGAAACCAATTGAGAGTTCCCTTGGCTTTGTATTCGGGATCATTGTCTGCTTTAAGATAACATGGCAGCATCTATATCCCAGAATCAGAGGTGTATTTAGGTTTTGTGCTGCCCTAGGCCTGACTAAACTCGTGCACCCCCTAATTTAAATATGACCCACCCCTTCCTGTCATGGCCACCAGTGTTGTAAGTAACAGAGTTACAATAAACGCAGTTACCTAACGCAGCCCCTTTTGAGGGTAACGAGTAATCTACCCGATTACTCTTCCCCTCACAGTAACTCCGTTCCCATTACTTGGGCGGCGTTACCCCAATTACATCTACCGCCACTAGATGGCAGCAGAGTAATTGCTTCTGCCTGCGCTGTGAACATAAATATGGGTGGAACTCCACTTTAGAATCATGTGACCGCTGTGATAGCCTGTCACAGCGGTCTGAAAACTCCCAATCGCAAGGAGCCCTGGATACAATGAGCCCCATCCGCCTCACACTGACCTATCACCGGGGAACAACTCTGAAAAATCTGACATCCCCATTCCAGATCCATTGCATCTAATAAAGCTTATATAAGATATATAAAATAATAAACAATAAACTATAGAAAATTCTTATAAAGCCTAATATAAGATTTTAAAGCGGGGGTTCACCCAAAAATAAACCCTTTTTCATTAGCTCCCGGCCTCCAGCATACTGCTAACATTTGCAGTATGCTGTTTTTTTGTTTGTTTTTTACCCGGTACTTATCTTTTTATGACGCTTTGTTATCCGACTCCGAGCGGGGGGATTACTTCCACGTATAGGTGTTCCTAAACGAAGAGGCGTTGATTGACGGGATGCTAAAGCGCGTCACGCCTTCCGAAAATACCCGAAGTGACGCTCGGGTGTTTACGGCGCCTGCGCAATCAGCTCTACACGGCAGGCGCAGTAAACACCCGAGCGTCACTTCGGGTATTTTCGGAAGCCGTGACCTGCTTTAGCCGACCGTCAATCAACTCCTCTTCAATTAGGAACGCCCATTCCCCCGCAGGATTCCCCGCTCGAGCTGGATAACAAGGCTTCATAAAACGATAAGTACCAGGAAAAAGAAAAAAAAACAGCATACTGCACATGTTAGCAGTATGCTGGAACAAATGCCAGAAAGTTCATTTTGGGGGTGAACCTCCGCTTTAAATTACAGACTCTGTAAACGTCAAGGGAATATATATTATAAACATACATTTTAATCCAGCTTATAATTTGGATGTAATATATAAAAGATGGATAAGGGTTTTAAGTCCTATTAGCTGCACATACATTGTGGGACGGATGCACCTAGGCTGGGATATACACGAGATCACCATTCGTTTCCGGGTTTCTTCTCTCAAGGATCTGGCAATCATTTGTTTTGGAGTATTAACTCACTGCTCCCTGGCAAGCGCCCGTCACCTGCATTCTAGAAAAGAAAATCATCTCAACAAAGCATTGTAGAATATTAAAAAAAAAGTCAGTTACTTTGCTGAGTAACTAATTACTTTTTCAATGTAGTAACTGAGTCACTAACGCAATTACTTTTTCGGAGAAGTAATTTGTAACTGTAACTAATTACTTTTTTAAAGTAAGATGTGCAACACTGATGGCCACACCCTGTTTTGTTTAAGACCCGCCCTGAAACTTTCGAGTGAGGACACTAGTTCTGAGGGCCTGGGGGGGGGGGGGGGGCAATGGATTCCCATAATTTACTTAGATTTCCTTTTACTTCCTGGTTGGCCATAGAGCAGGAAGTGAAGGGAAGTCTTCCCAATGGGACAGGGATGGTAAAAAATAAACTGACAGGGGCTATAACCCTCTCTTACTCTACTCAAAATTAAAAAAAGTGTTGCCTATAGTTCTACTTTAAGTAGATGGTGCAGCAGAAACATATAGCACAGTGAGGAAGGTTTGTGGTCCAGGATGATAAAACAGTCCAAATTGGAAACCCCCCTCCCCCCACAGTTGCGGAATGGCGGCCGCCCGCATACCAGAAGCAGCGCAGTCGCTTTATGGGGGCGCTAGAATAATATTTCTAACAGTGTAGCGCAAGCCGGCGGGGACTCTTTTCGTGCTGCCCCCCTGCAAAGTGCTGCCCTAGGCCTGGGCCTTGTTGGCCTAGGCCAGGATACAGCTCTGCCCAGAATAAGAGAGTATACAGTGGAACCTTGGTTTACAAATAGTGTTGAGCAGAATACGCCATATTCGATTTCGCGATATTGCGCGAATATATAGAAGAATATTCGCGAATATTCGCTAATATCGAATATTCGTGATATTTTATCCAAAAAATTTTTTGCGAAATTTCGCTAATGCGAAAATGATTGCGAAATTCTCATAAACGGAGATCATTTCCTGTATTACTAAACTAATATGCACTAAACACTAAGGCCTAGATTCACAAAGCGATTACGCCTGTGTAAATGTTGTTAGACTGGAGTAATTTCGACTTACGGGCGTTTTTAAGCTAGTCGAAATCCTCAAACCATGAAAAGACACCTGCGGGCTTCATTTCGACTGTATTACGTGTTAGTACGCCTTCAGATCTACGCTGCAAGAAAATTGCGGCCACTGGGCGGACTTCCTGTTGTTTTTCGCCGTCAGGGTATGCTAATGAGCTTTTGCCTGCAATCCACAAAATTTCGCACTTTAAACGCAATCTCTTACGGCACCTTTAGTCATCTTTTTTTTCCGTTTCACTATACCAGCTTTTTGCTGCTCTAATATTAGACAGCCCATGTTAAGTATGGCCGTCGTTCCCGCGTCGAATTTCAACGTTTTCCGATGTCTTTTATTATTTTTAACGTAAGTCGTCCGGGAATAGGAATGTTCGTAAACGCCGCTACTCAAACAACGAATGACGTCACGACGTGATTTCGCGCAATGCACGTCGGGAAATTCCTGAACAGAGCATGCGCAGTTCGATCGTCGCGGGGACGCGCTTAATTTAAATGCTTCACGCCCCCTAATCACGTATTTCGATTGCGCGGCGGAAAAAAAATACGACACAATAGCGTACGCGCAAAAAAACTACCTGAATTCGGTGTAGAGTCTGGTGAAATACGGCAGCGTACCGTATTTCGATTACGCAGCGGAATATTACGTCTTTGTGAATCTGCCCCTAACTCTACACTAACTCTACTTAAAGGAAAGGAGAATAAGGGGTCAAAAGAAGGGCGCATCAGAGCCAATCAGAATAACTCGAATATTCGGCAAAATGAATATTGCGCGATTATCTTCTCCGCCCTTCTTTTGCATCAGAGCCAATCAGAATAACTCGAATATTCGGCAAAAGGAATATCGCGCAATATTCCTTTTGCCGAATATTCAAGTTATTCTGATTGGCTCTGATGCAAAAGAAGGGCGGAGAAGATAATCGCGCAATATTCCTTTTGCCGAATATTCGAGTTATTCTGATTGGCTCTGATGCAAAAGAAGGGCCGAGTAGCTGATGCGATTCTTTTATGTTGCCGAAAATTCGCAATGCGAATTTTCGGCAACATAAAAGAATCGCATCAGCTACTCGGCCCAGGGTCTCTCTCTAATCATACAAGCAATGCTTTTAGACGTCGATGGAGATCACTAGGATGTGATCTGTTTTAAAAATAAATTTGAAAAAATACGAATATTCGCCATAGCGAATATTCGCCGCAATATTCGAGTTATTCGCGAATACTCGAATATGCAATATTCGTAGTGAATATTCGCAATGCGAATATTCGTGAGCAACACTATTTACGAATAACGTGGTTAACGAGCGTTTTGAAAGATGAGCAACTTAAAAAAAAAATCCTGACTTGGTTTGCGAGTGTTGTCTCGCAAAACAAGCAGAATTCAAGCTAATGGGGTATGCTGTACCACATCTGGCCAGAGGTGCAGGGGAGCCGTTCGGAAATACTCGGAATCCCTCCTTAAATACTCTGTTCCCGAACCTTTCCGATGGTTTCCGAGATCAGCCGAGCGACCCCCTTGTATTTCTGAGGCTGTCCGGTGCCCTCACCTCTGGCCACATGTGGTATTGCATAGAATTATCTTTGTTTCCATTGACTTCTATGGGGAAACCCACTTTGATATGCGAGTGCTTTGGATTACAAGCATTCTCCTGGAACGGATTATGCTCGTAATCCAAGGTTCCACTGTATTAGTAAAGCTAAAAGTGAAGTTCTAGTTAAATGCTATGAACCAGACATCCTAAAGAGGTAAATTGTTGTATATTATTGGCTGGAACAAATGTAATTATATATTTAAAAAGAAGAAGGAATTCCATTTAGATGTCCCTAATTATCTAATCAGCTTCTCTACTCGTCAGCTACACATCTGTATCTGGGGACAGACACTTGTTACACTGAGCTGGAATTGGAAACAAGATAATCAGAAGAACAGATTACAGTTTAAATAATTACATTGTAACTCCGTCCTGCAGATCCAGCAGTGATTAAAAGGAACATGTCTGGTGGGAGAAATGCTCATTTTAACACCTGGATGTTGTGTGTGGGATTAAATAGTAATCAGATCATACAGGGACTTCATGTGGGGAACAGTCAATTGGAAGAGACGTTTGTATATTAGGTGTGGACAGGAGGATTTACACTGAACACCGAAGACTGAATGTCAACCAATGTTCCCATAGGAAACACTTCTGACTTCAAAAGTCAACCTTGAAATATTGCATTTAAAGTGGAACTGCACCCTAAAAATTAAGAATCCCCCCTCCCCTAACAATATTAGAGGTTGTTTCTTTTTATGGGGGGAGGGGTACCTATTTTTGGCAGGTGACAACTTCTGCTGAAAAGAAGTGAGTTGCTTTTCAGGGGTATTTAACAGGCAGCGAGGAGGCAATATGTGCCGCCTCATCACCTTTTTTATAGGATAAGTTTACCTTTGGGAACAATGTTAAATGTTTTACCCATTTTTAGGGTAGAACATGTTCCCATTCCTGTAGCCATTCACTAATTCCCACTTATTGTGACAGCTGGACTGGGGATCTTCTCCCTGCATCGGCTGTTGCAATTTGAACAGAATGCGGCCATTCGTGGTTTTACCCCCACACAGTCGCGTCATTCATTCACAGAGATCTGTGAAAGAATGAACTACAAGTACCAACAGCCTTTGCGACTGACAGCTTGTAGTTCTTAATGAACTACCAGGGTGCAAATAGTATACCGAAAGTCTGCAGGAGCCTGAGATTGCACCCCTGATTTTCTGATAGTGGTTTACCTGCAAAAAATGTGTTTTTTTTTAGAAAGGTGAATTTATCCTCTAATCCAGGGGTCTCCAAACTTTCTAAACAAAGGACCTGTTTAGTGCTGAAATTTTCATAATCGGTTAGTTGGCCGATTATTGTTTCGATTAATCGATTAATCGGATAATAGCCTTAAAAAAAAAAAAAAGAATTGGCATTTTTAAAAAATGTTGGGACAATTTGTTGTTGCGCAGATTACAAAACATAAATTGCTGCAAAAACACATTACATGCTTTTCTGCAGCTTCTTCATTGAAGTATATTGAAAAAAAAAAAAAAAATAGCACCGCTCTGCGTTAAAAAGTCCTTGCCCTTTGCAAATACGCAGCAGCTGAAAAAAAAATCATGGATGTGAATGTGTCCCATAGGAAAACATGTAACTGAACTGTAGTGGGTTTCTGCCAAAAGCACCAAAAAAACAGAGGTGTGATCCCGGCCTGAGATGTTTAGTAACATAATGGGGGTTAAAAAAACAAAAATAAGTACAAAAAGAGCAAATAATCGCTACTGTAAGGGGTTTATTTTTTTTACCGTGGGACAGTGAAAGTAATATTTACAGTAGCGATTTGCTTTTTTGTACTATAAAGGGCTAATTTTAGTTTTTTTAACCCTATTATGTTGCTGGCCGATTAATCGATTATGAAAATTGTAATCGATTAATTTCATAATCGATTAGTTGACGATTAATCGATTAGTTGTTTTCGGCCTTAGACCTGTTTACTGTAGGGGCCTGAACTGTGGTTACTAAGAGTAGAAAAGGTCCTGTCATCAGTGGGACAAAATAATACTTCATCGTTGGCGTCATTGGGAGGAATTGTGCCCCATTGTTGATATAAATGGAGGAAATGGTACCCCAAGGGGAGGATAACGCACCCTATAAAGCCCCAAAAATAATGACTCATCCTTTGTTTAAGTGGGAATAATTGTGCCCCATCGTTGGTGTCATTGGGAGGAACTGTGCCCCATCGTTGGTGTCATTGGGAGGAAGTGTGCCCCATCATTTGTCATTGGGAGGAATTGCACCCCATCATGATGCCCCCACCACCATACTTCACAGTTGGTATGAGGTTTTAATGTTGGTGTGCTGTGCCTCTTTTTCTCCACACATAGGGCCAGATTCAGGTAGATGCAGGGGCGGACTGACCATTCGGTCATTCGGGCAGTGACCGAGGGCCCGTGCCACTAGGGGGCCCCATCAGGGTGGCCAGCCTCAGTAAAACTAGGGACAGTATGTCAAAAATCCGTGTATTTTTACATGTGTTCTTGAAATGTCTGAGACCGACATTATTTTGATGTAAAAATCGGGAGTTTATAGCTGCCCCGCCTCTGCACTGCCCTCTCAGCCAATAGGAACAAGCTGTACACACCCCCTTCCACAGCGCGGCTTTTTTGACACAGAAGCAGGAGAAACTTCTGGAGGAGAGAAGAGGGGAAGGCGGGGACACAGCCTGCAGTGTGGGACGGACTACTGCCTGATAAGGTAAGCTGGCTGAGCTTTACAAAATGGATTCTTGTTGCTCCTGGAGAGCAGAAAGGGAGAGGATTTGTTACCTCCTCCTGTCTCTAAGGCTATTACATCAATGTTGTGTGTGATAAGTGCGCTGCTGCTGGAGGAAGGACATGTCCTGAATGTCTCCCCCAATCTCTAACTACATCTCCATACTCTCATTAGCTGCCCACCACTATACAGGCACAGTCCCCTCCTCACCTGTATTACCAACTCTTGTGTCTGTCAGGTGCTGGGGCACTACAAGTCCCAGCATGTCAGGAGATGGGGGCAGCAGTAGTGTGTTCAATCAGGCTGATTTTTGGGTTAAAAATGCTTAAAATGGTTAAAAATGCTGATGTGTATATAGTGTGTGTTTATATACTGTATGTATGTATATACTGTATGTATAGTGTGTGTGTATATACTGTATGTATAGTGTGTGTGTGTATATACTGTATAGTGTGTGTGTATATACTGTATAGTGTGTGTATATACTGTATAGTGTGTGTGTGTGTATATACTGTATAGTGTGTGTGTGTGTATATACTGTATAATGTGTGTGTGTGTATATACTGTATAATGTGTGTGTGTGTGTGTGTGTGTGTGTGTGTGTGTATATACTATATAGTGTGTGTGTGTATATACTGTATAGTGTGTGTATATAGTGTGTGTATATACTGTATAGTGTGTGTGTGTATATACTGTATAGTGTGTGTGTATACTGTATAGTGTGTGTGTGTATATATATTGTATAGTGTGTGTGTGTGTGTGTATACTATATAGTGTGTGTGTATATACTGTATAGTGTGTGTGTATATACTGTATAGTGTGTGTGTGTGTGTATATAAACTGTATAGTGTGTGTGTATATATACTGTATAGTGTGTGTGTGTATACTATATAGTGTGTGTGTATATACTGTATAGTGTGTGTGTATATACTGTATAGTGTGTGTGTGTGTGTGTGTATATAAACTGTATAGTGTGTGTGTATATATACTGTATAGTGTGTGTGTATACTGTATAGTGTGTGTGTGTATATACTGTATAGTGTGTGTGTGTATATATACTGTATAGTGTGTGTGTGTGTGTATATATACTGTATAGTGTGTGTGTGTGTGTGTGTGTGTGTATATATATATATACTGTACAGTGTGTGTGTATATAGTGTGTGTGTATATACTGTATAGTGTGTGTGTATACTGTATAGTGTGTGTGTGTGTGTGTATATACTGTATAATGTGTGTATATACTGTATAGTGTGTGTATATACTGTATAGTGTGTGTGTATACTGTATAGTGTGTGTATATACTGTATAGTGTGTGTGTACTGTATAGTGTGTGTGTATATACTGTATAGTGTGTGTGTGTATAGTGTGTATATACTGTATAGTGTGTGTGTGTATATAGTGTGTGTATATACTGTATAGCGTGTGTGTATACTGTATAGTGTGTGTGTGTATATACTGTACTATAGTGTGTGTATATACTGTATAGTGTGTGTGTGTATATACTGTATAGTGTGTGTGTGTATATACTGTATAGTGTGTGTGTGTATATACTGTATAGTGTGTGTGTGTATATACTGTATAGTGTGTGTGTATATACTGTATAGTGTGTGTGTGTGTGTGTGTGTGTGTATACTGTATAGTGTGTGTGTGTATATACTGTATTGTGTGTGTGTATATACTGTATAGCGTGTGTGTATATACTGTATAGCGTGTGTGTATATATTGTATAGTGTGTGTATATACTGTATAGTGTGTGTGTGTATATACTGTATAGTGTGTGTGTGTATATACTGTATAGTGTGTGTGTGTATATACTGTATAGTGTGTGTGTGTGTGTGTGTATATACTGTATAGTGTGTGTGTATATACTGTATAGTGTGTGTGTGTGTATATACTGTATAGTGTGTGTGTGTGTATATACTGTATAGTGTGTGTGTGTATATACTGTATAGTGTGTGTGTGTATATACTGTATAGTGTGTGTGTATATACTGTATAGTGTGTGTGTATATTGTATAGTGTGTGTATATATTGTATAGTGTGTGTGTGTGTGTGTATATTCCGCTGGCTCTATGACTCATAGTTCAGAGGCGGCAACAAGAGGATTTTTTCTAATTAACAGCCTTTTCCTGACAGCTGCCTGCCATACCAAACCACATGCTAAGGTGCAAATGTGTGTGTAAGGGTACACTGCCGTAGGGTGGCACACTGGGGGGCACTGCCGTAGGGTGGCACACTGGGGGGCTCTGCCGTAGGGTGGCACACTGGGGGGCTCTGCCGTAGGGTGGCACACTGGGGGGCTCTACCGTAGGGTGGCATACTGGGGGGCCTCTTTAGTAGGGTGGCACACTAGGGGCCTCTTTAGAAGGGTGGCACACTGGGGGGGCTCTGCCATAGGGTGGCACTCTGGGGGGCTCTGCCAAAGGGTGGCACTCTGGGGGGGCTCTGCCATAGGGTGGCACACTGGGGGGGCTCTGCCATAGGGTGGCACACTGGGGGGGCTCTGCCATAGGGTGGCACACTGGGGGGGCTCTGCCATAGGGTGGCACTCTGGGGACTGTGATGTATATGGAGAATGTTGGGACTTTGTTGTAAGGGAGGACTCTGATGTGAGCGTGGAGCTCATCCTGACTGTTGTACTCTATATGTTGTTTTGTTACTTACTCCTGGCGTGACGGTCATCTGTAAACCTAGGGGGGCCCATAATCTTCTATTGCCCGGGGGCCCCATGAGTTGTCAGTCCGCTCCTGGGTAGATGGGAGCATCTTTGCTCCGGAGTAACGCTTCTCATTTGCGTTACGCTGCAGAAATTTTAGGAGCAAGTGCTGTCATTCACGAAGCACTTGCTCCTAAAGTTGCGGCAGCGCATCGCAAATGAGCCGGCGGAATTCAAATTGGGCGGGTACGGGGCGTGTAGTATTTAAACGAAGCGCGTTCCCGCCGCGAACGTACTGCGCATGCGTCGAGTGTTAAAACATCCCCGTGCGCATGCTCCAAATTTTGTGAATGAACGTCAATGACGTCACATTCCCATTCATGAACGTTTTACGCAAGCGACGTTTTTTTTTTTTTTTTTCGACGCGATGACGACGCCTATACCTAACCTAGGATATTCCCACCCCATGGCGGTATAACTATGCGCCGCGTATCCCGTCCGGAAACGTCGTAACGTCGTAACTGCGTCGCGCCGGACTGCGTCGCGCCGGATCGTGATTGCCGATCGTGAATTGCCGATTTCCGCTCATTAACATATTTTTTGAGCGGAAATCGGCGGGAACGCCCCCGGCGCCATTTTTAAGTTGAAGTAACGATGCGATGGCGAAACTCAGTTACGCTGCTCACATCGGAGCTTCAACCCGGCGTTTCTTGTTTTCTGGTTACAGAAAACAGAAACGCCGGCTTAAAGTCACAGTTAGGCTGGCGGATCACTGGATCCGCCAGCCTAACTGTTCCTGAATCTGGCCCATAGTGTTGTGTGTTTCTTCCAAACAACTCAACTTTGGTTTCATCTGTCCACAGAATATTTTGCCAGTACTGCTGTGGAACATCCAGGTGCTCTTGTGCAAACTGTAAACTTGCAGCAATGTTTTTTTGGACAGCAGTGACTTCCTCTGTGGTATCCGCCCATGAAATCCATTCTTGTTTAGTGTTTTACGTATCGTAGATTCGCTAACAGGGATGTTAGCATATTCCAGAGACTTTTGTAAGTCTTTAGTTGACACTCTAGGATTCTTCTTCACCTCATTGAGCAGTCTGCGCTGTGCTCTTGCAGTCATTTTTACAGGACGGCCACTCCTAGAGAGAATAGCAGCAGTGCTAAACTTTCTCTATTTATAGACAATGGCCCGGATTCACATACATTGGCACATATTTATGCCGCCGTAGCGTATCTAATATACGCTACGCCTACGCAGCGCACAGAGGCCAGCACTGAATTCACAAAGCCAGTGCTGCCAAAACTGTGCTGGGTTTCCTAGGCGTAAGCTGGCGTATGTGGAAGTGGGCGTGAGACATGCAAATGAGGCGTGACCCCATGCAAACGATGGGCCGAGCGCCAGACATATATGTATAACGAACGGCGCATGCGCCGTCCCGTAGACGCATCCCAGTGCGCATGCTCAGAATCACGTCGGAACTACTCCCAAAGATACGTCGGATCACTGCCTACGCCGTTAACGTAACCTACGCCTAGTCATATTCACGTCCTACATAAACTACGTAAAATACATCGGGTTGTGTTCCCTGGTGCAGCCATTTGCATGGATGCTGCTGACTTACACCTCCTTTATGGGTCATAACTTTACGCCGGATGTATGACTTTACGCGCACTGCGTCGGACGGACGTACGTTCGTGAATCGGCGTATCTCCCTCATTTACATATGTGCATAACAAATCAATGGGTGCGCCAAATACGTTCAGCGTAAATATGTGCCCACACTACGCCGGCAGTAGGCAAGTTACATCGGTCGGATGAAGCCTATTTTCAGGCGTATCTTAGTTTTAGAGTCCGGTGCAAAGATACGGCGGCGCATATTTGCACTTACGCAGCGTATCTGTAGATACATCGGCGTAAATGCTTTGTAAATCCGGGCCAATTTGTCTTACCGTGGACTGGTGAACAGCAAGGCTTTTGAAGATACTTTTATAACCCTTTCCAGCTTTATGCAAGTCAACAGTTCTTAATCGTAGGTCTTCTGAGAGCTCTTTTGTGCGAGGCATCATTCACATCAGGCAATGCTTCTTGTGAAAAACAAACCCAGAACTGGTGTGTGTTTTTTATAGGGCAGGGCAGCTGTAGCCAACACCTCCAATCTCATCTCATTGATTGGACTCCAGTTGGACTCAGTTGGCTGACACCTCACTCCAATTAGCTCTTGGAGATGTCATTAGTCTAGGGGTTCACATACTTTTTACTACTTCACATACTTTTTCCACCTGCACTGTAAATGTTTACATGGTGTGTTCAATAAAAACATGGTAACATTTAATTATTTGTGTGTTATTAGTTTAACCACTTCATTCCCAATCACGTCCCTGGATGTCCTCGGCTTTGTGCAGGGATATCTTCAGCCGGCGATTCTGTGCACCAGAAGAACTATCAAAGCGGCGGTTCCGCCGCTCGATCGTTCTTCTAGGCAGCGGGAAAGAAAGCCCCCCCCTCCCGCCGCCATCCGGTGCTTCTCCGGGCTCTCCAGTGCCATCGGGGGCCCGGAGAGCGAATCGGCCGGCGCTCGTTGGTGAAGCATAGAGATGACTGGTGACCTGTTTTGTTATTTTTTAATTCATGAAACAGTTTTTTTTCCCTAAAAAAAGGCATTTGAAAAATTATTGCGCAAATACAGTGCGAGAAAAAAAGTTGCAATGACCGCCATTTTATTCCCTAGGGTGTCTACTAAAAAAAATATATAGGGCCAAATTCAGGTAGATGGGAGCATCTTTGCTCCAGAGTAACGCTTCTCATTTACGTTACTCTGCCGAAATTTTAGGAGCAAGTGCTGTCATTCATGAAGCACTTGCTCCTAAAGTTGCGGCAGCGTATCGCAAATGAGCCGGCGGAATTCAAATTGGGCGGGTACGGGGCGTGTAGTATTTAAACTAAGCGCGATCCCGCGGCGAACATACTGCACATGCGTCGAGTGTCAAAGCATCCCCGTGCGCATGCTCCAAATTCTGTGAATGAACGTCAATGACGTCACATTCCCATTCATGAACTTTTTACGCAAGCGACGGCTTTTTTTTTTTTTCGACGCGATGACGACGCCTATACCTAACATAGGATACTCCACTAGGGGGCTGCTTTATCTATGCGCCGCGTATCGCTTCCGGAAACGTCGTAACGTCACTGCGTCGCGCCCGAATTCGCTCGTGAATTGCCGATTTCCGCTCATTAACATATTTTTTGAGCGTAAATCGGCGGGAACGCCCCCGGCGCCATTTTTAAGTTGAAGTAACGATGCGATGGCGAAACTCATTTACGCTGCTCGCATCGGAACTTCAACCCGGCGTTTCTTGTTTTCTGGTTGCAGAAAACAAAAACGCCGGCTTAAAGTGACAGTTAGGCTGGTGGATCACTGGATCCACCAGTCTAACTGTACCTGAATCTGGCCCATAATGTTTGGGGGTTCTGATTAATTTTCGAGCAAAAAAATTTAGATTTTTACATAAAGGAGAAAAGTGCCAAAATAGGCCCGGGGCTGAAGTGCTTAAGCAGACTGTGATTGTCTATTGTTGTGACTTAGATGAAGATCAGATCACATTTTATGACCAATTTGTGAAGAAATCCATTTCATCCCAAAAGGGCTTGCATACTTTTTTTGCTACTGTATATCATGCCCCTCTGCAGTGAAGTAAAGAGATGATGTGCTGTAACCTCTAGCAACCAATCAGTGAGCAGTATTACTGTACAGTAATCTCTAGCAACCAATCAACAAGAAATAATGTGCTGTAACCTCTAGCAACTAATTAGTGAGCAGTATTACTGTACAGTAATCTCTAGCAACCAATCAACAAGAAGAAATCATGTGCTGTAACCTCTTTTTCGCTTTCAGTGGCTGCTACATTCTCACCCTAGGCTTGTACTGGAGTCAATACGTTTTTCAATTTTTTGGGGGGTAAAATTAGGCTTATGCTCGGTCGGCTTATACTTGAGTATATACAGTACACATTACAGTTACAGCATATCCTTTAAATCTTACTCTCAACCTTGAAGTACATGTAAAGTCTCCTGATTTAAACATGCCCATGGAATATTGAATTGGTCTTATGTAATGCCCTGTGCTACTATCTAAACCATGATTAAAAAATAATCACTCTTCCCCTGATGTTTTCAGCACTAGAAGAGTGTATTAGTGCTAATGGAAATCAATAGAGAAAAGTCAGCCTGCCAGTTATCATTACTTTGCTTGTTTTCTACATTCCAAAACAACCTATTTATGTAATACAAAGAAACCATCAAAACTCGCTTTCCATTCGCTGCCCTACTAGACTTGCCATTGACAACTGGTTGCAAAAGCATCTTCGTTATTTCTTCCATTAAAATATCACAAATCACCTGTCTGTATCTCTACAACGTCATCCGAAATACCAGATTCTGCTTTGTTTCTGTCACAAACAATGAGTGCCAACCTCAAAAAAATCAAGATACTTTGGAATGGTATTATTTCAGCCGTATGTGACCTTTAATCACGGTCACCCAGCTCTGTTACCAGATTTCATCTAAAAATGGCTCTACTTTTAAAAACTTGCTGATAAATGAGTGCATTTTTATGATTCAGTTAAGTATTTGGAGTTTAACCACTTCAGCCTCGGAGGATTTTGCTGCCCAATGACCGGACCACATTTTGCGATTCGGCACTGCAGTGATTTAATTGACAATTGCACGGTCGTGCGAAGTGGCTCCCAAACAAAATTTGCATCCTTTTTTTCCCCACAAATAGAGCTTTCTTTTGATGGTATTTGATCACCTCTGGGCTTTTTATTTTTTGCGCTATAAACAAAAATAGAGCGACAATTTTGAAAAAAAAGCTAAATGTTTTACTTTTTGCTATAATAAATATCCCCCAAAAATATATATAAAAAATATTTCCTCCGTTTTGGCCGATATGTATTCTTCTACATATTTTTGGCAAAAAACATCGCAATAAGCGTATATTGATTGGATTGCGCAAAAGTTATAGCGTCTACAGAATAGGGGATCATTTTATGGCACTTTTATTATTATAATTTTTTTACTAGTAATGGCGGCGATCAACGATTTTTATGGTGACTGCAACATTATGGCGGACACATCGGAAACTTTTGACACTCTTTTGGGACCATTCACATTTATACAGCGATCAGTGCTATACAAATGCACTGATTACTGCATAAATATGACATTGATCGCTGCTCCCGATGAGAGGGAGCAGATGATCAGTGTCCTGTCACTAGGCAGAACAGGGAGAGGTCTTGTTTACACTGGCCTCTCCCCCCCGTTCTGCCCCTCTGTGACCCAATTGCGGGACACAGGCGGACATCGAGTGTAGAGTACAATAGTTATACACAATGGTGGTCTTCCTATTTTATTTAGACTTGACGTATTAGAGCTCACCAGCACGTTAAGGCTCTTAAAGCGGAGCTCCACCCAGGAAAACAACATTTTGCCATGTTGTTTAAAAAAATAAAAATAAAAAAACCTGAAAAAATAAAATAAAAATACTCACCCGAAATAGCTGTTGCTATGCGGAAGTCCGTAATCTGCCTCACCTGCACCGCGGTTTGATTTCTTCTTGTCCTTCTGCTTGTGAATGGGGCGCGCTGCTTTCTGGGAACTGTGTGTGTTCTCAGAGAGCAGCCGCCCATTCACAAGCCAGCGTGAGACTCGCGCAGGCACAGTAGGAAACGGGCAGTGAAGCCGTACGGCTTCACTGCCTGTTTCCCATAGTGTGAATGGCGGCGCGGGACTCGGAGTGATCGCGGGACCGGCATCGGGGGGGCCATCAGCGCGGGCGCCTAGGACAGGTAAGTGTCCTTATTTAAAGTCAGCAGCTACACTGTTAGTAGCTGCTGACTTTAAAAAAAAAAAAATTGTCAGGTGGAGCTCCGCTTTAATATATGAAATTTATGCAGTTAATTGTTATCGCTTACATTTTTCCCATTACGGCCGTGAGTGGAGCCTCACAAAGCCTAGAGCCGCCTCTGAGTCACCATCTTTCTGGCTAGTATAAGAGCCAAGGCAGACCACCAGCATAGGAGAGGCATTAGCCTTTAAGGCTGCTTTCACACTGAGCAGCGCCAGGCGTCTGTGGTAAAGCGCCACTATTTTTACTTTACCTTTGTTTTTGCAGCGCTTTTTGGCCCCTAGCAGGGCGATTTTAACCACCACGGGCATTCACATTGGAGTGAAAGGAGAGGCTCTTTCAAAGCGCTTTGCAGGTGATATTTTTAGCGATATAGTGCCTGCAAGTTGCCTTATGCCGCGTACACACGATCATTTTTTGTGATGAAAAAAAACGACGTTTTCTGTGAAGTAAAAAACGACGTTTTTAAAACGTCACTTTCAAAGACGATGTTGCATACACACCATAGTTTTTTTCACAAAAAGCGAGGTTACGTTCACCACTCTTTTCCATTGAAGCTCGCTTCATAACTAGCTTCTGGGCATGCGCGGGTTGAAAAACGTCATTTTAAACGACGTTTTTGCTACACACGGTGACTTTTTGTGAAACAAAAAACAACGTTTTGAAAAATGACACAAACAATTTTGGAATTTTTTTTTTGTCGTTTTTTTTAAGACAAAAAACGACGTTTTGCCCACACACGATCAATTTAAATGGCGTTTTAAAAAACAACGTTTTTTTTCATCGCAAAAAACGACCGTGTGTACGCGGCATTAGTGTGAAACCAGCCTTCTCATATATGCAAATTGTATGTGTTTTTAACCGACCTACGGCCGGCCGGTACCGGGTCATCAAAGTCTGGGAGATTAGGCGCAAAAATGTGGCGTATAGTCGAGTAAATACGGTATATGGACTTTAGTTTTGTTTGCTGCCTTTTTTATATGTTAAAGTAGGAGTAACCCCCATCTCTGATCTTTAACTATAGGTAAGCCTATAATAAGGCTTACCTATAAGTACTGTAAATATGTCCTAAATGGGAGATATTAACTATAAATGCAGCCGGTGACGTCACTAGTGCATGCACTCTAAAGGAACGGCCACCAAAGCGTCCCTTGCCGTAAACGGCAGCTCCCACGCATGACGTGACATCATCGTGGCTCTGGCCACTCACACAGCCTGAGCCCGCAACCCAGAAGGAAGACGGGGTGAAAAAGGATTTGTTTTCAGGTAAGTTTCACATAATGTGCTAGTATGCAATGCATACTAGCACATTATGACATTACCTTTCAGGTTAAAAAAAAAACACCCAGCGGTTTACTTCCGCTTTAATTGTGCATAGTGTAAATTACACTTAAAGGGGCAGCTACACAGATTTTATAACCCATATATATTTATTATGATATCACTTGTTTTTTTGGAATAATAGCACATGGTTGAGTTCAGGGTTAAGGGAAGGCTCCCACTATTTACCCACTTCCCGATGGCCGTACGACTTTGTACACTGGGTAGTCAGGGTAGGCAGGGGAGCTCACCTAGGCCGCCGCCGGGTAGAGCAAGATGGCCACCGCTTGAGGAGGTAGGCCAACGCCGCTGTCTGTCCCAAGGCAGGTGTACGCTGCGGATGTGCTGCAGGAGCGCTTTCAGGCACTCCGGAGGCTGATCCAGGAGGGGAGCGAACTCCAGGCAATCAGGAAGGCCAGGAAAGCGTGTTGTGGCCGTTGCTGGGTGGACCGAGATGGCCAACGATCCGAGAGCTAGGCCGAAGCCGCGGCCTTTCCTATGGCCGAGGAGCCTCCAATCCGCGGATCACGTGTGTTTGCCAATCCGAAGATGTTGATCCGTACGGATCACGGATCTATGACGATCCATTGCACCACTACTAGAGAATGAGAATTGGCACTTGCTATGATGGAGTGGCACCAAATGATGCTTGTGCAGAGAATAATGATACAGATTTAAGTGGAAAACGTGTCAACAACGAGTGAAGAGACGCTTTTCGGTCAGCACTATAAGCAGTTGCATGGTTCAGTTTCTTTCATTTCTTTCTGTGGGAAACCACTGATTAGGACAGAAGGGAGGGCTGTATAAGGAATATAAGTGTTATTTTTCATCTGGACCTCACAGACCCCATCAGCACATTGGCGACAATTGATGGCACAGTGGCTACGTTTGGCATGGCACAGTGGCGACAATTGATGGGCACAGTGGCAACAATTGATGGTACAGTGGCTGCATTTGATGGCATGGCACAGTGGCGACAATTGGTGGGCACAGTGGCTTCGTTTGATGGCATGGCACAGTGGTGACAATTTTATGGCACAGTGGCTGCATTTGATGGGCACAGTGGCGGCAATTGATGGGCACAGTGAGGCTGCAATTGGTTTTTTTTTTTGTTTGTTTGTTTGCATCCCCCCAAAAAATTTGAGCACCAGCCGCTACTGCGTGGACCACTTAAGGTTAAGAACTGCTCTAGTAGAAAATGAAACTTTCCTCAAACTAGAGTATGAAAGTGGCAATTTTAGAGTAATCTTTAGCTTTCTGTATTCTAATACAATAAACTGTAGGTTAAATAAATACATAGATTCTGATTAATATGGGCAACAACTGCGCTTTTCTTCTCCAGTTTTCCGAAGTCAACCCCTTAGTTGATGGTAATGTCATGAAACATTCATTTTCGAGCTTTCATTTAATGCGTTAATGGTTTGAGTGTCTTCAGAAATATTTTAATTGCTATCTTGTATTGCTCCTCTGCATGTTTGTCATATTGATGTGCTTTTTAAAAAAAAAGGCTTTCTAAATGTGTATAGAGTCTCACAATGATCACAGCATAGAATTCAAACAACCATTTACACGGCTTGTCATCATTACCACGCACAGTACTTATTTGCAGTGCCTAACCCGTAATCCTCTGAAGTGGTTGAGTGCCAGTTGTGGAGAATGGCACATTACTGTCCAGCACTCTGCCATAGTGCTCTTATCTCAAGTTTTCTCTTTGTATATTCTGTATAACAATGCTTTTACTTCTCATGCCCCGTACACACGATCGGAATTTCCAATGGAAAAAGTCTGATGGACTTTTTGTCTGAAGTCTGATGGACTTTTTCGGATTTTCTGATCGTGTGTAGCCCCATAAGAGTTTTTTCATCGGAAATTCCAATGAATTCCATCGGACTTTAGATAGAGAACATGTTCTATTTTTTTCCGATGGAATTCCGATGTGATTTGGCCGGGCAAAAGCTCAATCGTGTGTACGCGGCATCGGGATTTTTACAATTCAAAAGTGCATTATGGAAACATTATAGGGGCAGCCAACCTTTCAACTTCATAGTTTTTTTTATCCTTCTGGGTAAAAAAACAGAACCACAATTTGGATATAAATAAATGAACACATCTGCATATCTTGTAATATGTTTCTGTGACAATTTTATGTTGCCTGAATTGATTGACAAGCTTAGCGCCACATTCTATGGGACCACAAAAAATAAATCAACGTGTCAAGAAGAGGTTCGGTCCTTAAGTGGTTAAAGTCGTACAAGTGTGTATGGAGCCTTAAAGAGAAAATGCACATATATATAGTTATTATTCTAAAGTAACCTTTGCTGATTGCTGAACAAGAACAGGCTTGCGGTTTAACCCCTTGCCGCCGAGCGTACACACATATGCGTCCTCGGCTTTCGGGGGTTAGCAGGCATCATCCCAGTATAATTTTTTAAAGCCGGCGATCGGCTTTCTGGTGATAACAACCGATGTGGCTAAAAGCCGCTCGCTTGTTATCCTAGAAGAGCGGGAGGGGACATCCTTCCCTCCCGCCGCCTCCGTCGCTCTTACCGGGCCTCCCGACCCAGCGGGAGACCCAATCCATGATGTGCTACTTACGGCGCCTAGAGAGAGACTGTCAGGAAGCCGTAAATGGCTTCCTGCCAGTCTCCTGAATGTTAACACGGAAGCAACGTCACAACATCACTTCCGGTTTACTCGGCTACCAATGGTGCCGGTGTCCTGCCCAAAAAGTTCCCCCGGCGGATAAGGACCCCCCTGTACTGCGCAGGCGCGGTGCTTGTGCAGTATGAACTCAACTGAGCCTCCGAAAATAGCTGACTAAAATCACCCCCTCCCCTTGCAGAGTAGCACTAGCATCGGGAGCATGCAGCATTTGTCATAGTCAGTGCG
This sequence comes from Rana kukunoris, assembly GCA_029574335.1. Classification (NCBI taxonomy): domain Eukaryota; kingdom Metazoa; phylum Chordata; class Amphibia; order Anura; family Ranidae; genus Rana; species Rana kukunoris. The sequence goes on from CM056053.1 coordinate 82,510,490, forward strand.
CAGGCACCGTGTACAGCTGACTCTCAGCTCTACATCTACGGCTATTTTTAAAGTTGAGTTGAACTTGTACTGCTCAAGCGCTGCACCTGCACATTACAGGGGGGTCCTTATCCGTCAGGGGGAACTTATTTGGCAGAACACCGTTTTTGGCGATCTAAATACTTTGAAGTGTAAAGGAGGTGCTGCACATGTGATCAGTTATGACACCAGCCATTGGATGGTTTGACAGTTTGGTTGAGAGCACAACCAATGTGACAGTTGGCAATCCCGACATGCCGGAAATTTAACTGCTTTTTGAAACTGTTAAATCGATGGGTTTACTTCCGCTTTAACTGTCTCCTGCTCCATTCTTCTTTTGTCAGCCTGATTACTTCTGTCAAATTCTCCGTCAACTAATGCCCTATACACGCGATCAGATTTTACGTCAATAAAAAAAAGTTGAATGTGAGCTTTTGGTCGTAAATTCCGACCGTGTGTATGCTCCAGCCAACATTTTCGGTCAGAATTTCCACCAGTAAAAGATTGAGAGTAGGTTCTCTATATTACCGAATGAAAAAGTTATTGTTGGAAAATCCGCTCCTCTGTATGCTATTCCAACGTGCAAAAAAAACACGCATGCTCAGAATTAAGCAGAAGAGCCAAACTGCCTATGGAACTTAATTGATCTCAGCTCGTCGTACGTCACTGTGTTCTTAACGGTTAGAATTTCAGACAAGATTTATGTGACCGTGTGTATGCAACACAAGCTTGAGCCAACATTCCGTCAGAAAAAATCCACAGTTTTCTTGTCGAAATTTCCGATGTGTACGGGGCATAAGATAAAAGCAGTTTTTTGTTGGGGAGGATTTCTCTAAATAGATTAACAGAGAAATTAACGATTCAACTAACAGCTCTGAAAGTCTCTACTTATGAGGAGAGGGGTGTGCGCCTCTTCTGTCTTGGCTGTATGCCCAGGCTTCACTGCAGTGCTAACCAGAAAGAGAAAATCTCCTAACAAGATCTGAACTTTCTAAAGAATATATAAAGCTGAAGACAGCAGATATACATGTAAGACTTATGTAGGGAGATTTGTTTCATCTCTGTGTATCATCTGAGACTGTTCACTTCACTGGGCATACGTGAGGGTTTACATCCCCTTTAATTTTGGATGTTGCAACTGGATTGGTTGCCCGGTTTTTGGGGCATTGAGTGGCGAGGGTTTCTTGCACCTGATGCTGGCGTAGGGTGGGCTGGTAGGGCCTATGCACTAGGGTGCAGTTTCTAGTCACGTGGCAACCTGGTGACTGGGAGTTATCTAGCATTGAACTACAGTGATTTTAAGTCTGAAAAGTGCCAGAAAACAAATTTCAAAGACTTAAAGCGGAGGTCGGGCTTAAAAAATAAAATGTGTTTGTAGCTGCTGACTTTTAATAAGAACACTTACCTGTCCAGGGTGCCCCTGATGTCAGCAGCTGAAGCCGAGCAATCGCTCGGGTCTCGGCTGCCCCCCGCCTACCTCGGTGAGGAAATCAGGAAGTGAAGCGTATGCGCATGCACGAGCCACGCGGTGCTATGTGAATGGGCGGATGTCTCCTGGGACACACACAAGGCCCCAGAAGACACCGCTCCACATTTCCCAGGAGGCAGCACGATGAGGAGAAGAAAGAAGACCGACCGTGGACAAGGAAGTGGCAGATTAGGAGATCTGCCTAGTAACAGCCACTTCTGGTAAGTAAGGATGAGTTCCGGTGTGTTCGCACAGTCCATGTGCAGAGCACACCAGGAAGTCAGCACCACGCTGCACTAATCACAGGCAGGGAGATATTTCCCAATCTCTGCAGCCAAGCATCGGGAAATGTCTCACTGCCTGTGATTAGAGCCGCGTGGTGCTGACTTCCTGGTGGGCTCTGCACATGGACTGTGCAAACATGCCGGAGCTCATCCTTACTGGTTAGTATATATAAAAAAAAAAACATTTTTCTAATTTGTTGTCTATTTGTATATTTGGCTATTTTTTTTTTTTGGGTGGACCTCTGCTTTAAAGAGAAGATAGGAAATTGCTCACATGCATGCGTGGTACCAGTGCTGTGATCCTTCCATGTCCTGTTTATTCTCTTTTTTAGATTTTTTTGTGAAGGTGCATCAGTGCATGTATTTTAAAGAGTTGGCTATAAAGAACTTTTAATCATTTGGCAGGTAAAAAAGAAAAAGCTAAATGTATTTCAACTAATACTATAGATTCCCCCTCAACAAAAGTGAACAAATTACTTTTTCAAACACAAGAGAAGTCTGTTTCTTTACCAGTGATTTATGCAGCATCACTGCTGTTCATGGCCTTTCAGGGCTTTGCATTCACATTTCCAGTCAAGGCAGAAAATAAAATGCGGCACCGAGTAATTCCAAAGCTTAAAGCATATCTATGGTCAAATTATATATTCAATTGCACATTGAATTTCAATTATTTCTAGCCTACTTCCAATAATCTGAACAACTTTGAAGACTTAAACTTACTTTGTGAATGATCCCCACACATTTACTTCCCTGAATTCTGTGACCCGTATTCACTATGCTCTGTGACTAGGCACTAGGCAGTGCTGTGTCACACATTTTACAGAGCCTGCCTTCTAAATTACAGAGGAGCTGAGAGGAGGAGTTTCAGAAGGCGGAGTCAGTACAGGAATCACTGCTTGCAGGCAGCATCGTACCATGGGATATTTGGTCCTTAGAAATAGAAAGGAGAAGCTGCAAAGCAGGCTGGGAATCCAGGAAGCTGTGGAAAGAGATGGCCAGCAGACAGGCAGCACTCACAGCTTTAAATTAGACTTTTTCATGTAAGCTTATATTGGATTGTAAGCTATAACTATTATTTGTATTGCTAGTACAATATTGATGTTAACAATGAAAGTGTATGCTGAAACCATAGATTTTCTTTCAAACATGATGTTAAAGTAGTTGTAAACCTCAGACATTGAATATTAACAAAACCTATTCCTCTATAGTCTGCACTTGTCTCAATTCAGAGCACTGAGTGTAATTTCTGTCTGTTGCCTCATGGTGGGGTTTCTCCAGAGGTTGCTAGAGGTTCCTTGACAAACTTTAGCACCAATTGAACTTCTCAAAATAAATCTCAGCATGACTTATAATTAGATACACTCCTCCTGACTATGGATGAAAGGTCTGCATAGACCTCAAAGGATAATCAAATAAACATTGCCCAGGGCAACAGGTGAAATATGATCATTTTTCTGGCCTTTGCTTATTTGCTTATTACAAACTTTAGTGCCAATTCAACTTCTCAAAATAAATCTCAGCATGACTTATAATTATGCCATGTACACACGATCAGATTTTCCAATGGAAAAAGCCGATGGGAGCTTTTCGTCAGATATTCTAATCGTGTGTATGCCCCATCTGGCTTTTTCTGTCGAAATTTCCGACGGACTTAGATAGAGAGCAGGTTCTCAATTTTTCCTATTGGAAAATCAGTTTGTATGGAATTTCCAACAGGGGAAAAAAATACACATGTTCGGAAACAATTTGACGCATTCTCGGAAGCATTGAACTTCTTTTTCACGCCTTGTCGTAGTGTTGTACATAACCACGTTCTTAACGCTCGAAAGTTCAGAGAACTTTTGTGTGACTGTGTCTATGCAAGCCAAGCTTAAGTGGAATTCCGTCGGAAAAAACATCCAACTTTTTTCCGACGGAAATTCCGCTTGTGTGTACAGGGCATAAGATATATTCCTCCTGACTATGGATGAAAGGTCCACACAGACCTCAAATGATAATCACCTAATCCATCTGATGGGACTGTATACAGAAATTGGCAACTTATAAAGAATAACCAGACACAATACAGTTGGGTAAACTTGGCCGTAGGCCTTTATTATTAGTATTTACCATATAATAGTTTATTTCATCAACATATACTATTTATAGTTACCAAATGTAAACACAAATCACTTAGGCTGCATTCACACCTGAGCGTTTTGTCGCCTGAAGCGCGACGCTCAAAAACGCTAGAGGGGAAAAAAAAACATTATTCTCTATGAAGATGGTTAACATCTCCACTCCAAAACGCCAAACGCGAATTGGGCGGCTTGGGCGTTTTACATTGGTGACAATGACCTGTACAAAATCGCGGTAAAAAACGCGGCAAATCGCAACGCTCATGTGTGAATGCAGCCTTAAACAACCACACAGTAATCAACCCAGCCACTACGACTCGGGTTGGCACACTTATACTATTTATTAACTAACCCCCTTTTGTTAGAAGAGAAAAACACGGGGTTGGTAACCACATAATAAATAAGGCCACGACAAGGGGGGGGGGGGGCTCACAAGGTAGGGTCTTGAGGAAACTGGTCAGACCGGGCTTGTTGCACTGACCTAAATAGCCTTTCCCCCTTCTAGAATGTTCCCTGCTGACATGTGACCTAGCCTCTGACCTATCATTGGTTCCCTGGCTTACCTCACAACCTTACTAACCTTACAGGTGAGGGATAAAACCCTGCCCCCCTGGCTAACTAACCTCATTAACTAACAGGTGTGTGGGGGCGGGGGCTTGAAACCTGCCTTCTGTAACATTGCCATGAGCTCGGGGGCCTTAAAACAGCCTCCCTCACTCTCATTCCAGCCAGATACACTGACACATGTAGTGTCTTTGGCATCTTTTCTCAACCTTTTTACCGATCTTTTTACCAAGCCTGTAGATCTCGGGGGAACCCCTGCTGAAATTAATTCATTGGGGGGTCAGTGGGGAAAATGGCCTTTACATTGGTGGTTATAATACTCCCTGAAAAAATAAAGATCGTTGCTCTTTTGTCGATGATTCTGCCAAGTGGCGTTGGCATTGGAACTATTCAGGCACCATCAATAGTGTCTGAATAGTTCCAGTCCCCCCCCCCCTCCCCCATGAATTAATTTCAGCAGGGGTTCCTCCAAGATCTGAAGTTTATTTTAAGGGTTCCTCTGGGGGGAAAAGTTTGAGAAAAGCTGCCAAAGACACTACGTGTGTCGGTGGATCTGGCTGGAATCAAATGGATCAGGTGATTAACATTTGAGGTCAGACCTTTCATCCATAGTCAGGAGGAATATATCTAATTATAAGTCATGCTGAGATTTATTTTGAGAAGTTCAATTGGCGCTAAAGTTTGTAGTAAGCAAAGCCCAGAAGAATGATCACATTTCACCTGCTGCCCTCGCAATGTTTACTATAAAGAAAGTCCCAGTACTGGGGCATGGAGCCAGTGATTTCCTCAAATCACATCACACGTAGCACATGACATACAGTCACAGGCTTCCCTGTTCCTGCCCACCTTTTTTCCTGGCTCGGGGACAGACCTGCTAGTCACACATTGATGTGAAAGCTCAGGCTATTCATACTCACTTACCATATGTGGTGTCAGAAGGAAAGCAGGAGCATACAGTGTATTCACTGAAAGAATTAAAGGGGAACTACCTCCATCATACAAAGTGCAGGTTGCAAGTAGTTTTACAAATATAAACTTGCAGGGAGCTACACTAGGAATTGGTTACATATATGAATTTCAGTTTTTGTAAAGCCTGTTACAAGTTAACACGTAACACTATTAGGTATTGGATGTTTCTGAATGATTGTAATTGATATTTCTAGATGTATAGTCAAATAGTCAAATAAATTGGTTAAAAATGCTGTCTTTTAAAGTCTATCTATAGAGAAGTCAGTTGTCTGGGGATCTTGCTAAAATCCTTTCATCTAACATATTTGGGTATATTTAAAATGGACACTAGCTCTGTAAATAGGAATGTAGCGCTTGATTGCTACTAGGAGATCCGTCTTTAAGGCAAGGCAAAGGGGGAAGCTGTCCTGGGCCCTGCCATTGTTGTGGGGCCCAAAGCAGCTGCCTCATACTTGCCAACTATCCCAGTTTATATTTCCTTCTCCCTTAAAGTTTTAGTCCTTTGTTGTGTCCTGATATCTCAGTGTGAAGTGCCCAGCTCTGCCTTATTGTTGTGTACAGATGACTCATCTGCATACCCTGTGTTTACATGTAAATAACCATAATTCATATGTAAATAACATAAGCATTCATATGTAAATAACATACGAATTCATATGTAAATAACATACAAATTCATATGTAAATAGAGGCAGCATGCATATGTAAATAGCTGAGGCCGGCGGCATTCATATTTAATTAAAGGCACATTCATATGTATATCATGCCCCTCTGCAGTGAAGAGATGATGTGCTGTAACCTCTAACAACCAATCAGTGAGCAGTATTACTATACAGTAATCTCTAGCAACCAATCAACAAGAAGAAATCATGTGCTGTAACCTCTAGCAACTAATCAGTGAGCCGTAATGTGTGCTGTAACCTTTAGCAACTAGTCAGTAGGTGGTAATGATATGCTGTAACCTCTGGCAACCAATCGCAATCACTGTCTGATCTGATACAATAAACTGATTTTAAGCCTAGTTGATATTTATTGTATGTCTCAGAGCAGGTGGAGAGCAAAATTGCATGGGGGGCCCCCAAGAAAGATTTTGCCCAAGGTCCAATCAACATTAAAGTCGGCCCTGGCTACTAGTAACTAACATCCACCATACATATTGCCCTGCTGACAGACCTCCATCTATCACCTCAGAGACAATGAACAGTAATTTACGTTGTTTTGTTTTTGTTTATTGGGGGATATAACTTGATGATTGGGAAAAGGGGGATATGGGATGCCCATAGAACATGTTGCTCTGCCATCATATTAAAGAACTTGTAATTTGGTTGAGCCTTGAAGTACTGATGCGCAGATAATATCTATGGTCACTTCCCCTGCATCACCACACAGACTATTTCTCCTCCTCTGCATATCTACCGCAGACTGTTTCTCCCAGAACTTCTCTCCTCCTGCACAAACTTTAATGTGGATCCTTATCTTTTCTTTAGCATCCTCCTCTATGAGAAAAAGAGGCCGCCCTGAACAGTCTCAAAGGCTGGCTATGAAATGTGCTGTTACTAGGCCAGAGGTCTGCAGTACCTCTCCCTGGCGGCCTAGTAATTTAGTAGCACATGTGACTTGGCGGACTACTGTTCCCAGCAAGACTGGTCCGCAAATCCTGCGCCCTCAGGCCGCATCGATTTGAGACCTTTTCCCACAGTCCTTTCTGGCCTTGCACCCACCCCCCCTGGCATGCCTCATCCAGAAATCCACTGTGATCCACTCACCGACCTTTTCCTGCTACAAGTCCATGATGAAGAACTGTTCCAGGACACTCCACCCATGACCGTGTAAGGATGTAGCTCTCATGGGCTCCTCTGCGATCAGCACACCCCCCCAGGTGGGGATGGTCTCTATTCTCCACGTTTCCTGGCCGACAACTCCTCCCCAGTGGGCTAGGACTTGAGCTTATATGGGAGGCTTGCCACCTGCCAATACAAGTGGGGATTGGTCGGGGCATCTCACATAAGCTCCCTGTCACTCCAGTCCTGTGCCCTGCCCCTCTTCCAGATCATTCTCCCTGGAAGCAGGAGAGCCGTCCCAGAACTAGAGCACATGTGGTTACACCCACTGCTACACTAACCACTCCCTGCCCCCAGATTAAAACAAGCAGGCCTAGCCTGAAGCATAGGCCTGTCTAAATGTACCTGCACTGACAATTTCCCTAGCAAAAATCCTACCCTAGCACCTACATACAGTAGAGGGTACTACAGGAATGAATATATATATATATATATATATATTTATACCCTCATGTTGTAATGGGGAAAAAAATGATATTCCAACAGTAAACAAGTTGATCAAATGTGAGCCATGCACATGGAAGGGTTTTAGACATCCTACACAACCTTTTTCATCTGTTAATCATCTATTTCTCCCTGTCTTGCTTTATTAAGATTAATTGCTAGAAGTCCATGAGAATAGAACTTAGTTAGAACACTGTCTTAATCTGTTACAGTGGGAAGAATATTAAAAATGCCAATAATATGTCTCAAAATAAGTGTTTCAGAAAACTGGACCTCTAGGCAGATTTTTAATGTAAAGTCAAGCATGAAATGCTTTTTAAATACTGCTAGTCTATGTACAAACTTCTGTCTTTATATGAGCTTCCTGATGTTCCATGCGCAGCAGTACACAAAGGGGGTTATTTACTTAAACTGGAGAGTGCAAAATCTGGTGCAGCTCTGCATAGAAACCAATCAGCTTCCAGGTTTTATTGTCAAAGCTTAAAGGGGTTGTAAAGTCTTGAGGTTTTTCACTCTATGCATTGAGGTGAAAATCCTTCTGTGCTGCAGCAGCCCCCCAGATCCCCCCTTTTACTTACCTGAACCCGTTCGTTCCAGCATCGAGGATGGCAGATCACCGCCATTACTAGTAAAAAAAAAACACCATATAAATGCCATGAATCTTTCCCATAGTTTGTAGATGCTATAACTTTTGTGCAAACCAATCAATATACGCTTATTGCGATTTTTTTTTTTTTACCAAAAATATGTAGAAGAATACATAAAAAAACCTGGTTGATAATGCCCTTTTCTCCCCACCCCTCTGAAAACTGACCATGGTGTATCATGGCTGCTGAGACCAGACACTGTGGTCAGTTTATGTGCCTCTGTCATCAGCAGCCTATTATCTGCTCTCCTCTCTGTGTCATTTGGTCCCCTGTAACACCTAAAAAAACCTGGCTGATCCTGCCTGTTTCTCCCCACCCCTCTGTAAACTGACCACGGTGTATCATGGACGCTGAGACCAGACACCTTGGTCAGTTTACGTGCCCCTGTCATCAGCAGCCTGCAATCTGCTCGCCTCTCTGCTCCTGTGTCCTCCACCCCCCTCCCCTCTCTGTCTGTTTGTGAGCCTCCCATGCAGCTCTCATAACACTAACCTGCATACACCATCAGCACTGCCTCCTATTGCAGTGTACCCCCCTGTGAATGATTTATAAATATAAATGCTGTAAATACCTCATTTGAGAGCCGAGATTGCCATCACATGACCAGCCAGCTCTCTCCTCCTCTCCTCCTCCTCCCCTCTAGACTGACATCAGCAGAAGAATCTCAGCCCCTCCTGCTGCATCTCCCAGAGGAGAAAGTTGGCCTGTCATGTGTTTGCAATCTCTGCAGTGAAATTAGGTATTTGCAGCATTTATTTTTATACATCACACATAGAGGGTAATACTACAATAGGAGGGAGTGCTGATGGTGTATACAGGTTAGAGTTGCTTAACAACCACTTTAAGCTTTGACAATAAAACTTAGGAGCTGATTGATTACAGCACAGCTGCCCCAGATTTTGTGTGCACCAGTTTTATTAAATCCCCCACTGTGTTTAGGTACAATCACCTGGCTGAGACCTGTTTTTTTTAAATAATAAATGGTATTTTGTTTACTGTATATTATGACATGATAGGGATTTACGCACGCCGAGTTGCTTAGTTACCGACTTGTCTGTTGTTAAGTTGTGTTGTTAATCCCCTCTTTGTTTGGGACCCATGTATTTAACCATTTACACTCTACCAAGTAAATGTAGCAAAGGGTGTCCAGCTGCTCTTTGCTGGAGGTCTGTAAGTCTGTAAGTGATGGCAAATGATAAACTTGTCTGCAGAACATTAAGAACATTTGATACCAGATCATAGGCAGTGTTGACAACCTATATTATTGAAATTTACTGGCATAGCTACATTTTTACTGGCAGTTCCCCAAAAGTTATAAAATTATAGATTTAAGTGCAAATTCCAGTATTTATGTTACGCATAAGTATAATAAGCAATTAGCAATGTGATTAAGGGTCCTTTCACACGGAGCGGACCGTTTTTCGGTCCGCTCCGTGTGTGTCCGTCGGCTCAGCGGGGATCCCTGCTGAGCTGTCGGTGGACAGGGAGGTCCCCGCACACTGTGCAGGGACCACCCTGTTTCTCCTCCGCTCTTCCCTATGGGGAATCGGATGAATATGGACCGTGTGTCCGTATTCATCCGATCCGATATGCCAGACTGAAGAAAAATAGTGTTTTCTTCCGTCCGAAAAACCGGATCCAGACGGACGCGGATCTTTGCGGACGTTAGCGGATGTATCATCCGCTAACGGACGCGATCCCATAGGACGAACAGAGGCGGACGTCTGAAAGGGGCCTTAAGGTAGATATTAAGGTAAAAAGCATATTTCTTATTTTTTTGCCGATATAGTAAGTAAGTAGCTAAGTGACATGAATCAGGAGGGCAAAAAATTAGAATGGGCGATGCACTCATGAAATTGATTCTCACAGTGACACTGACAGCAGTGTGCAGTACTGCCAGGTGGTTCATTTAGTCCCCTCCAGTCCAAGCAGCACTCACAGTCCCACTCCTGGCTTGCCTTACTCCCGTCCTGCAGACCCACACACTCAGCTCTGGCCTCTCAACTCGGCTCCCTTGCACAATGACATCACACAACATGCTCAGACACCGCCTCCGCCAGACCTGCCCCCCATTAGCACCGCCCGAACACACCGTAGCAGGCACTTGGATGGTCTTAGCCAGCTCCGGACCCGAGCTGAGCGTCACAGACATATTTTTTACTGGCAATCTTTTCCTCTTAGGCCGCGTACACACGAGGAGACATATCCCCTCGAAGATTTTGGTCTGATGTGTGTACACACGATCAAACCAAAATCCCCGCGGACAGACAGCGCGGTAACGTGAGGTTGACGCTGCGACGTCCGCATGCGGGAGATTTCGGTCTGCTGGTTAGGCGTACTAACCAGCGGACATGTCCGACGGACAGGTTTCCAGCGGACAAGTTTTAAAGCATGTTTAGAAACTTTTGTCCGCTGGAAACCTGTCTGCTAGGCCGTACACACGATCGGATATGTCTGCTGAAACTGGTCCAGTTTCAGCGCACATGTTCGATCGTGTGTACGCGGCCTTACTGGCATTTACTGGCAGGAGAAATTGCCCATTTTTTACTGGCTGCCAGTAAAAATACTGGCGGTTAGCAACACTGATCATAGGTCATGTTGGAAGGCCGTTTTGATGGATACTTATTAATCAGTAGACTAAGCACTGACTGTAAGTGCAAAACGCGTCGGCCATACTGTATATTGTTGGTTGCAGTGACTGTGTGTACAGTTGAAAAATAAAGACAACTTCTTTTAAGTGATTTCGGAGTGCGGCTGTCCAGTTTTCGTCCTTCTATTTGCTATCATTAGCATTGCCAGCACCTTGGTGGTTCAACAACCCTTGATTGCATACGGGGCTCACCTGGAGCGGTGAGAAATCTGTCTATTAATCAGTAGAGGACTTACAAACCATTATTACATAATTTTTTCATAAGTATTTACTTGACCTGTAATCAGATTAGATACAATTTTTAGATTAACATGTGGACCAAAGACTTAGCGTCTTGTATGTACATTACAGGTTATAATTATTTATTTTTATATTCCTAGACTTCTTTTCCTAAATAATATTCGCGCAATGATTGTTTATTCTTAAAATCACTGCATAGCAACTAAATGGATTCTTGAAAGTTAATTGAGAGCTTGATGCGAGTGCTCAGCCTATGCTCCCATATGTCTATGAAATCTGTCCAATTTGCATTTCCTCTTCTTGTGTAAAACAGCCGGAGGAGGAGAACATTTTATGTAGTTTCCTGTCTCCCCAAGACATGAAAATAAACACATTAACCACGAGGCTGCTAAGCATAAAGTGCTCTGCTAAGGGTCTAAATGGCAGGTGCTGCAAGAAGAGTAAATATAGAAATGGAGCTGTAAGCGCTGGTTCTCACAGTATCCAGATCCATCCAGCAGGTTTGAAAATCACTGAATGGTCCGTGTCTTGTGATGTGGCACTTGAATGATCTTAGACGTCATGGTAAAACATGCAAAGGAGACGGACATTTTCAAATTTTTGGGAGTTCATCTGCAATATATCGTTCGCCATAAAAAACTCACCAAACATCTAATCTAATGTATATGCATGCAAACATCCTGCCACATCTGACCAAACCTTACCTACTTGCTCCGTCTGCACCTGAAAAGTACTATGGGGCATGCCTTCCTATTGTGTCACCAGCTCTTAAACCTGTGTCATTAATTAGTTAAGTGTCTTTATTAGGATCTGGTGCCTCTAAAAACTGACACCGAAGGTCAGCAGTGCATGGTAAAAAAAACAGCCAACCAGCCAACCAACCCTTAGCTTCCCATGCATTGCCTAGATCGGGGGGATCTCCAAGCTTTCTAAACAAAGGGACAGCTTGCTGTCCTTCAGAATTTAGAGGGGCCACATCGTGACCAGTGAGCAGAAAATTTCCTGGCGTCGGTAACAATGCCCCATTGTTGGTGTCAGTGGGAGGAGAAGCGCCCCATTGGAGTTGAAGGATGAGTGCCCCAAAGGCCAGTTCCTAATTATAAAAGGATAAAGTAAGGACTCGCGTGCCTCCAAGCGAACTAAGGTGTCAGGCCCTGTACACACGTACGAGAACCTCGACGGGCGGAACACATCGTTCCGCCCTTCGAGGTTCTCGGCCGGCCGTCAGATTTGTCGACCAGCCCGTCGGGAAAGGCGACGAGCCATTAATCCTGACGGGCCGTCGAGCAAATAGAGAACCTGCTCTCTATTTGCTCGACGGGTTTCCCGACGGGCTGGGCTCGCCGAATCCGTACACACGGCCAAGGTTCTCGGCAGAATGAGGATCCCAGCGAGCTTCTCGCTGGTTTCTGCCGAGAATCTCGGCCGTGTGTACGGGGCCTGAATGTAAACAACTGCAGCTCAATCTAAGTGTAAATATATGCACAAAATAGAATGAAAATAGGGGGTGATAACAACAGTTTAAAGTGCTAAATATATATATATATATATGTCAAGTGCAAAATATTGCTAATTGATAAGAAATATATAGGACTGGAAAACAGTAATAAAAAATACAGAAGATAAAATGTATAAATAAATCAATAACTTTGTATAAAATGTCCAATATGTGCGGTGATAATAATAAATAATAGTGATGAAATCTTTATGTTAAATAAACACCAAAATATCCTTCTATATGGGGATCTTCAAATTCTTTGGGCTCACAGAGCGCTTACCTCTTTGCTGGTAATATTTGCCTTTAATGGATATCCTTGCTTTTTCTGGTATGACGTTCCGGTTGCTCTGTTCTATCAGGAGATGGATTGGGACTGTGGAAGAAGGGGAGGACCAGAGAAGACCGGATCATAAAGCCTTTTTACACAATGCGCAGGATTAACCTATTAGGTTCCACATTGAGTATAACAGGGATGCTTTACTGCATATGCAGACTGATTTTACTGTTGTGGGTTTAGTAACACTTTATGTACCTAACACTGCTTGCATTTAAATAATAGATTTATAGATGTATTAATGAAAACAACGCTCAGTTACTTTATGTCTGCTTAATCTGCCTGGAGTTTAGCTTTAATCAAAAAAGGCGAAGGGAATTTCATGAGCCGAGTATTGTGTCTGCTTTAAAAAGGGTCATGTTGAAAGATTTGCTGCATACTGTAACATCAAGAAGTTTCCACTATAAAGCTGAACATTACAGATGAAGGATAAGGCGTTTGTTCTAACCGGGTTCCATTCTGAATGCAGATTAGGATGTGTCTCAGACCTTGCTTAGAAATGCACCAGCCAGAGGCCATCTTATTTTCTTCCTAACGGCCAAGAAATTGCTTTGCTAAATGCAGAAGAATAATTTCAAGGGCTATTAATGTCTCAAAGTTATTCATTATCAGCTCACGCTGTTTGGGCTTCTGTGCTTGAGGTAACAAAAACAATATGGAAAATTCAGCGTTACAATTGGGAATAGCTGGAAGAAGTGAAAATGAATTTTAGTGTTCTGAACTGCAATGGACTCTGTCTATGGCCGCCTACACACGATCAAATCTATCTGCTGGAAACGGTCGGCCCGACCGTCCCAGCAGACAGATTCGATCGTGTGTACGGGCGAGCCGACGGATTTGGCCACCCGACAGATTTCAAAGCATGCTTTGAAATCTGTCGGCTGGAAACCCGTCGGCCCAATATGTCTGCTGGTTAGTACGCTAACCAGCAGACATATCTTTTTGGACATGCGTTGAATGGATTCGACGCTTGCGCGGAAGTAATTCACTTCCTAGTGCGGTGACGTGGCGGCGTCAACATCACCGCCACGTCACCGACACGTCAGCGCGCCGTATACCGGCGAGGATTTTGGTTTGATCGTGTGTACACGATCAAACCAATACATCCCAGCAGACAGATTTGTTCAAATCGGTCTGTCCGACCGATTTGAACAAATCTGTCTGCTCGTATGTACGGGGCCTATGGGGCGTATTTATTAAAGGGTCATCCATATTATAATCAAGGTACTCAACCACATAACTGTTATTGATTTACCAATACAAATATTCCTAATAATGATTACGTCATTTTTGAATGTGTATATTTTTTCCGGTGCGGTATGACAAGGCTTCGGTCACAGGGCCGATCCTAGGTAGGGTACACAGGGTGCATTGCAATCAGGGGCCTGCAGAGGTGGGGGCGCCGAACATCTAACAGAACCTCTAACAGAAGCCCTCTCTGTATCCATCACAGAGGCCCTTCTCCAGGTCCCAATAAAGTACTCCGCTTCTCTTCCTGTATTTTGTTTATTGTTAAGAGATCATGTAAGGATCCCAGGTTAATGAAAACTTTGTGGGGGAGCATCTCTGTGGTTGAGTCATTGCCATAGAAACATATGTAAAGAGGAGGAGTTAGTAAAACGACAACGCCCATTTGGGGGCGCCAGAAATATTTCTGCACCCAGGCGCCTATGACCCTAGGATTGACCCTGTGCGGTCATTAATGAGTCTGTCCACATGTGATGCACACAACCATGTTTAATGGTCTAGAAAAAACAACGTTTTTTTCAACCCGATTGGGCTGATTTCGTGTTAGTAAAAGTTTGGTGAGAGACGATTCGCGTTTTTCAGTCTTCGTGCTTTCAGTCTGTTACAGCGTGATGAATGTGCTATCTCAATTCTGAACGCACTCCCGTCTCATAACTTGCTTCTGAGCATGCACATTTTTTTCACGTCGTTAAAGTCCACACAACCATTTTTTACGACGTTAAAAACAACATAAAAATTAAGAGCATGTTCTAAATTTTTAATGCTCATTTTTTTACGTTGTGAAAAATGCGCTGGAGCCCACACACAATCGTTTTTAATGACATAAAAAAAAACGTAATTTTTTACATCCCAAAAAACGTGGTGTGTACGCGGCATATGACATCTGCTTTTATGGTGCCTTTGTTGTATTATATTGGATCTATATTAAAAGTTTTTGAGTTGTTGTTTTTTTTTACTTTTAAATAGATAGATAAAACCCATCAGGAAATTTCCCTTCACCTTAGTCCCAAAGACAAAACAGGAAGTGAGGGGAAATATCCTCTTCAATTTGTGACCAAAGCAGTTGTTCCCACCGGAAAAAAAAATCTCACCTTCTGTGCAAGTGACAACTATAAAAATGTGGATGTCTCATCACTATCTGTTCCAGTGACAATAACCACCAAAAAGAATAAACTTCCGAATTGGAACACAGACAGCATTAAAAACCTTCCTGGGGTTGTCAGTGTTCCCTACTCTGTCAAAAACGAAAAGTTTTAGGTGTAGTTTAAGGTTGAACTGAAGCCAAAACATTTGTTTTAATTATTATTTTGGATAGAGTAAGGAAGGGTTTTAACTCCTCTCAATTTTTTTCCCATTTGTTTCTCACTGAGGAGATCCCACATATACTGTAAGTCAGTACACTCTTGAGCACTCGCTTGGTGGCCCAGTTATTATTATTATAAAACTTAGGACCGGTGTTTCACGGACTAGGCTGAAGCCGCGGCCTCACCTAAAACATCCTGCCCGCAGCTCGCCGAGATCCTGAGAAAAGACCGTGAGCTGCGGGCAAGACGTTTTAGGCGAGGCCGCGGCTTCGGCCTAGTCCGCAAAGCGCCGGTTCTATGGAACCTGCACGGTGACATCAGATGTCCATGGGCACCCTGGGAGATAACGGGCATGCTCACAATGGGCAAGATTGATCATAACCATGCCCAATTTATGATTGTCCTCCCTCTCCTTGGTCTGTGCTTGAAAGGAAGGGCTCCTGGGCACATTTAGTTCATCGCCCCTGTCAGTCAGATCTCTGCTTCTGTACTTGGTGATCTATAGAGAGATTTGAATAAACAGTTTTGTACTTCCAACTGTGCCCCAGATCATCTCTTCCTAGTGGTCTTAAGCGCAGTACGAATAACAATGCCGGGCACAGTTTGGAGTACTTGCACAACACAAACCAGCTGAACTAAGGGGGTGAACTGTGCCCAGTACACAATTAAAATTCCTATCATGAGTACACCTCAAAACATTAATAATTACATTAAATTCCCACACTATGGTATGTTGGTTCTGAAGGGTCTATATATGTTGGTTAATGAGGCCAATAACACAGAGTCGGATTATAAGATCTGTGAAGATGTAGCAGCTGGTGCCGAAGGTTGATGTTTGTTTCATACTCCAAGCTCTGATGGCTACCTTGGGCAGGGCTCGACAAATCCCGGTCGTCATGGCGACTAAAAAAAGCGTCCTGGCGAGTGGGGTCTTGGCTGGGAAGGTGGACATGAAACAGTGGCGTCGGAGCAGTAAGAGAGCAGCGCGGCAGCCACTGATGTTTTTTTTTATTTATTTTTTTCCCCTAGGACCCGCACTCTGTGGACTGGGTCGAAGCCGGGGCCTCGCCTAAAAACATCCTGCCCACAGCTCGCCGCGTGTCCTGGGAAACGGCCACGAGTATGGTGGGACGGGGCGTGTTTTCTGGCTCCTAACTTTTTTTGCTGGCTCCTAGATTCCAAGCAAATTTGTCAAACCCTGTCATAGAGCTTACATTCTAAAGGGAGGGGATGGTGATACCAAGGCGGATGCAAGGATTTTTGACATGTTAGGCAAAATCTTATTTTGCCACCCCATTGGCTCCACCCCTTACTCCACACCCTTTGCCCTACCCATATGACAGCAGGCAGCGCCATACAGGAAGCATCGGCTTCCTCTTGTGTTTGCTCCAGTGCTACGATGCGCCTCAATTTACACCACTGGTCAGACAGAGCAGCTGCTTGGGACTGAGTTAGTTACATGCTGCGGCTTGCAGAGCATGCAAACGCGGAGGGAAACCAGTGTCCGGGCGCCCCTAGGCAGCAGTGCGCCCTAGGCGGCTTCCTAGTTTGCCTTGGTAGCGCTGGCCCTGGGTGGTACAAAAGGTAATGGCTGCAGAGAATGATTTGATGGGGGTGGCTTCCCTAAATAAATGAGTTTTCAGGGATCTCTGCACCTGCACCTCTAGACCCCTTTACATTACACTGCACCCCGCACCTCTGGACCCTTTTACATTACACTGCACCTTGCATCTCTGGACCCCTTTACATTACACAGCACCTTGCACCTCTGGACCCCTTTACATTACACTGCACCTTGCATCTCTGGACCCCTTTACATTACACAGCACCTTGCACCTCTGGACCCTTTACATTACACTGCATCTACCAACCACTGCCAGCAACAGGGACCCATCAATACCCGGGCCTATCTATGAGTGTTTTTTTTACCTTGCGGTATTAAAACCTACTCTACTACTACACTCAGTTGGCGCCCCCCTACTTTCCGATGTTAGAGAGCACCACACTGTCCACCGAGATAAGGGGTCCCCACACTGGCCAGCAATATAACGTGATCTTTCTTCACTCACCATTAATGTAAGGGGGCACTGCGTTGACTGACAATGTAGGTGACACTACTCTGACCACCAATGTAAGGGGACTCACCACCAATATAAAAGGGCACTGCTCCACTGACCGCTAGTATAAGGCAGCACTACACTTTTACAATATGTGTTTAATTTTTGCCCATTATTATTATTATTTATTTTTTAGTTAAAGGGGTTGTAAAGGTAAAAAAAAAAATCCCTAAATAGCTTCCTTTACCTTATTGCAGACCTCCTTCACTTACCTCATCCTTCCATTTTGGTTTTAAATGTCCTTATTTCTTCTGAGAAATCCTCACTTCCTGTTCTTCTGTCTGTAACTACACACAGTTACATATATTCCTGGCTATGCTCTCTTTCGGAAAGACAGGGTAAAAAGGAAAGGTGGAGGGGTCTGTCTCTATGTGAGAAGTGACCTCAAAGCAAGCGTGAAAGAGGACCTGGTTGATGGAGAGTGTGATGAAGTTGAAGCATTATGGGTGGAACTGCATACAGATGTGCGTAGTTCAAAGCTAATCATTGGAGTTTGTTATAGACCACCCAATGTTAATGAGGAGGTGGAGACTCAGCTCCTTGCACAGATGGAAAGGGCTGCAAGGGCAGGGACGGTGATAATAATGGGGGATTTTAACTACCCAGAAATTGACTGGAATAATGGAATTTCTGGGACAGTTAAAGGACAAAAATGTAAAAACCTATTGCAGGACAATTTTATGGTCCAGTTTATTGAGGCCCCAACTAGGAATGATGCTCTGTTGGACCTGGTAATCTCAAACCATGCAGAGCTCATTACTAATGTTCAGATAAAGGAACACCTGGGTAGCAGTGATCATAACATGATTTCGTTTAATGTAAACTATAAGCAAGAAATACATACAGGAAAGATAAAAACACTTAATTTCAAGAGAGCAAATTTTCAAAGCATGAGGACTGCTCTCCAGGGCTTGGACTGGGAGGGAATATTGGCACCGATGAACACAGAACAGAAATGGGAATTCTTCAAAAAGACTCTTTGGAACCTCACTGCAAAGTATATTCCCATGGGCAATAAGTTTAAAAGGCTACAGATAAAACCTATGTGGCTCACGGTTAAAGTTAAAAAAGCTATAAACAATAAGAAAATAGCTTTTAAAAAATATAAAAATGAAGGAACACTAGTGTCGTTTAAATGTTACAAAGAATATAATAGAATATGTAAAAAGGAAATCAAGGATGCAAAAATTCAAAATGAACGACAGATTGCAAAAGATAGTAGGACAAACCCCCAAAAATACTTTAAATATATTAATAGTAAAAAGGTCAAGTCTGAGCATGTAGGCCCTTTACAAAATAATCTAGAGTGGGTGACTGAGGACATAGAGAAGGCAAATTTATTAAATGCTTTCTTCAGCTCTGTGTATACAATGGAGAATGGGGGAGCTCATGTCGATATAGGGGGTGGGAGTGACACAGCCCCAAATCCACAATGGCTCAAAAGTGATATGGTCCAGAAATATTTAGACAGAATAAAGGTGGATAAAGCACCTGGACCAGATGGCATCCACCCACGGATCCTAAAAGAATTGAGCTCTGAAATTTCAAAGCCACTGTATCTAATATTTAGGGACTCATTAATGACAGGAATAGTACCACTGGATTGGCATAAAGCCAATGTGGTGCCCATATTTAAAAAGGGAACAAAGTCTTTACCTAGTAACTATAGACCTGTTAGTTTAACTTCTATAGTTGGAAAGATACTGGAACGTTTAATAAAAGACCACGTGGATGAGTTCTTGCTGGAAACAAACTATTTAAGCAGCAGACAGCATGGATTCATGAAGGACAGAAGTTGTCAGACAAACCTGATTTCCTTTTATGAAGAGGTAAGTAAAACCCTGGACAGAGGCGTGGCAGTGGACGTGGTATACTTGGATTTTGCAAAAGCGTTCGATACAGTTCCCCACACACGGCTCATGTGTAAGGTAAGGTCTACAGGATTAGATATATCAGTTTGCAAATGGATAGAAAACTGGCTGAAAGACAGAATTCAGAGAGTTGTGGTTAATGATTCTTACTCTGAATGGTCCAAGGTTATCAGCGGTGTACCCCAAGGTTCAGTGTTGGGTCCCTTACTTTTCAATATATTTATAAATGATATTGGGTCTGAGATCAAAAGTAACATTTCTGTTTTTGCAGATGACACCAAGCTATGCAGTGGAATAATGTCCTTGCAGGATGTCTCCAATTTACAAGCCGACCTCAATGCTCTGTCTAATTGGGCGACTAAGTGGCAGATGAGGTTTAATGTTGATAAATGTAAAGTTATGCACTTGGGGGCTAAGAATATTCATGCATCATACATGCTAGGGGGAGTACAACTGGGGGGATCTGTAGTGGAGAAGGATCTGGGGGTTTTAGTTGATCATAAGCTCAATAATGGCATGCAATGCCAAGCTGCGGTTTCCAAAGCGAGCAAAGTCCTTTCTTGTATTAAGAGAGGTATGGACTCCAGAGATAGAGATATCATTTTGCCCCTGTACAAATCATTAGTAAGACCTCATCTGGAATATGCAGTCCAGTTTTGGGCACCAGTTCTCAAAAAGGATATCGGAGAACTGGAGAAAGTGCAGAGAAGGGCAACCAAACTGATAAGAGGCATGGAGGAGCTCAGCTATGAGGAAAGATTAGAGGAACTGAATTTATTCACTCTTGAGAAGAGGAGAATAAGGGGGGATATGATCAACATGTACAAATACATAAGAGGTCCATATAGTGAACTTGGTGTTGAGTTATTCACTTTAAGGTCAACACTGAGGACAAGGGGGCACTCTTTACGTCTGGAGGAAAAGAGATTTCACCTCCAAATACGGAAAGGTTTCTTCACAGTAAGAGCTGTGAAAATGTGGAACAGACTCCCTCCAGAGGTGGTTCTGGCCAGCTCAGTAGATTGCTTTAAGAGAGGCCTGGATTCTTTCCTAAATGCACATAATATAACTGAGTACTAAGTTTTGTAGGTAAAGTTGATCCGGGGTAAATCCGATTGCCTTTCGGGGGATCAGGAAGGAATTTTTTCCCCTCCGGTAGCAAATTGGATCATCGCTCTGCTGGGGTTTTTTGCCTTCCTCTGGATCAACTGTGGGTATGGAGTTGGGTGTATGGGAGGATGTACTGTGTTTTACTTTGTTTTATTTTTATTTATTTTTTATGGTTGAACTGGATGGACTTGTGTCTTTTTTCAACCTGACTAACTATGTAACTATGTAACAGTAATGCAAGGCTTTCTGCCTGGTGTGGAGAAAGTCTTTTGAGGGGGGAGGGGGTGAGTAGGAGGGTCAGGACGCTCTCTACTTTGCAGATAGAGAAAGGAGCTGTGTGTTAGTGGGTGTCCTGACTCTCCTGCTCGCCCCCTCAAGAGGCTTTCTCCACACCAGGAAGAAAGCCTTGCATTACTGTGTGTAGTTACAGACAGAAGAACAGGAAGTGAGGGTTTCTCAGAATTTTCAAAATTGTCGCTCTATTTTTGTTTATAGTGCAAAAAATAAAAACCGCAGAGGTGATCAACTACCACCAAAAGAAAGCTCTATTTGTGGGGAAAAAAGGATGTCAATTTTGTTTGGGAGCCACGTCGCACGACCGTACAATTGTCAGTTAAAGCGACGCAGTGCCAAATCGCAAAAAAGAGGAAGGTCCTTAACCTGCATAATGGTCCGGGTCTTAAGTGGTTAAAAGCATTTTAATGAGAATCTTCCTTTTCTGGATCTGAAGTTGAGAAACCTTTTCTCTGCCAAAAATGATCTGCTCATACATGCTTATTTCCAAATTGATGTGTTTTATAAACTCATAAAATCATTTTAAACCTGTTGTCAGCTAGGTATACTTTAGCTTCATGGTGTTAGATGGAATTCAGACAAATTATAGCTACATGTCCAATATAAACAATCAGTTATATCTATAATTAATCTCAACCGAGATAAATGTGTTGTTGTTCTGTAGCCATGATACAACATTTTTTTATGAAGTCAAATGTGAAGACAATGGCCCAGATTCACATACATCAGCGCATCTTTATGCCGCCGTATCGTATCTTCTTTACGTTACACCGGCGCAACGCAGAGAGGAACGCAAGGAATTCACAAAGCAAATGTTCCCAACGTTGTGCCGGCGTAACGTATAGTCGTAAGGCAGCGTAAGTGGAAGTGGGCTGGAAGTGGGCGTGATACATTTTAATGAAGCGTGACCCCATGCAAATGATGGCCTGAGCTTCAGACAAGTACTTAAAATGAACTGCGCATGCGTCGTACCTTGGACGTATCCCAGTGCGCATGCTCACAATCACGTAGAAACAACTGCCTAAGATACGACGAATCACTGCCTACGACGTGAACGTAACCTACGTACTACGTGAACTACGTAAAACTCTACGGCGTCCCTTTCCTGGTTCATACCTTTGCATGAGTTGCGTATCTCCCTCTTTTGCATCGAAAATCAATGGGAGTGCCAAATGCGTCAAGCATAACTATGCGCCCACTATACGCCGGCGTAGGCAAGTTACGTCGGTCAGGTGAAGTCAGTTTTTAGGCGTATCTTAGTTCTGTGGGCACGGCGCACAGATACGACGGTGCATATTTACACTTACGCGGCGTATCTTGAGATACGTCGGCGTAAGTGCTTCGTGAATCCGGGCCAATATATTTAAACGTAACTTCTTGCGGACCGCCGAATGTACATATACGTCAGGAGAAGGGAACGGACAGGCACATTGGCGTACCTGTACTTCCCTTCCTAGACGCGGGTCGGGGGTCCGATCGCGACCCCCCCGGTGCATGCGGCGGTTCCCGTGGCTCTGGGAGCGATCCGGGATGAGGGGGCGGCTATTCGTATTTGAGGGGGCGGCTATTCGTATTTTAAACACAGGAAGGGGGAAGTGATGTGATCTCTGCTCTCAGCAGTATTTTCAACCACCGCTGAGGAGAGATCACATCGCACAGTGAGTCTGCACAACACTACACTGACACCAGTACACATAGGCACATTAACCCCTTGCGATCACCCCCAAACCCTGTCACACTGTCACTGAATGCAGTGATCATATATGTACTGATCACTGCATTTAGTGGCAGTGTGACAGGCAGTTAGTGTTAGGTCCAGGGTAGCCCCCGTACCCCCCCTAATAAAGTTTTAACCCCTTGATCACCACCCTAGTTAACCCTTTAACTCCCTATTGCCAGTGTCACTAAGTGATAATTTTTCTGATCGCTGTATTAGTGTCACTGTTCCCACTAGGTAGCTATTTTTTTTTTATTGCGATTTTTTTTTACTAAAGACATGTGGCTGAATACATTTTGGCCTAATTGTTTGACTAAAATTTAGTTTATTTGATTTATCTTATAACAAAAAGTAAAAAATATTGTTTTTTTTTTTCAAAAATGTCGCTCTATTTTTGTATATAGCGCAAAAAATAAAAATCGCAGAGGCGATCAAATACCACCAAAAGAAAGCTCTATTTGTGGGAGCCACGTCGCACAAACTGCGCAATTGTCTGTTAAAGTGACGCAGTGCCGAATTGTAAAAACCCCTTGGGTCATTTAGCAGCATATTGGTCCGGTCCTTAAGCATGCTATTTCAGTAGCGGAGTTCACTAGGAGGATGGTACTGTGTGTTCAATTCTGTATATATATATATATATATATATATATATATATATATATATATATATATATATATATATATATATATATATATATATATATTGCATACCCCACCAATATACAAGGCATTATAATCATTTGTTTAATATTATACGTTATTATTATTATTAGTAAGCAGGATTTATACAGAAAAGCTTTACAATATAATAGGGAGAAAGTACAGTTACAATGCAATAAAATACGATACACTTAAAGCGGGGTTCCGGGCATAAAATGTTTTATTATTTTTTTGCAATCTCAATTACATTATTATGAATATTCATTAAAACATATTAACCATTTAAGACCCGGACCATTATGCAGGTAAAGGACCTGGCCCCTTTTTTCAATTCAGCACTGCGCCGCTTTAACTGACAATTGCGCAGTCGTGCGACGTGGCTCCCAAACAAAATTGGTGTCCTTTTTTCCCACAAATAGAGCTTTCTTTTGGTGGTATTTGATCACATCTGTTGTTTTTATTTTTTGCGCTATAAACAAAAATTGAGCGACAATTAAAAAAAAAAAATGCAATATTTTTTGCTATATAAATATCCCCAAAAAATATATATACAAAAAAAAAATGTTGTCCTCAGTTTAGCCCAATATGTATTCTTCTACATATTTTTTATTTTTTTTTAAATCGCAATAAGCCTTTATTGATTGGTTTGCGCAAAAGTTATAGCGTTTACAAAATAGGGGATAGTTTTATGGCATTTTTATTAATATATATATTTTTTTTACTAGTAATGGCGGCGATCAGCGATTTTGTTTCGTGCCTGCGACTTTATGGCGGACACTTTTGACACATTTTTGGGACCAAAGTGAAAAGTGCTATAAAAATGCACTGATTACTGTGAAAATTACATTGGCAGTGAAGGGGTTAACCACTAGGGGGCGCTAAAGGGGTTACGTGTGTCCTGTCCTGTGTTTCTTACTGTAGGGGGGCGTGGATGGATGTGTGACGTCACTGATCGTCGTTCCCTATGACAGGGAACAGACGATCAGTGACAAGCCACAGAGAAGAACAGGAAAGGTTTGTTTATACTCACCTCTCCCCATTCTTCAGCTCCTGTGACCCGATCGCGGGACACCGGAGGTGATCGGGTCCCGCGAGCACGGTCACAGAGCTCAGGACTAGGTCGCAGGCGACGGTGCGCACGCGCGGACCCACGGCTGGGCTCTTAAAGGCGACGTACTTGTACGTGCCTGTGCCCAGCCGTGCCCTTCTGCCGACATATATTGGCGTGAAGGGGTCCTCAAGTGGTTAATAAAGCACAATCGATACATAAACAGTTGCAAAAACGTACCTGATATCATCTCAGGGATCTTGTGGCAGTTTCCATCATAGCTGTGGGCATTATAAAGCCCAGTTCATGTTTCTTCCTGAATTTTCCGAGAGAGGTGCATGCTGGGATTTTTAGGCACAGTAATGCCCAGAGACTCCTGGGAAATGAGAGTCATGATTTCCCAGGAGGCAATGGGGTCTTAGGACAGGATGTTCTACCACTTTGGACTAGGAACTAGGCAGGTTACGAAATCTGCCTAGTAACAGCCATATAGAAGTGAGTAAAAAAAAAAAAAAAAAATTAAGATTTTTTTTTATTTTTTTTACATTAAAGACAAGCTGTTCATAAAAAGTTAATTTTTAGGGTGGAGCTTTAATTGCTTACACTCTATTAGGGTCGAGCAGATGGTACTAAAGGTTCTAACTGTAGGGGATATAAGTTCTTTCTGAAACATGCAAAAATGTGTGTGTTGTCCCTGGTAGTTATTCAAAGGTAAGAAGGTCAATCAGCACAAAGCAGTGAGTCAAGGCCGCTGCTGGCTCCGATATATTAGTAAGGATTGAAGAGAAAGACCCCCCTATAAATTGACTCCTTACCAGACCAAGCTGGCTATTTGGCATATACTGATGATTGAATCCTGCGATCAGTTGCTGACAGGTGGGTCGGGTCATTTGCTGGATAGGCTCGTTCACACAGAGAGAGGAAACAAATGAAGAGCTCCATAGCGTAATCCCATTTTGAAATACAATGTATTAAGTACAAAAGTCCCCCCCTGCAAAGGATACACTTACAATGTTGAAAGTAAAATGAGCATTAACCACTTGCTTACTGGGCACATATACCCCCCTCCTGCCCAGGTAAAATTTCAGCTTCCGGCACTGCGTCGCTTTAACTGACAATTGCGCGGTCGTGCGACGTGGCTCCCAAACAAAATTGACGTCCTTTTTTGCCCACAAGTAGAGCTTTCTTTTGGTGGTATTTCATCGTCTGTGCTGTTTTTATTTTTTGCGCTATAAACAAAAAAGAGCGACAACTTTGAAAAAAAATACAATATTTTTTACTTGTTGCTATAATAAATATCCCAATTTAAAAAATAAATAAAAATGTTCTCAGTTTAGGCCGATACGTATTCTTCTACATATTTTTGGTAAAAAAAAAAAAAATCGCAATAAGCGACTGGTTTGCGCAAAAGTTATAGCGCCTACAAAATAGGGGACAGAATTATTATTTTTTATTATTTTTTTTTACTAGAAATGGCGGTGATCTGCGATTTTCATTGGGACTGTGACGTTATGGCGGACACATCTGACACTTTTGACACATTTTTGGCGCCATTCACATTTATACTGCGATCAGTGCTATAAATATTCACTAATTACTGTATAAATGTGACTGGCATTGAAGGGGTTAACACTAGGGGGTGAGGAAGGGGTTAAATGTATTCCCTGCATAGTGTTCTAACTGTAGGTGGGGTGGTGGTGACCGGGGGAGGTGACCGGTCTGTGTCGCTATGTACAAGGGACACAGATCGGTCTCCTCTCCAGAGACAGGACGCTGTCTCTGTGTGAGCTGGCAATGAGAGATGATCTCATTGGCCGCACAGATCGCATCGTAAACGGCCCCTCTGAATGGCCGTTCGCGGCAATCTGTAACTGGCTGTGTCCAAGGGACACGGCCAACACAGAGTTTCCCCGCTGGGCACTCTGGAGCGCGCGCGGGGAACGCCCAAAGGGGCGGACGTCACTTGACGTTCAGTTGGATATTCAGGTCCGCACTGTAGCCGTTATTCGGCTATAGCGCGGGCCTGAAGTAGTTAAACACAATGTCACAACCAGAGAGAGATCGTGGTGATTCCTAAGGACCAAACGGCGTGATTTTCAAACAATATCTGTGCTTTTCAATGGATCTTAGGATTTCATTCAGATTAGTCTCAGACGCCCTCAGATGATATCCTAGATAACGAAACGCGTCAGGGAGTGGCTATACGACTAATCTGAATGAAATCCTAAGATTCATGGAGATAGCTAAAAAGATCAATGGTGTCAGTGGGAACTTATCAGAGGCAGAAACTGTTCATTGCTCAAGGAACCCACGGGAACCTCTGGAGAAACCCTGCTTTAGAGGCTGAATTTGGTATATTTTGTGTGCTTCTGTATTGCTTTGGATGCAGCATGCCTTATTGAGGCTTGTTAACCACTTCCCGCCCGGCCTATAGCAGAATGACGGCCAGGCAGTGGTTCAGTTATCCTAACTGGACGTCATATGACATCTAGCAGGGGGGTCTCGCATCGTGGCGATCGGTGGTGCAGTGTGTCAGTCTGACACACCGCTACACAGATCTCGGTAAAGAGCCTCCTTTACCACGTGATCAGCCATGTCCACGATGTTAACAAGAAGAGCCGTTAATCGGCTCTTCCTCACACGCGTCTGACAGCTGCTTTCCTGACATTGGGGGTCTGTGCTGATTCTTTATCAGTGCAGCCCCCCCTCAGAAGCCCAGGACCACCAGGATGCCGCCAGGACCACCAGGGATGGCCATCACACTGGACCACCAGGTATGCCACCCTAGACCACCAGGGAAATGCCAATCAGTGCCCAGGCAGCTGCCAATCAGTGCCCATCCACATTGCCTGCCAGTGCCATCAGTGATGCGTATCAGTGCTGCATATCAGTGCCCATCAGTGCCATGTATTAGTGCCCAGCGGTGCCATGTATTAGTGCCCAGCAGTGTCGCCTATCAGTGCCCAGCAGTGCCGCCTATCAGTGCCCAGCAGTGCTGCCTATCAGTGCCACCCATAAGTACCCACTAGTGCAGCCTTTCAGTGCCCATCAGTGCCGCCTATCAATGCCCATCAGTGCTGCATATCAGTGCCACCTATCAGTGCCCTTCAATGCCACCTCATCAGTGCCGCCTTATCAGTACCCATCAGTGAAGGAGAAGGCGTACTTATTTACAAAATGTTATAACATAAACAAAATAAAAAAGTATTTTTTTTTTTTACAATTTTCTGTTTCTTTTCTATTTGTTTAGCAAAAAATAAAAACCGCAGAGGTGATAAAATAAGCCAAAAGAAACCTCTATTATCAAAATGATAAAGATTTTGTTTGGGTACAGTGTAGCATGACCGCGCAATTGTCATTTAAACAGCGACAGCGCTGAAAAGCTGAAAATTGGCTTGGCCAGGAAGGGGGTGTAAATGCCTGGTGTTTAAGTGGTTAAACTACAGGTAAAGCAGCCTTTTCTTGTCAAGGAGCAGCTGTTAGTATGAACCCTTACTTTGTTACTGATATTCCTAGATCTCAGCAGAACTGTCTGTTATTCCATAACTCCAAAAGAATGCCCTGGTGGTCAGTAAGGGCATTCTCATTAGACATTGGGGCTAACAGTTGGTTGAGCTTAGCAATGTCCCGGTTAGCTGGTGTCATAACAAATCACATGTGTAGTGAAAACGGGAGAGTATAGTCTCAATTATTCAATTTAGAAAAATAAATTTAAGATGTACCTTGAAAATCCCAACCAAACCCATACTGATCGATATAGTTTAGACACATTGGGCCAGATTCAGCAAGACTTGCGCTGGAGTATTTCGATATGCGCCGCGTAACTGTGAAGATGCGTCGTCGTTTCTATGTGGCCGTACCCACCAAACTAGATGCGACAGAAAACGGGCCATTTCCGATCGGCTTAACTTTCCGACGCCAGAGTCTCGTCAGCGCATAATTTCGCTTGGCGCATCAGTCGCGCCTATTGATTTCCCCTGCAAATATGCAAATGAGGGAGATTTCCCGATTCGCGAACGGATTAGCACCATACGCTGGCTACATGCGCCGCGCATATGTCGTCCGTCCGTCGCAAAGTTATTTCTACAAATAGCTGCTTTATCTTTACTCCAGACGGCCACAGGTCAGCAGGAGAGCAGCTACAGCAGCGTTACCGACGATAAGAGCTAGCTGAGCACCCCCACTTGCAGGACAACACCTCTGTCCCTGCTTGTCTGTCAACTTTTACAGCCATGGAGGAAGACATCATAGGTCTCCATAGCCGAGATGACGGCTGACAGCTCCTGGCCTTTAGAGTTCAGCTTTCTCCTGTGTGTTTGCGGGGAATGGGAGCAGCCATCTCAGAACAAAAGTAACATCACTGCGGGGAGGGGGAGCAGGATATACTTTAGTGCCGGAATGGCGCATCTACGGGCGCATTTAAACGCCCAACGGAACACATTGCGCTGTCGTTTCCAAGGAAGTGGTGCCGACGGAAGTTGTGAGCATGCGCACTGGGATGCATTGACAGTCGACGCATGCGCAGTACGTTCGCCGCGGGATCGTGCCTAGTTTAAATAATACACGCCGGTACCCGCCCAATTTGAATTCCGCCGGCTCATTTTCGATACGCTGCCGCAACTTTAGGAGCAAGTGCTTCATGAATAACAGCACTTGCTCCTAAAATTTCGCCAGAGTAACGTAAATGAGAAACGTTACTCCAGAGCAAAGATGCTCCCATCTACCTGAATCTGGCCCATAGTGTCAAGCAGCTTTGCTGTCTTTATCTATTTGGTCTTCCCTCTTCAAATCACATGTGAAGTAGAGCTCAGGCGTGTTCGGATCGTACCCTCCACTGCACACCACCAATCATAGGCAGGGAGGCATTTCCAAGCCCGCAGCTGCACATGCACACCATGCCTATGATTGGCGGTGTGCAGTGATGGCTTCCTGGTGGGTACGATCCGGACATGCCCAAGCCCATCACCATGGCAACTGCAGATCAATCAGAGGCTAAGATGGCAGCTTCCTTGGCTGTAAAGTATTGGAGGGTTTAGTTCTCCTGTAAATATTACTCCCTGGTGTTAGTTCTCAGCTACAGTATAGGTGCCTGTATTTGCGTACAAATAAATAAATAGCAGCTTTGCAGTATCATATCACAAAGAATGCAGCGTTAGTTGACTGTACTTCAAGGGAGGTCTGTGTGGTTGAAAATGTTTATTTTAGATTTTTTATATTTTGACCAAAATGAGTTTGTGGTAAACCGCACATGTGGAAAATGCTAGGGGGAGGAGAGGAGTGGGGTGGGGGGGGATGGGGATAGCGCGCACATACCATGTTTTTTTTGGGCTGTGTCATTATTTTAGTGGCTTCTGACAATGACCCCGTCATTTACAAGTTACAAATACAGGAATCTGAGTCCTCCAGCTAATTATCTTCCTCAGCATCTAGGAAAACATTCCTTCTACAACAATGAAGCGTCTGTAGCAGTGTTCAGTGGAAAAATAAATGAGAAATGCCTTCTGTAATTTAATGAAAGGTCAGTTACAATTATGACGTTCCTCTCTGCCCAAAAAAATGGAAAGTACAACTCCTTCTGGCCTTTCTTGGTTATTAACCACTTGCTTACTGGGCACATATACCTCCCTCCTGCCCAGGTGAAATTTCAGCTTCCGGCACTGTGTCGCTTTAACTGACAATTGCGCGGTCGTGCTCCCAAACAAAATGTACGTCCTTTTTTCCCCAGAAATAGAGCTTTCTTTTGGTGGTATTTGATCGCCTTGTGCGGTTTTTATTTTTTGCGCTATAAACAAAAAAGAGCGACAATTTTGAAAAAAAAATACAATATTTTTTACTTGTTGCTATAATAAATATCCCAATTTAAAAAAAAAAAAAAACATTTTTTTTCTCAGTTTAGGGCGATACGTATTCTTCTACATATTTTTGGTCGCAATAAGCGACTGGTTTGCGCAAAAGTTATAGCGCTTACAAAATAGGGGACAGAATTTTTTTTTTTTTTACTAGAAATGGCGGCGATCTGCGATTTTTATTGGTACTGTGACGTTATGGCGGACACATCGGACACTTTTGACACATTTTTGGCGCCATTCACATTTATACTGCGATCAGTGCTATAAATATGCACTAATTACTGTATAAATGTGACTGGCATTGAAGGGGTTAACAATAGGGGGTGAGGAAGGGGTTAAATGTATCCTAGGTGTGTTCTAACTGTGAAGGGGGGGGGTGACTGGGGGGGTGACCGATCTGTGTCCCTATGTACAAGGAACACAGATCGGTCTCCTCCTCTCCAGAGACAGTGCGCTGTCTCTGTGTAAAAACGGCAATGAGAGATGATCTGTGAGATCATCACTCATTCACCGCACAGATCGCATCGCAAACGGCCACTCTGATTGGCCGTTCGCCGCGATCTAGAGCGCGTGCTGGGAACGCCCAAAGGGGTGGCCGTCTTTTGACGGCAGGTTGGATATTCAGACCCGCGCTGGTGCCGTCATTCGGCTATACCGCGGGTCTAAAGTGGTTAAATAAAATTGTTACTTTCCTTGTTTATGTGAAAAAAAATCATAGTCATAATCTCGCTTCCTATATGCTGACACAGTAAAATGCCAACTAAATGATGAAATACACACTTGGAAAACAAAACATACCTAGGTGTGAACCATTTCACTTTGCCAAATAATTGCAATCTTGCTTAGCCGATCATGAAATACACACATCCCGCCACAATACAGGGCCAGATTCACGTACCTTCTGCGGCGGCGTCGCATAAGCTATTTACACTACGCCGCCGCAACTTACTGGAGCAAGTGCCGTATTCTCAAAGCACTTGCTCCGTAAGTTGCGGCGGCGTAGTGTAAATGGCTCGGCGTATCCCCGCGTAAATGAAAGGGGGCGGCTTGTATTTAAATTACGCGCGCCCCCGCGTCGATCGAACTGCGCATGCGCCGGCCGGGGAAAAAGCCTAGTGCGCATGCTCCAGCTCACGTCGGAATACGTTGTTGAAACCGACGTGAAAACGACGTGATCGTCACTTACGCAATTTCCTATTCGCGAACGACTTAGTAAAACGACGGAAACTACGGAAAAGACGACGCTGACCCGACGCCATACTTAACATGGCATACGACAGAACTTTGTTAGCCTACCCCTCATATAGCAGGGGTAGGTTTATGCTTACGGAAACAACGTAAACGACGACGAGGCGACGTAAAAACGTTCGGGGATCGGCGTATTAGGCTCATTTGCATAGGCAAATGAGAGATCAACGTAAAGGCCACCTAGCGGCCAGTGAAGGAATTACACCTAAGATCCGACGGTGTAAGTGTCCTACACCTGTCGGATCTACGCCGTATCTATGCGTAAGTGATTCTAGGAATCACACTGTGTTAAATGATTAATCCTGCAATAATTTAACCCCTTACATGCTGGCTGCATTACATTGGATTAATCATTTAACCCCCTACATGCTGAAAGCCCTGAGAGGGATACATTACAGATCCTTATAACCAGAGTGGATGATTATACAGGGGGGGGGGGCGAAAAAAAATTCTGCCCCGGGCGCCCATAACTCTGGTTACGCCACTGATTCACACGCATAGATACCGGGGCAAAAAAACAGGGATACGACAGTGTTTCCTGCGATACACCGTCATATCTTTTTTGAGAATCTGGCCCACAGTGTATAGTCAGAGGGTAACACCACTATTCAATTAAAGCTCCCTGCAGCACTCCTCTTATTAGATAATGGATCTATGCTCTCCCTCTCCTAGCCCAAGTATATGGTTTGTGAAATCTAAAAAGGAAGAAAAAAAAATGATTTAAAAAAACAGACTGAGCTCAACCTCAATATGCAAAAGTGTTATGTATTCCTAAATGGATATATATATTTATATCTATATATATTATAGATATATATATATATAGATATTGTAGGATTGGGGAATCAGACTCCAATGGTAGGTGCGTTTTTCAGTGAGTAGACCATTCCAGAACTGAGTTTTTTAAGGGCCTGGTAGCCCACTTTTATTTAAAAGCATCAAAGTTTATAGATACAAAAGCAGCCCTCGCAGGGGGGGTTCCATCATTCCTGTATCTTGCACAAAAAATTCCACAGTCGCACACAGCATCTGGTTCGCACACAACGACTTATCCGTACACAGCGTTTTGATTCGCACACAGCGACTTGTTCGCCCACAGCGACTTATCCGCACACAGCATCTGGTTCGCACACAGCGACTTATCCGTACACTAGGGTGACCAGACATCCCCAGTTTCAGGGGACAGTCCCCTGATTGAGGACACTGTCCCCAGACCAAGTCTGTCCCTGGTTTTGTCCCCAGATTGGATTTAATAGGGGGCAGGGGCAATTTCAAAGACAATCAGTGCAGAATTAAAAAATAAAATAAAAATAGAATTACACACCCCCGCTCCGCCGTGCCTACTAGCATAGGGGGGTTGTATTTTTTCTACTATCTGTGCCCCTTTCTGATAATCATGTGCTGGTCGGAGCGGAGTGAATATTTCTTCAGTTTTGGTGCATGCCCATTCAACTCCACTCGCATGTTCTTCTGCCTTGGCTCAAATCCTGGCCAGCCACCTGCCTATCTCCCTGCCTTCCCTGGGGGAGTGATCTTCCTCCCCACCCAGTAGTACCCGGGGCCCGAAGAGTAAGACTTGAGAGGCTGTGAGGCGGGCGGCGATGGGCAGCTTTACTAGTAAAGAAAAAATATGTCCCCAGATTTCATTTTAAAAATCTGGTCACCTTATAGAAAGCTACCGCAAATGCGTCAAAGTCATTTCCAGTTTGATAGAGTCTGGCGGGCATGGTACGATTCTGATGTCACCGCGGGTTAGGGTGGCCGGCTGATTGGTGGGATTGGATTGGATTTGTGGATTGCTGGTTCTGTTTGAGGGACTGGTGGGCATAGCTCTAATGTAGCGGGGGGGGGGGTTCTCATTAATCCTTATATAGTCATTCCCCTGATTTGGTATGCGCTGTTCGCTGGGGCTACTTGTTCATTACTATATTTGTTATTTCTGTGATTACAAATGCTTATTAGGGTCAACTGACTTGTGTACCTGTTTTTCTTTTTCCTGGTACTGTTGCCCGGGGGGGGGGGGGTGAACTGAGTTTTTGGGGTTATTGGGGGGAGGGGGGTGGTTTGGGATTGGGCGGTCTGTTAGCAGTCAGATACCTATGTTAGGTAGATTGCCATGTTGTGACCATGTTGGTCGTGGAGAGACCTGGTGTTGTGCCACGGTACTCTCCTTTTTCAATGTTTGTATGTCTTGTTTGCAAATACTTCAATAAAAATAATAATAATAAAAAAAAGTAATTTTGAGCATGCGCGGGTTTCCACGGGGACAGGTAAGTATACAGAGCCCGGGTTTCTTGGCAGGAAAACACTGCCGAGAATCACGACGAGAAAATAGAGAACATGTTCTCTATTTTTCTCGTCGAGATTTTAGGCAGTTTTCTTGAGGGGAAATCTCAAAGCCTCGTACACACACTCGGTATGCTCTGCCAGCAGTTTTCTTGCTGGTTCTTGACGAGTAAACCGAGCGTGTGTAGGAGGCTTGTGTCTATGGGAATGTTTGACCATTCTTGCAGAAGCACATTTGTGAAGTCAGGCACTGTTGTTTGAGAAGGCCTGGCTCGCAGTCTCTGCTCTAATGGGGGCTGTGGAGGGGGACCATAAAAAAGTTTAGGCCAATATGTATTCTACTACATATTTTTGGTGAAAAAAAAATGCAATAAGCGTATATTGATTGGTTTGCGCATGGTTTTTGGGACCGATGACATTTATCAAGCTATCAGTGCTATAAAAATGCACTGATTACTGTATAAATGACACTGGCAGGGAAGGGGTTAACACTAGGGGGGATCAAGAGGTTAAATGTATTCTCTGGAAGGTGTTTCTAACTGTGGGGGAGTGGACTGTCAGGGAGTAGAGAGAGATCGCTGTTCCTAATCACTAGGAACAGGCAATCTCACTCTACTCCCCTGTCAGAACGGGGATTCTTTTGTCATTTTTTGTAATCAAAGTTCCTGAACCCAACTTAAAGCGCCTACCACTGTAAACATTAAAATCCAGCAGCTACACATACTGCAGCTGCTGGCTTTTAATAATAGGACACTTACTTGTCCTGGAGTCCAGCCGTGTTGGCACCAACACCATCAGCTGTTGGGTGCATGCCGCCACCATTGTGGGTAAGGGAACCCAGCAGTGTAGTCTTACGGCTTCACGCCAGGAACCATACTGTGTATGCGCAAGTCTCTGCTCCTCTTTCCTACTGGACGGTGGCCGGGGGAGGAGGAAGGAGCTGAGCAGTGACATCATGGGCAGCGGCCCAGACTCCTGGAGTAGGGAATAGGTAATTCCCCCCCCCCCCCCCAAAAGGTGGCAAATGTGGCACCCGAGGGGGGAAGGAGACAAATCAGCGGGGGTTCCACTTTTGGCTTTAATCCTATGTGTCCATGTACATTTTACTTTCACCAGAGTATAGGAGCAGCAGAGTTTAGGGGCAGTTAAACGTCCCTCTTCTGAATTGCGCTTAGAAAAGGAAACCTTTTGGCAAAGAAAAAATGCAAACGCATTGCTTCCCTCCGTGTGATGGGCGTGGCGGCTTCCCCTGCTTCCTGATTGGCCGGGAGGAGAACTGGGTAGGCTCTGTGTCCCAAGCCCACCCTTTTTTCAAGCCTATTAGAGCCTCTGGCCCTAATCACATGCTTAAAAAAAAAACCTGATTGGAATCCATGCATCTAGTCCCTGCATATAGATTAGGGGGCCAGATGCATGGATAGGGGAGGTAGCGCCCGTGCGCTATGGGCCGCCACTGCTGCAGATCACAAAGCTGAACTTTATTAAAGAGAACCCATAGTGGATCTATTTATTTAAAAAAGTCACAGCTATCACAATTCTTATAATTATAAAAAAAAAAAACTGCATTTATAAAAAACACAACAGTTCTTCCTGAAGGTGCTGAAGTTGCTTTTCATAGAGAACCAGTGGCATTGCTTCACCAACACCACACCCCTGCTTTATAAATGGGCCCATTCTTGTTGTGTACCTGTTATGGCAAAAGCAATGAATAAAACTTAAAAATGGGCCCATAAATGCAATAAACTTTCGACGTTAGACTTGGCATTTTTCATGCTTATTTACTGTTGTCTAAATTATGCCTTTTTTTTTTCAGCCTCAGGACTATCATCCTCCCCATCCACTCCCACACAAGTGACCAAGCAGCCCAACTTCCCCCTGGAATCCTACAAACATGAGCCAGAAAGGCTAGAGGCCAGACTTCGCTCATTCTCCTCCCCACCGGACACAGGCCAGAGGTTTTCATTACCGCACCTACCTGCGACTGTGACAAAGTCCTCCCTTGTGTCATTAACCCACAGTGCTACCTCAAAGACCGTGAGTATACAACTCTTTTCCATTTCACGTGTCATCGACCCTTTGTATTCTTGACCATAATAAAACTATAATTCCTTATTGACTCCAGAACAGAAAAAAGAAAAGTAATACAAATCATACAAACACTGTATATATACCAGCGTTGTGTACTGAATAATATTGTGTGTGTTTAACCACTTTAGCCCCGGACCATTTGGGTGGTCAAAGACCAGGCCACTTTTTGCGAATCGGCACTGCGTCGCTTTAACTGACAATTGCGCGGTCATGCGATGTGATTATGCCCGTCCGTGCCATTCTGCCGACTTATATATACAGTGGGCGGTCCTTAAGTGGTTAAAGCTGACAATAAGCAAACCAAAATTGATGTCCTTCAAATAGAGCGTCAATTTTGAAAAAAATCCAATATTTTTACTTATTGCTATAATAAATATCCCCAAAAATATATAACCAAAAAAAATTTCCTCAGTTTAGGCCAATACGTATTCTAGATATTTTTGGTAAAAAAAAAAAAAATCGCAATAAGCGTTTATTCATTGATTTGCGCACACGTTATAGCGTTTACAAAATAGAGGATAGTTTTATGGCATTTTTATAAAAAAAAATATGTTTTACTAGTAATGGCGGTGATCAACGTTTTTTTTCCTGACTGCGACATTATGGCGGAAACATGGGACACTTTTGACACATTTTTGGGACCATTGTGATTTTCACAGTGATCAGTGCTATAAAAATGCACTAGTTACTGTGAAAATGACACTGATAGTGAAGGGGTTAATCACTAGGTGGCACTGTAGAGGTTAAGTGTTCCCTGCATAGTGTTTCTTACTGTAGGGGGGATGGGCTCTGTGTCACATGACACTGATCTCAGCTCCGAGTACACGCAGCCGAGATCAGTGTCATTGTCACTAGTCAGAGCGGGGAGATGCTTGTTTACACAAGCATCTCCCCGCTCTATACCTCCGTGAGATGATCACGGGGATCCCGGAGGCGATCGAGTCCACGGGACCCACGGTCCAACTCACGGGGAAGGCGGCAGGGGCGCCGGCAGGGGGCGTTCGCGAACACACAGCAAGCATTTGAAGGGCCACGTACAGGTACGTGATTATGCCTGTCCGTGCCATTCTGCCGACGTATATATACAGTGGGCGGTCCTTAAGCGGTTAAAGCTGACAATAAGAAAACAATTTTTAGCCATACAGCACCAGTGTATTAGTGTACCTTTAATGATATGTATCCTGCTTCTAATTACTGTAGTAATCCACCTTTCAGTAATGTTTGAGACCCCCCCACAGCTAACTGTTGGTGCTGCAGGGTGCATTATTAAAGTAGAACTATAGGCACATTTTTATTTTTATTTTTTTGGATAGAGCAAGTGAGGGTTATAGCCCCTGTCAGATTTTTTTTCACCATCTTTGTCCCATTGTGGAGATTTTCCTAAACTTCCTGTCCCATAGCCAAACAGGAAGTGAGAACAAAATCCCTGCAAATGAAGGGAAATCCTTGGGATCCCCCAGGTCACCAGAACTAGTGTCCCCATTGGAAGATTTACCCTCTATTACATTTATGAGATGGAGCATTCCCACTTCTGACCCACTACCCCTTGTATTTGTAGTTGGGACATTCCATTGGATAGGGAAAAGGCAGAGTTATGTCCAAGTTCCAAAATCAGAGCCAAGTAAATGCCTTTATTCATTGCATTTGGACCAATTTAAAGGACTGAAAGGTATACATGGATGCCTGCTTTTAGCATTTAACATCAGGCCTGGTTCACACACATGTGTTTTTCAGTGCGTTTTCAGTTTTGTAGAAATGCACTACAGTCCATTTAACATGATTTCCTATGGGTCACGTTCACATCTCTGCCTTTTCTACTGGTGAATTTTTTTGGAAAGGGTCAGAGACTCTTTTTTTTTTTTTCCCGCAGCAGGTTGCGTATTTGGTTCAATAGAGTTCAATGGAAACACAGCGGAAATACATAAAAACGCAATGCTTATAATGTTTTATGCCTTTCTGCTGACACCTCCCAAAAGCACAAAACGAATCAATATCGCACGTAAAAAAACCCTCACAAAATATAGGAAAACGCATCAACTGCAATCTGTGTAGGTGTGAATCAGGCCTCAATGTGCCTATGGCCATTTTTTTTCATATATTAGACCCAAAATTCAGGCCCATTGGATGGCTCTGCTGTTTATGTAGTCTCCAAACATTCTAAACAAAGGGCCGGTTTATTGTCCTTCAGACTCTTGGAGGGCTGGACTTTGGCAAGCGGGAGGTGGAAATTTTCCTGACATCAGTGGGATTTAACATATGGTATTAGGCAGAGAAATAGTGCCCCATTGTTTGTATCATAGGGAGGACTAGTGACCCATTAGTGGTGTCAGTGGGAGAAATGGTGCTCCACTGTCAGTGTCAGATGTCAGAATAGTGTCTTGTATCAGTGGGAGGGATACTGCCCCAAGGGCCGGACAAAGGCAAGCAAAGGGCTGCATTCGGCCCTCGGGCCGCAGTTTGGAGATCACTGTGTTAGTGTATTGTAGCTTGTGATTATAAGATGGGTGATGAAACAAATATTTAAATGCAGAACCTATTCAAAACACTAGATGGTGCTGTGTGCAACTCTCACTTCCTCATTTTCCAGGAACACTATTACATCTGACATTATTAAATGGAAAAACTATTTGTAAAAGGACATTTCACCATAGGGAGAAAAAAAGGAAAACCTAGGTTGTCTGCACTAATCGGCAAAAGGCAACAATGTCTAAAATATTTGTTTACTCTTTAATTGTGCTGCATTGCAACATTATACAACATAACATTACATACTTGTTATGCTGAAGAGCATAAAGGAAATATCCAGCCTAAATTAAAGTGTTACTAAACCAGGACCCTGCATTCACTATATCTGGTGTCCCACTGTAAGCAACATTTGGGAATGCAATTATTTTAGTAAATATAAACCACTAAATACCTTTTCCTGGTGCCTCCATGGCAGCATACCAATGGTCATGGCTCCGCCCCCGACCGACCCACAGGACCACTTAACTCTCTAATAAAAGGACGCTGTACTCCCATTCTGGCATTCTTTTTTCTGTCCTCATCCCCGCAGGATCACGATCAGCCTTACCTCACCGGCTCATGGTGTTACCATTGCAGGTTCATGCTCTCCTGCAGGATGGAGTCCTATGGCTTGGGTTGCTAAAGGCACCAGATAAGTATAGGAGCCATTATTTTTCTGTGGATCTTTTTCATGGCATGTATGACCACCAGGGGCTGTACTTCCCCTCATGTGGGTGATTGGCTGGCGGTCCGATAGGGCAGGCTTGGGTAGGGACAGCCTGGATCGCGGCAAGCCGCTCGGTCGTTCAGGGGGAAAGATCTCTATCTCCCCAGCATGGCAGCGTTCAGGATTAGCCTCCTCCAAGGGGGGGGGGGGGGGGGGGGCGCTTCGCGCGCGCCAGCAGTCTCAGCCTCATACTCTCAGGGGGTGGAGCTGCGGCGGCGCGGCGGCGCATGCGCAGAAGAGGCGCGGCGGCCATCTTGGTACACCTTGCACATATACAGTAAGCAGCCTGTCTCTCTCATTCAGGGACAGGCTGCTGGAGAAGCAACACTCGTTTTCTCCCACTCTCTGCCACCTGCTGGACAATATGAACCCTGGCCAAGGTAGGCTCAGCAACATGTTTGAAGAAAAAAAAAAAAAAGGAGCTACTGATTTTTTTTTTTTTCTGCAGTAGTATTTATAAATGCAAATATATAAATTCATAGATTAATAAATTAATAGGTTGGCGTGTGTGTATGTATATGCAGGTATATATATATATATATATATATATATATATATGTATATAGGTGTGTATGGCTGAAGGTCTAGATATCAGCCATCTCAGCATTGACAGATACGCGATGGGCCCTAAACCCGTTAGTTGACCGCTTCCTGAAGGCAGTTCTAAGGATGCTACCACCTAGGAAGACTCTGTACCCCAAGTGGGATCTAACAATAGTCCTAGAAGCTTTAGCACGTCCGCCTTTCGCTCCTACAGAGGAATGTTCATTGGAGCATATTACCTGGAAATCAGCCTTTTTGATTGCAATTACGTCAGGGCGCAGAATTTCAGAAATTCAAGCTTTAGGGGCTCAAGAGCCCTATATCTACTTCTTCCCGGACAGGGTGGTTCTACAACCCATCCACCAGTTCATCCCCAAAGTGCCGTCAGCATTTCATCTCAGCCAAGAGTGGGTCCTTCCATCCTTTGGAGAGAGCCAAGCCTCTTCGAATTTACATGAGCAGGATGTGGCCAGATCACTGAAGCATTATCTGAGGCTAACACATGAGTTTCGGAAAGACCAACGGTTGTTTGTCATCTCCAAGGGAGCAAGGAAAGGGAAAGCAGCCTCTAAAACGACAGTTGCAAGCTGGATCGTCAAGCTGATTCAGATGACTTATCGGGCTAAAGGGCTACCAATTCCCAAAGCGGTGAACGCTCACTCAACACGTGGAATCTCTTCGTCCTGGGCAGCACTGACTCGGGTCTCTCCGGAGACAATTTGCAGGGCAGCTAGCTGGTCTTCATTTAATACGTTCATGACACATTACAGCGTGGATCCAGCAGTTCTCACCTCCCGAGACTTTGGGAGAAGAACTTTAGAGCGCTCTACTCTATAATAACCATGAATAAAACATTGAAGCAGTACCCTCCCTGTAAGCGAGTTATTGACC
The DNA here is from genome assembly GCA_029574335.1 of Rana kukunoris. Lineage (NCBI taxonomy): Eukaryota > Metazoa > Chordata > Amphibia > Anura > Ranidae > Rana > Rana kukunoris. Next base: position 82,551,070 of record CM056053.1, read on the forward strand.
ATTGGTATGCTGCCATGGAGGCACCAGGAAAATGGAAAATTGAATACCTACCTTTCTGTAATTTTCCTTTCCTGGTGCCTACCCATGGCAGCATACACCCACCCTACAAGCTAAGGGTTACTCTGCAAGTCTGAGGTCTAGTTACAAAGAATGCCAGAATGGGAGTACAGCGTCCTTTTATTAGAGAGTTAAGTGGTCCTGTGGGTCGGTCGGGGGCGGAGCCATGACCATTGGTATGCTGCCATGGGTAGGCACCAGGAAAGGAAAATTACAGAAAGGTAGGTATTCAATTTTCCATTTTCTCATCAGCAGTATATAGCAGTCTTGTGACATCTATCAGCACCTGGTTAAAGCTTAGAGGAGGAGCTTTCATTCTACTCTGACTGTCTTATGAGACTGCAGGGCCCCTGATCCTCTGTCTGAACAGGGCCGATCACATGCAATCTCCCAAGAAAAAAAAACTCTATAGGAAAACACACAAAACTGAGCATGTGCAGAGTGACTCTGTCTCATCAGGAGATGGATTGGGGACAGTGGAAGAAGAGGGGGATCAGAGAAGACAGGATCAAACAGCCTTTTTAAACATAGCAGAGTATAACCCCTTAGGTAACAGAGTGAGTATAGTATAGCAATCATATACTGCATATACAGACTGATTTTACTGTTGTGCGTTTAGTAACACTTTAAAGCTCAACTTTAGGAAGTGTACAAAAACATCCTTACACTGACCCCACCCCCATCCCTACCCAAAGCAATGCAAGGGTTACATGCTTATTAAATCTGAGCTGTGACTATGCAAAGTAAAGCAACACAGTCACCTACATACCCAATATAAAAAAAAAAGTTAAAGTATAACACAGCTCAAGCTAAGTCCCCACTTATTCCACCTCTATACATCACAAGTTCCAATGTGAAGAAAGATTGGATGGCTAACGCGTGTCATCTGTGCTTAACCACTTAAGGACCGGACCAATATGCTGCTAAATGCCCAGAGGCGTTTTTACAATTCGGCACTGCATCGCTTTAACAGACAATTGCGCGGTCGTGGGACGTGGCTCCCAAACAAAATGTGCGTCCTTTTCTTCCCACAAATAGAGCTTTCTTTTGGTGGTATTTGATCACCTCTGCGATTTTTATTTTTTGCGCTATATACAAAAATAGAGCGACATTTTTGAAAAAAAATCAATATTTTTTACTTTTTGTTATAGGAAAAATTGAATAAACTAAATTTTAGTCAAACATTTGGGCCAAAATGTATTCAGCCACATGTCTTTAGTAAAAAAAAATCACAATAAAAAAAAAATGAGCTACCTAGCGGGAACAGCGACACTAATACAGCGATCAGAAAAATGATTGCTTAGTGATGCTGGCAATAGGGAGTGAAAGGGTTAACTAGGGCAGTGATCAAGGGGTTAAAACTTTATTAGGGGGGGTACGGGGACTACCCTGGACCTAACACTAACTGACTGTCACACTAACTGTCACACTGACTAGTGTCAGTGTGACAGTTAGTGTGACAGGCAATTAGTGTGATCAGTACAGTGCAGTGATCAGTACATATATGATCACTGCATTCAGTGACACTGTGACAGGGGGAGGGGGGGTGATAGCAAGGGGTTAATGTGCCTACATGTCCTGGTGTCAGTGTAGTGTTGGTGCAGACTCACTTGTGATGTCTTCTCTCCTCAGCGGCGGTTGAAAATACCACCGAGAGGAGAGATTACATCACTTCCCCCTTCCTGTGTTTACAAGGCAGGGGAAGTGACACGCGGGGGGAGTGCGCGGATTGGCTGGGAGCGATCCAGAGGCGGTGGACAAAAACGAACAGCCGCCCCCTCATCCTGGATCGCTCGGACAGCCACGGGGACCGCCGCAGGTACCGGGGGGGGGGGGGGGGTCCGACCCCCGACCCCCGACCCACGTCTAGGCAGGGACGTACAGATACGCCAATGTGCCTGTACGTGCCATTCTGCCGACGTAAATGTACATGCAGCGGTCCTTAAGTGGTTAATCATGCTTCATCAATACTACTGGGCATTGGGGGGCATGTGATCTCTGCAGGGCCGTCTTAATAGCATCATGGGGCCCTGGGCAAAGTAATGCTCTGGGGCCCCTACAATGGAGGCAGCGCAGGTAAACAGACATCAAGTAGGTAGGAGGCAGACAAGCGGAACTTCCCCTTTTGGGTGGAGCTCTGCATTAACTACTTGAACAATCATTCTCACCTCTGACCCCTCTACACCCCAGATATCCCTCAGCACTCTGACCTCTCTACGCCCTAGATATCCCTCAGCACTCTGACCTCTCTACGCCCTAGATATCCCTCAGCACTCTGACACCTTTACGCCCCAGATATCCCTCAGCACTCTGACCCCTCTACACCCCAGATATCCCCCCAGCACTCTGACCTCTCTACACTCCAGATATCCCCCCAGCACTCTGACCCCTCTACACTCCAGATATCCCCCCAGCACTCTGACCCCTCTACACCCCAGATTTCCCCCAGGACTCTGACCCCTCTACACCCCAGATTTCCCCCAGCACTCTGACCCCTCTACACCCCAGATATCCGCCCAGCTCTCTTAACCCACTACACCCCAGATATCCGCCCAGCACTCTGACCCCTCTACACCCCAGATATCCCCCCAGCACTCTGACCTCTCTACGCCCCAGATATCCCTCAGCACTCTGACCCCTCTACGCCCCAGATATCCCTCAGCACTCTGAACCCTCTACACCCCATATATCCCCTCAGCACTCTGACCCCTCTACACCCCAGATATCCCCCCAGCACTCTGACCTCTCTACACTCCAGATATCCCCCCAGCACTCTGACCCCTTTACACTCCAGATATCCCCCCAGCACTCTGACCCCTCTACACCCCAGATTTCCCCCAGGACTCTGACCCCTCTACACCCCAGATTTTCCCCAGCACTCAGACCCCTCTACACCCCAGATATCCGCCCAGCTCTCTTAACCCACTACACCCCAGATATCCGCCCAGCACTCTGACCCCTCTACACCCCAGATATCCCCCCAGCACTCTGACCCCTCTACATCCCAGATATCCGCCCAGCAATCTGACCCCTGTACACCCCAGATATCCCCCCAGCACTCTGACCCCTCTACACCCCAGATATCCCCCCAGCACTCTGACCCCTCTACATCTCAGATATCCCCCCAGCACTCTGACCCCTCTACATCTCAGATATCCCCCAGCACTCTGACCCCTCTACACCCCAGATATCCCCCCAGCACTCTGACCCATCTACACCCCAGATATCCCCCCAACACTCTGACCCCTCTACACCCCAGATATCCCCCCAGCACTCTGACCCCTCTACACCCCAGATATCCCCCCAGCACTCTGACCCCTCTACATCTCAGATATCCCCCCAGCACTCTGACCCCTCCACACCCCAGATATCCGCCCAGCACTCTGACCCCTCTACACCCCAGATATCCGCCCAGCACTCTGACCCCTCTACACCCCAGATATCCACCCAGCACTCTGACCCCTCTACGCCCCAGATATCCCCCCAGCACTCTGACCCCTCTACATCTCAGATATCCCCCCAGCACTCTGACCCCTCTACATCTCAGATATCCCCCCAGCACTCTGACCCCTCTACACCCCAGATATCCCTCAGCACTCTGACCCCTCTACACCCCAGATATCCGCCCAGCACTCTGACCCCTCTACACCCCAGATATCCACCCAGCACTCTGACCCCTCTACGCCCCAGATATCCCCCCAGCACTCTGACCCCTCTACATCTCAGATATCCCCCCAGCACTCTGACCCCTCTACATCTCAGATATCCCCCCAGCACTCTGACCCCTCTACACCCCAGATATCCCCCCAGCACTCTGACCCCTCTACACCCCAGATATCCCCCCAACACTCTGACCCCTCTACACCCCAGATATCCCCCCAGCACTCTGACCCCTCTACACCCCAGATATCCTCCCAGTACTCTGACCCCTCTACACCCTAGATATCTATGCTTTGGGAAGAGAGCAGGGGCCCCTGGGCAGTGCCCAGGTGTGCCCTCTCATTAAGACAGCCCTGGATCTCTGTGACTGACCACTCAGGTACTCTGTGCTGTCACATGGGGATGGAAAAAAGCCTCCTCCTTGTCTGGGCTTCAGTTTGCGAGCCTACACCAGCTACCTGTCTTCATTATGGACAGCTGAGAGGAGTCAAGAATAGAGGTGTTACTATGGTCAGAAAAGCCCTAAAGGATTCTACGGCAAGGCTCACATCTTTTTATATTCTCTCCATCTCCTGTTATTTCCTTCTCTTTGCTTTCTCTGCTCCTTCATTTATTTCAGCCAGTATCCTTTCTTGGGCCATATGCAGCAGGAATATGCCCACATATTATGCTGTATACCCCAAAACATGCATGTGCACAAGTCCTTAGTATCAGATAAGAAGATTCAAATACCCTTCCTACCAGGGCCGGGACAAGGGGTGGGCAGAAGAGGGGGCTGCCCTGGGTGCAATGGATTACAGTAGGGATGGGGGTGTCTTCCTTCTGTTACAAGACTGACAGGAGTAGTGATAGCAGCAGTGATTTTGACAAGCAAGTGACCGCTGGGTGTAGGATCTCCCAAGCTTGCATATCGCGAATGGGGTGGAGTCACAGTTTGGCATCTTTGCCCTGGGCGCTGGGTGACCTTGTCTCGGTACTGCTTCCTACCCATCAGTACAGGTTAAACAGCACACAGTGATGTCTATGTGTGTTACACAAAGGATACATTTCTCCCTTTGTAAATACTCTGTGCTTCCCTTAACGCAAGCATTGAACACTCTGAGGCCGCGTACACACGATCAGACTGGTCCGATGAAACTGGTCTGCAGACCAGTTTAATCGGACCAGTTCCATGGTGTGTACGGCCCATCGGACCGTTGTCCGTTGTCCATGCTTTAAAATCTGTCCAACGGACACCTGTAGTACGCCAAAGCATCGGACCAAAAACCCGCACATGCTCAGAATCCATTCGACGCATGCTTGGAAGCATCGAACTTCCTTTCTTCAGCACGTCGCTGTGTTCTACGTCACCGCGTTCTGGTCTGATCGAATTTTTGGTCCGATGGTGTGTACACACATCAGACCACTTCAGCCTGGTCCGATGAAAACGGTCCGTCGGACTAGTTTCATCAGACCGGTCTGATCGTGTGTACGCGGCCTTAGACACCTCAGGATATAGAAGCCGCCAGCCTCACACCTGGTTTGCATCACTGGAGACTGAGGGCCATCTGGCAGCAGGTGAGTGAGAAGAAAGTTGGGAGAGGTGGGCATTTTGCATTGACAAAGCACAGGTTTACTTTAAACTACCGATCACTCACCATGTTCATTCAGAAAGGGAAGGGGCTGATAAATACATATTTACCAGCCTCTTTCCTCACTCATCCCTGCAGCAACAGTGGCAGGAGAGGAAAGAAGGCAAGCTGGTAGTACTGCAGAGGGAAGGAGGGGGGGGGGGCCAGGGCAGTAGGGGGAATCTGTGCTGCACAGGGTGATTAGGGTGTGCCTGGGCACACCCTGTGCGCATGCCAATGATCTGCATGCAGCTATTATTTTATAGAACTGCCAAAATGTTCTCTTATTGCAACCCTGGCAACATATTTCTGTGTACAGAACTTCTCAGAATTCCCTCCCCCCTGCTAATATGACCTGTCTTTTTAGAAGTGTGAACAAAGCTTGCAGTCACTCATATTACATGCATCCCCTACAATAGAGTGTGAATCTTTAGTGACATACTTTCAATGGCTCTTGTGCCAGGAAAGGGCTACAATTTTTCTTATTACTACACTGGGCCTGGAAGGAAGCACAGAGACTAAGCCATTGTTGGCCTCTCATAATAAAAATGTTAGCTGTCATGTTGATCCACCGCTTTAATGCTTTGATTCAATGACCCAGAAATACGCAAGTAAAGACTCTTCTCAAGTGCATTTGTGTTCTGAGTCAGTGATTCAGAAATCATTCAAATGAATTGGTCAGCACAAGAGGCAGGTACAGTGAGAGAGGAAAAAGTATTTGATCCCCTGCTGATTTTGTACATTTTCCCACTGAAGAAATTATCAATTTTAATAGTAGGTTTATTTTAACAGTGAGAAACAGAACAGTAACAAAAATATCCAGAAAACGTATTTCAAAAAAGTTATAAAAGTTATAAATGTATTTATTTTAAAGTGGTTGCAAACTGTGCCCCCCCAGCCCAAAGCACCTTGTCCCCATGTTGATGAGGACAAAGGCCTCTTCCCGACAACCCTGGCCATTGGTTGTTGGAGTCTGCGGGTGAGGGGGGCTTAGCGGAATCTGGGAGCCCCCAGATGACCTTGTGTGAAAGAGTATGGGGGTACATTGTACCCCTACCCATTCAGCTGGAAAAAATTGTCAAAAATAAAACACACTACACATTTTTTAAGTAATTTATTAGGCAGCTCCAGGGGCCTCTTCTGATTCTTCTCCCATCTCCGGCTCTTCTCCGCTCTCTTTTCGGTTCTTCTCCCTCTGTCCGGTGTCTTCTGCCGGGTCTCCTCCACTATCTTCTGCTCTTTTGCTCGCTCTTGGCCGGTCTTCTCCGTTGTCTTCTTCCCTCTGTTTTTCCAATGTTGACACAACGCTCTCTCCCACACTAATGCCCGATGCGCGGTGTGCCACTACTTTTATAGGCATTGGGCGGGGTCACCGGAGGCCCATTCCTTATGATGTCACCACCCATCACGCACCCAGCGGTGACGTCTATATATCAGAACAAAGATTGGGACAGATGGGATGACAGAGTAGTTCAGTGGAAGGACTGTCCTCTATGGCAGCACTGTCAGAGTAGATGAGGGTAGGCTGCCCTCCTCCTGATGACAGATCACATTATGATAGGTTCTCCCCCTCCTGATGACAAATCACATTACAGATCACATTATGATAGGTTCTCTCCTCCTCCTGATGACAGATCACATTACAGATCACATTATGATGGGTTCTCCCCCTCCTCCTGATGACAGATCACATTATGATAGGTTCTCCCCCTCCTCCTGATGACAGATCACATTACAGATCACATTATGATGGGTTCTCCCCCTCCTCCTGATGACAGATCACATTATGATAGGTTCTCCCCCTCCTGATGACAAATCACATTACAGATCACATTATGATAGGTTCTCTCCTCCTCCTGATGACAGATCACATTACAGATCACATTATGATGGGTTCTCCCCCTCCTCCTGATGACAGATCACATTATGATAGGTTCTCCTCCTCCTGATGACAGATCACATTACAGATCACATTATGATAGGTTCTCCTCCTCCTGATGACAGATCACATTACAGATCACATTTTAAGAGGTTCTCCCCCTCCCGATGACAGATCACATTATGATAGGTTCTCCCCCTCCTCCTGATGACAGATCACATTACAGATCACATTATGATGGGTTCCCCCCTCCTCCTGATGACAGATCACATTACAGATCACATTTTAATAGGTTCTCCCCCTCCTCCTGATGACAGATAACATTATGATAGGTTCTCCCCCTCCTCCGGATGACAGATCACATTACAGATCACATTGTGATGGGTTCTCCCCCTCCTCCGGGTGACAGATCACATTACAGATCACATTATGATGGGTTCCCCCCTCCTCCTGATGACAGATCACATTACAGATCACATTTTAATAGGTTCTCCCCCTCCTCCTGATGACAGATAACATTATGATAGGTTCTCCCCCTCCTCCGGGTGACAGATCACATTACAGATCACATTATGATGGGTTTTCCCCCTCCTCCTGATGACAGATCACATTACAGATCACATTATGATAGGTTCTCCTCCTCCTCCTGATGACAGATCACATTACAGATCACATTATTATAGGTTCTCCTTCTGATGACAGATCACATTATGATGGGTTCCCCCCTCCTCCTGATGACAGATCACATTACAGATCACATTATGGTAGGTTCTCCTCCTCCCCCTCCTGATGACAGATCACAATACAGATCACATTATGATAGGTTCTCCTCCTGATGACAGATCACATTACAGATCACATTATGATGGGTTCCCCCCTCCTCCTGATGACAGATCACAATACAGATCACATTATGATGGGTTCCCCCCTCCTCCTGACGACAGATCACATTATGATGGGTTCCCCCCTCCTCCTGACGACAGATCACATTATGATGGGTTCCCCCTCCTCCTGACAACAGATCACATTACAGATCACATTATGATGGGTTCCCCCCTCCTCCTGATGACAGATCACATTATGATAGATAGGTTCTCCCCCTCCTCCTGATGACAGATCACATTATGATAGGTTCTCCTCCTCCTCCTGATGATAGATCACATTACAGATCACATTGTGATGGGTTCTCCCCCTCCTCCTGATGACAGGTCACATTACAGATCACATTATGATGGGTTCTCCCCCTCCTCCTGACGACAGGTCACATTACAGATCACATTATGATGGGTTCTCCCCCTCCTCCTGATGACAGGTCACATTACAGATCACATTATGACGGGCTCTTTCAGGGATCAGCTGTCAGGCGTACACACAGCTGAAGGTGGGAAGTGCTCGCCCCTCCCCTCACCCGTCCATCATCCTCTGAGGGCGGGGCCGGGGAGGAGCCCCCCAGGCATGGTCACACTCCATCCTACGATCAGTATAGTGACAGCGGCGGCTGCTCTTGTTTGTGCGCTGCGGAGAAGGGGCGGAGCCTAGCGCTCTCTTCCAGCCATTGGGTTTCAATCCTCTGACACGCGGCCAATCAGTGTGCGCCGTTAGGTGCTGCCCAATAGGTGTATTGTAATGTGTGATTGGCGCCGCCCTCTCTCAGGCAGGGCTTCCCCGGTACTGTTTGTAGGGAGAAAAGAATCGGTGCTGCCTCCTCCCCTGTATGAGTGCTCATCCCCTCTCTTCTACCCACACAGGCGCAAGGCACCATTGAAGGCATGCTGGAGAAATTGGAGCTAGAAGATGAAGGTAGGAGACCTCCACCACCCATGTCACCTGCTGACAGCCTGATCTACTCTGAGACAGCAGCTGCTAGATGGATGAGTGGCTGGTGTGTGTGTGTGTGGGGTATAGGCTGGCATGCAGGGGGCCCCTGGTACCAGTGTATTTATGTTTGTTATAGACTGGCATGCAGGGGGCCCTGATCCCAGTGTATGTGTGTGATAGTGTTATAGGCTGGGCATGCAGGGGGCCCCTGGTACCAGTGTATGTGTGTGATATGTGGTAGACTGGGTATGCAGGGGCCCCTGATCTCTCTGTGTGTGTGTGTGTGTGATAGTGTTATAGGCTGGGCATGCAGGGGGCCCCTGGTACCAGTGTATGTGTGTGATATGTGGTAGACTGGGTATGCAGGGGCCCCTGATCCCTGTGTGTGTGTGTGTGATAGTGTTATAGGCTGGCATGCAGGGGGACCCTGGTCCCTGTGTGTGTGTGTGTGTGTGTGTGTGTGATAGTGTTATAGGCTGGGCATGCAGGCGGCCCCTGATCCCAGTGTATGTGTGTGATATGTGGTAGACTGGGTATGCAGGGGCCCCTGATCCCTGTGTGTGTGTGTGATAGTGTTATAGGCTGGCATGCAGGGGGACCCTGGTCCCTGTGTGTGTGTGTGTGTGTGTGTGTGATAGTGTTATAGGCTGGGCATGCAGGCGGCCCCTGATCCCAGTGTATGTGTGTGATATGTGGTAGACTGGGTATGCAGGGGCCCCTGATCCCTGTGTGTGTGTGTGATAGTGTTATAGGCTGGCATGCAGGGGGACCCTGGTCCCTGTGTGTGTGTGTGTGTGTGTGTGTGTTATGGGCTGGACATGCAGAGGGCCCCTGGTACCAGTGTATGTGTGTGATATGTGGTAGACTGGGTATGCAGGGGCCCCTGATCCCTGTGTGTGTGTGATAGTGTTATAGGCTGGCATGCAGGGGGACCCTGGTCCCTGTGTGTGTGTGTGTGTGTGTGTGTGTTATGGGCTGGACATGCAGGGGGGCCCTGATCCCACTGTGTGTGTTTATAGGCTGGGCATACAGGGGGCCCATGATTAGATCATGAACCTTATGAATGGAGGGACCTGCTCACAGTGCATGGGTGATATGATCACTTGTTACCTGACCATGCCCTGCAAAGTGCAACTTACTGTGTCTGTGTATTCCAATAGGAGTATAACATTTGTATGTGTCACACTCATTTCACAGAAGGAATGACATTTCCAGTGTCTTTCTTTGTATGTGATTGTTGTATATGTAGAAGTTTATGTGTACATTATATACAGCATTTCCAGCTCAGGCCTGACCCAGCTTGCTTCATCTGTGTGCAGTCATAGAGGAGCAGACACAGCAATGCAGTGCAGACCAGAGGAATGCAGACACACTCGTATCGCTTCCATCAGATTCACATCTGAATTTATAAATGTAAAATCCCCCGAGATGACCACAATATACAGGACCTCCAACAGAGAGAGGGGGGGGGGGGGTCCACCATGCACAGTCATTTAGCTTCTGATATTCAGTTTTAGTGCATTTTACATCCACAGTGGGGAGAAGGGATTTATTAGTTTCGTATTGGATCACAATGCAAGTGCCTTTGAAAAATAATAATTTCCAAGATTAAAGCTCAGATTCATGGAAAGGAATAGTCGTCACTGGAAGTGGCACTGCATGGGTTAAATGCTCATTTAGGCCACTTTCACACTGGAGCGGTGGGGGGGGGCGTCGGTGGTAAAGTGCCGCTATTTTTAGTGGTGCTTTACTGTCGTTTTAGTAGCACTATTCGGCCACTTGCGGGGTGCTTTTAACCCCCGCTAGCGGCTGAAAAAGGGTTAAAACGCAGGCAAAGCGATGCTGCCCATTGATTTCAATGGGCATGGGCGCTTTAGGAGCGGTGTGTTCACCGCTCCTACAGTGCCTCAAAGATGCGGCTAACAGGACTTTTTTTACCGTCCTGCCAGCGCACCGCTCCAGTGTGGAAGCCCTCGGGCTTTCACACTGGAGTAAATGGAGCTGCTTTTTCAGAGCGCTTTGCAGGTGCTATTCTTAGCTCTATAACGCCTGCAAATCGCTTTAGTGTCAAAGAGGTCTTATCTCTAGGGAACCCGAAAAGCAGTTTTAGGTTCGTCATACATTATACAATTTTCTTCTTCAATTTCCTTTAGATTTACCCCCAACTTCTGTAGTGTAGGGTCTGCCTGATTGCACACAAATTGAAAGTTTTTAGGTTTGACCTCCTATTATATGGTTTGTATGTATGACGAGCCTTACTTACCCAATCCTCCGCTCCTGCAGGCTTGATCCAGACAGCCTCTTCTATGTACTCAGGCAGTCACACATCCACTGACATCATCAGGTACAATGCAGAGCCCATAACCCGCCACTAGATATGAGGACAGTGTAGGAGCTCTGGATGCCAACGGTCACCTGCGTTCTCCAGCACTCAGGACATAAATGGGAATTTCACCCCTCTCAATGTAGGAGCAGCCTCTCTGCAAGGGATTATCCAACAACCCCCCCCCCCCCCCCCCGGAGCTGGGTTTTAGCCCAGGTTCATTTTGGGTACGATTTGTCAAATCACATGTCAAATTGTCGGCAATGACACCGTCCTAATTGGCGCTGCACCGATTTCAAAAAGTAGTTCCTGTACTACTTTTTGCGATTTTGGGCCACGATTTACATTGACATCTGTGCAGAAACCTGCACAGATGTCTCTTAAATCGCAGCCGAAATCGGGACTGCCAGCGGGAGTAAAATCGTGCGAGTTCAGCTGAACTCGCACGGCTTCACTCCCGCAGCCAAGTGTGAACCAGGGCTAAAGCTTCGATTTGTCTTTAATGAACTATTAAAGAGGAAGTTTGCTCCCCATACTATTTTCATTTTGATTTCCTGGGTTATTCTTAAAACAGATATACTGTACATGCAGCGAATCCAGCATTGTCCTCCTGTAATCTGCCACCACATCAGTTCCTCGGCTGCCATGTTTGTATACATCATTGGCAGCTGGCAGTCTCTTCTGGGATCTTCAAGCTGGAACTCTGATGACAAGCGGTGGCGCAGTATCCTGTAGATTGCCCCAAAGCTTTCTGGGATGTGTTATATGAGTATTCCAGGAGACAGCGGGCAGTTGGGAGTACATCATTCTCTCCTAGGCAGAAGTGCAGACTACGTGCAAAAAATGTCTGAAATACCTTCTAGGGCAGGGGTGGGGAACCTTTTTTCTGCTAAGGGCCATTTGGATTTTTGTAACCTCATTCGGGGGCCGTACAAAATGATCAACTTAAAAATTAGCCTATTGTATTTGGTCAAACAATGCATGCCAGACGTATACGTTTTTGTGTCATGGTAGATACAAAAACACAATCCCTCACAATGCGATTCCCACAATCTGCAGTCCCTCACCCCCCAAAAAGCACAATGCAATCCCTCACCTCAATCCCTGGCTCTGTGGGGCTGCTGGGCTCTGTGGGGCTGCTGGGCTCTGTGGTGCTTCTGGGGCCTGGGCTCCATGGGCGGGCTGCGACCTGTGGCGTCACTGAAAATTTATTTATCCCAGCGTGCACAGGCGGATTGATATCTAATGCACTCCGCCTGTGAGAGAAGGCACCGTACAGGAAAGCAGCGGCTGTAGTAGAGAGAAAGCCGCTGCCTCACAGACGGAATGATATCGAATGCACTCCGCCTGTGGCTCACACTGTCAGAAGTAGCCAGAACTTCAAGGTTAACATTGGCTCCGTCTGCCAGCTCCGCGCACACACACTCAGCGGCACAGGTGGGGGGGGGGCAGATGGAATGATTTTGCAGGCCGCATGCGGCCCGTGGGCCGCAGGTTCCCCACCCCTGTTCTAGGGGATGAACGACCTACTGTTGCTCGCTGAAGAGCAATCTGTGTTCGGATTGCTCTTCAGAGAGCATATGACCGGCAGTAAGGAGGTGTTGTTTTGCCTCCTCGCTGCTTATTTTAACTCCTCACAAATCAGTGCACTGCAACTGCATGCATTTGTAAGGCATCCTCCATTCAGTTGAATAGGTCATGTTCACTGGGCAGAATGCCTGCTAAATATGAAAGCGGGGATCATTTTTGCCATTTCACAGTGCAAATCTTTGTGGCCCTGACATATGTACACCCCACTCTGCTGCCTTTGCAGCTAAAGTGGGAGCAGTTTATGGGCGGTATAACTGCGGCTCAACCACATTGTTTTACTGCCCCCAACCATTAGTGTAAACAAAGCCTTAAAGACAACAAATGGCAAGTAAAGCCAATGCGTATAAAAAAAAAAAAAGCAATGAATAGATTTCTTCAATTCTGCAATGTGGTTTTGTTGAACCAAAATAGCCGTGACATTTTTCGGAGTACATTCTGATCAGTAGGAGATCTGGAGCACAGAGTGTTTGGTGCTGACGTAATTCTTCAATGACATCACTCTGCACAAAGATCTGTTGTGACTAGTTGGTGATTAATTACACAGGAAGAGATTTACTAAAACTGGAGCACTCAGAATCTGGTGCAGCTGTGCATGGACAATAAAATCTGGAAGCTGATTGGTTTCTGTGCAGAGATTTTTCAGTTTTAGTAAATGACCCCCCACTGTGAGATGAGTCTATAGAAGAAGACACAGGGGTAGATTCACATAGATCAGCGGATCTTTTGATCCGCGTGATCTATCTATTTTACGATCCGCCTGCGCCAGTTTTTGAGGCAAGTGCTCTATTTAGAAAGCACTTGCCTCGTAAGTTGCCCTGGCGGATCGTAAATCCCCCGGCGGAATGCAAATTCCGCGGCTAGGGGGAGTTTACTATTTAAATCACGCGCGTCCCCGCGCCGATCGTACTGCGCATGCGCCGCCGGCTAAATTTCCCAGCGTGCATTGCCTCAAATGATGTCGCAAGGACGTCATTGTTTTCGACATTAACGTATGGCCGTATTCCCGAACGACTTGCGTAAACGACGTAAAAAATTCAAAATTCGACGCGGGAACGACGGCCATACTTAACATAGGATACGCCGCACTTACCCCGCATATAGCAGGGGTAACGATCCGCCGGAAAAAGCTGAACGCAAACGACGTAAAAAAAAACGACGGCCGGGCGTTTGTTTCAGAATCGGCGGTTCTCCTCATTTGTATATTCGTCGCGTATAGTAATAGAAGCGCCACCTAGCGGACAGCGGGAGATTGCAGCCTAAGGTCCGACAGTGTAACTCACTTACACCAGTCGGCTCTAAGGGAGATCTATGTGGAACCTGATTCGAGGAATCAGCCGCATAGATCCGAGCGTCGGATCTCACAGATACACCGTCGTATCTCTATGTGAATCTACCCCACAGAGTTGGTCCCGGTTCACACTCGTGTACTCATGTACTAGTTCTAAACAGTATCCATATTTGGATCAACAGTTGGCACACCTACATCCTATCAGGAGCAACCACTTTACGTTGAATTTGGTTAAAAAAAAAAAAAGTCTGCTTGGCTTATTTAGTATAGAGGGACTCTCTCTATATATAATTGACACATACTTTTTCCAGTAGAAACACTCACACAGACACACTCAAGCTTTTTACCCCAGAGGAACCCTTAAAAGAACCCTCAGGACTTGGAGAACCCCCACTTAAATTAATACATAGGAGGGCGGGCGGGGGGGGGGGGGGGGGGTGCCCCCCCCTTTTACATAGGAGGGCAGGGGGGGGGAGTGCCCCCCCTTTTACATAGGAGGGCAGGGGGGGAGAGTGCCCCCCCTTTTACATAGGAGGGCAGGGGGGGAGAGTGCCCCCCCTTTTACATAGGAGGGCAGGGGGGAGAGTGCCCCCCCTTTTACATAGGAGGGCAGGGGGGGAGTGCCCCCCCCTTTTACATAGGAGGGCAGGGGGGGGAGTGCCCCCCCCTTTTACATAGGAGGGCAGGGGGGGGAGTGCCCCCCCCTTTTACATAGGAGGGCAGGGGGGGGAGTGCCCCCCCCTTTTACATAGGAGGGCAGAGGGGGAAGTGCCCCCCCTTTTACATAGGAGGGCAGGGGGGAGAGTGCCCCCCTTTTACATAGGGCGGGGGGGAGAGAGTGCACCCCATTTTACATAGGAGGGCAGGGGGGGTGCCCCCCTTTTACATAGGAGGGCGGGGGGGAGAGTGCCCCCCCCTTTACATAGGCGGGGGGGGAAGAGTGCCCCCCCTTTTACATAGGAGGGCGGGGGGGAAGAGTGCCCCCCCTTTTACAACGGAGGGGGAAGAGTGCCCCCCCTTTTACATAGGAGGGCAAGGGGGGGAGAGGGCACCCCCTTTTACATAGGGCGGGGGGAGAGAGAGTGTGCACCCCTTTTACATAGGAGGGCAGGGGGGGAGTGCACCCCCTTTTACATAGGAGGGCAGGGGGGGAGTGCACCCCCTTTTACATAGGAGGGCAGGGGGGGAGAGTGCCCCCCTTTTACATAGGAGAGAGAGTGCCCCCCCTACATTGGAGGGCAAGGGGAAGAGTGCCCTCTTACAGGGACGGTCAGAATCCCACCATAACAGACAGCCCGAAAGATTGTGGGTGTCATTTGCTAGGTGGCACTGGAGCCAGGTTTATGCAGGCATCATCAGATGATATAAGGCACCCCTTGCAACCTATGGAGTAACCCTGGGGGCTGGGGCTATAATAAAATGACACGCAGGGTGCAGAATTCATCAGTGAAATAATGTCATTTCCATAACCCAGTGAACTATGGAAAAGTATTCTTGCAGGCCCAGGATACCGATCTTCAGTCCTCAAGGTCTCTGTAGTCTGATATGTATAATGACGAGAAAGCGAAACGATTGTCTTCTCTTTCTCCCCATCCTAGTCGGTGCATGCAGAGAGGTCTACTGCCTGAGAGCTGTCTGTCAGGCCCAGTGGCCTTCTGAAAGCCCTGCTCAATCTGACAATGAGAAATTTAGGACCATGGATTTTTGATATTGGCGTAGTGGCAATGTTTTTTGGATAATTTTACTTGTTGCAGCTTGTCCATGTACGTATCGCATTGCTCTTCCTTGACGATGTGTCATTGTCTGCCTCCCATCCATGTTCTCCAATGCTGTTTTGTAATGTGATTGTTGGCCCATCCTTTGGTGAGGTTCTATAGAACTCTGATGCTGTGTTCTTTAGGAAGTCCTTACAGACAGGGTGTTTCTTCTGCAGGGTTTCCATGCAGCGGTTTCCTCCAAGCTGCTGTATAATGCAGCATGTCTTGTCCTCTTACCGATATTACAGTCTGGAAAAATCAGTGCACTGGAAATACTCTGTCAATTACAAAATGATGTTGCACTTATATAGTGCAAGACTTATATAGTGCAATATATCAAAAATTGAATCGAATTATTGCATCAGTGTGAGAAACACAATCGGGTGTGCCAACTAGCAACAAATCAAAATAAACCTATAAAAAGTCCATGCACCACTAAATAAGTCCTTGAAAGAAGGCAGAAAGTTCTGTGCCTTTTGAAACTGTCTTCATGCATTAAAATCTCCCAGTGTGTTCTCCAAAACACCACATATATACGCTTAAAGGGTCACTAAAGGAATTTTTTTTTTTTTTTTTTAGCTAAATAGCTTCCTTTACCTTAATGCAGTGCTGTTTTCGTGTCCTCATTGTTCGTTTTTGCTTTGAAGTTGCTGTAATTCTGCTCTGATCTCCACACTTCCTGCTTGTCTGGCTCCTTATGAAAAATCTCATGGCACCTTTTCACTGTGGTCCAAGCTGTGTGTCTAAAACTCCTCAGAACCAGATTCATTTTAAAAACAAAACACTGCCCTGGATTTGTTTGTTTTTGTTCCGTGTGTCTTCTGTACTTCACAGAAACATGAAACCAGTTTAAAAACGAAAGTGAAACTAGAGGCACATTTATATGATTGATTTTTATCTATTTTTATCATTTTTAAAAGGAATCAGTTAACTTTTATGTCTCTATACCCTGTAAACAGTCATTTCAGCAAAAAAATGTTTTTTCCTTTAGTGACCCTTTAAGACAGGGGTCCTCAAACTACGGCCCTCCAGCTTTTCAGGAACTACAATTCCCATCATGCTTAGTCATGTCTGTGAATGTCAGAGTTTTGCAATGCCTCATGGGATGTGTAGTTCCACAACAGCTGGAGGGCCGTAGTTTGAGGATCCCTGCTTTAAGAGAACATATGACTGTTTATGAGAAGTCAAAAGTGCTTGTACCAATGCTGTATCCTGGCCTGGGGCAGCACGGAAAGAGTGCCTGCCGACTTGGGCTACACTGTTAGTGTAACGCAAGCTGCTTCTAATTTGGACTGTCCTATCATCCTGGACCACAAACCTTCCTCACTGTGCTATATGTTTTCTGCTGCACCATTGGCATGGTTATATCTTCTTAGTCCTCTCCATAAAATTATCAGAAATGTGTGCTTAAAGTAGAACTATAGGCAACACAATTTTATTTTATTTTTTTGGATATAGTTAGGGAGGGTTATAGCCCTTGTCATATATATATATATATTTACCATCACTGTCCCATTGCAGAGATTTCACTTCCTGCCCCATAGCCAAACAGGAAGTGAGAGGAAATATATGCAAATTAAGGTAATCCATTGCCCCCCCCCCCCCCAGGTCGTAAGAACTAGTGTCTTCTCTCAAAAATGTCAGGGTGGGTCTTAAACAGAAAGTGGTGTGGCCTTAACAGGAAGGGGCGTGTCCTATTTAAATTAGGGGGGTGCTCTGGTCAGATGAGACCAAAATGTAACTTTTTGGCCTAAAAGCAAAACTCTATGTGTGGTGGAAAACTAACACCGCACATCACGTTTAAACACACCATTCACACCGTGAAACATGGTGGTGGCAGCGTCATGTTGTGGGGATGCTTTTCTTCAGCAGGGACAGGGAAGCTGGTCAGAGTGGCTGGGAAGATGGATTGAGCCAACTACAGGGCAATCTTAGAAGAAATCCTGTTGGTCTGCAAAAGACTTGAGACTGGGGGAGGTTCACCTCCCAGCAGGGCAACGACCTCAAACATACAGCCAGAGCTACAATGGAATGGTTTTCGATCAAAGCATATCCATGTGTTAGAATGGTTCAATCAAAGTCCAGACCTAAATCCAATTGAAAATCTGTGGCAAGACTTCAAAATTGCTGTTCACAGACAAAAGAAGAATGGTCAAAAATGTCACTCTTTAGATGTGCAAAGCTGGTAGAGACATCCCCAAAAAGACTTCCAGATGTAATTGCAGCGAATGTTGTGGGGGGGGGGGGGGGTGAATACAAATGCACACCACACTTTTCACAAATTTATTTGTAAAAAAAATCAAAACCAATTATGATTTTTCTTCTACGTCACAATTGTGTGCAGGGCTGTCTTTGATATTGATTAGACCCTGGGCAACATTTTTTTGCTCTGAGGCCCCATACACACGATCGGACATATCCGATGAAAACGGTCCGCAGACCATTTCCATCGGATATGTCCGATCGGGAGTTTGATCCGATGGCGTGTACACACCATCGAATCAAATTCCCCCGCCACCGGACGGCGCGGTGACGCGGCGGTGACGCCGCCGCGTCACCGCCACGTCACCGCACCAGGAAGTAAAACACTTCCGCGCATGCGCCGAATCCATTCGGCGGCGGCGCGGCGGCGGAGGGGGACGACATGTCTGCTGGTAAGTGTACTAACCAGCAGACATGTCGGGCGGACAGATTCCACCGGATGGATTTCAAAGCATGCTTTGAAATCTGTCGGGTGGAGAAATCTGTCCGCTAGCCCATACACACGAGCGGAGATGTCTGCTGAAACGGTCCATCGGACCGTTTTCAGCGGACATATCCCCTCGTGTGTACGCGGCCTGAGACATACAATACATATCAGGTAGACTTAAAGGGTCACTAAAGAATTTTTTTTTTTTTCAGCTAAATAGCTTCCTTTTACCTTACTGCAGTCCTGGTTTCATGTCCTCATTGATCGTTTTTGCTCTGATGTTGCTGTAATTCTCCTCTGTTCTGGACACTTCCTGGTTGTCTGTTTCCTGATGACCACAGTACTGGGAGCTTCTAGTTTCGTTTTCCAAACCATCACTGCTCTATGGCTCTGTCCAGCACAGATAAAGCATAACATGCAAAAACGAAACAAAAAAACTACAGGCACATTATATGATTGATTTTTATCTATTTTTAATGTTTTGGAAAGGAATCAGTTAACTATTTCTCTATACCCTGTAAACAGTAATTTCAGCAAAAAAATGTTTTTCCTTTACAACTCCTTTTTTAAAAATCAGTTTACTGTATCAGATCAGGTGGCGATTGTGATTGGTTGCCAGAGGTTACAGCATATCATTACCACTTTCTGACTGGTAGCTAGAGTTTACAGCACACATTACGGCTCACAGATTAGTTGTTAGAGGTTACAGCACATGATTTCTTCTTGTTGATTGGTTGCTAGAGATTACTGTACAGTAATACTGCTCACTGATTGGTTGCTAGTGGTTACAGCACATCATCCCTTCACTGCAGAGGGGCATGATATACATATGAATGCCGCCTTTATGTACATATGAATGCTGCTGGCTGCTACTATTTTACACATGAATGCTCCTGTTATTTGCATATGCATGACAGGTATTTACATGTAAACACAAGGTCTGCAGGTGAGTCATCTGTACACAACAATAGGGCAGACCTAAGCAGCATTAGTAGCAGCACTTTATACTGAGATATCAGGACACAGCACAGGACTAAAACTTCAAGGGACTAGGGAATTTAACCACTTAAAGAGGAGGTTCACCCTAAAAAACAACTTTTTACCATGCCATTCAGCATACTAGCGTCAGCTACAGTATGCCTTTATTTTTTATTTTTTGTGCTGTACTTACAGAGTAATCTATTAGTTTGTTTCAGGCTACCATGGGGTAATAGGCGTTCCTATCAAGAGGGGAACATGATTGACGGCCGGCTATGGCGCGTCACGCGTTTCCCGAAAATAGCCGGAGTAGGACTCGGCTCTTCACGGCGCCTGCGCACAGACTAGGAGCTGTCTGCGCAGGCGCCGTGAAGAGCCGAGTCCTACTTCGGCTATTCGGCTATTTTCGGAATGCGTGACGCGCCATAGCCGGCCGTCAATCATGTTCCCCTCTTGATAGGAACGCCTATTTCCTGGCCGGCGTCTGAAACGAAAGTAAAGGATTTAACTGTAAGTACAGCACAAAAAAATAAAAATAAAGGCATACTGTAGCTCACGCTAGTATGCTGAATGGCACTGGAGACAAAGAATTTTTTTTTTTTTTTTTTTTTTTTTTTTTTAGGGTGAACCCCCGCTTTAAGGACCGCCTCCTGCACATATACGTCTGTAGCATATACCTGTACGTCCTCTTTAAGTGACCAGCCGTGGCTCGCGGGAGCGCCCGGGACCCGATCACCGCTGGAGACCCGCGATCGGTCCCCGGAGCTGAAGGAGAGCTGTGTGTAAACACACCTTCCCCGTTCTTCACAGTGGCAGCTTCATTGATCGTGTGTTCCCTAATATAGAGAGACACGATTAACCGCTTGCGGACCGCTGCATGTACATTTATGTCAGCAGAATGGCACAGACATACATACGTGTATATATATGTGCCTGCCTTGCCGTGGGTCGGGGGTCCGATTGGGACCCCCCCGGTACATTCGGCGGTCCCCGTGGCTGGCCGAGCGATCCGGGATGAGGGGACGGCTATTCGTTTTTGTCCGCCCCCTCCGGATCGCTCCCAGTATGATTGCTGTATTTAGTGTCAGTGTGACAGGCAGTTAGTGTTAGGTCCAGGGTAGCCCCGTACCCCCCCCTAATTAAGTTTTAACCCCTTGATCACCGCCCTAGTTAACCCTTTCACTCCCTATTGCCAGCATCACTAAGCGATCATTTTTCTGATCACTGTATTAGTGTCGCTGTTCCCGCTAGGTAGCTAATTTTTTTATTGCGATTTTTTTTTTTTTTTTTTTTTTTTACTAAAGACATGTGGCTAAATCAATTTTGGCCTAAATGTTTGCCTAAAATTTAGTTTATTGATTTTTCTTATAACATAAAATAAAAAATATTGATTTTTTTTTTTTTTTTTTCAAAAATGTTTTTATTTTTGTATAAGGCGCAAAAGATAAAAATCGCAGAGGCGATCAAATAACACTAAAAGAAAGCTCTATTTGTGGGAAGAAAAGGGTGCAAATTTTGTTTGGGAGCCACGTCGCACGACCGCGCAATTTTCAGTTAAAGCGACGCAGTGCCGAATCGCAAAAAGGGGCCTGGTCCTTTACCTGCATTTTGGTCCGGATCTTAAGTGGTTAATGACGTCACGTGTCCAGCCCCGCCCCCTACAGTTAGAAACACATAAGATCGCACTTAACCCCTACAGTGCCCCCTAGTGGTTAAATCCCAAACTGCAATTGTAATTTTCACAGTAAACAATGCATTTATATAGCATTTTTTGCTGTGAAAATGACAATGGTCCCAAAAATGTGTTAAAAAATTGTCCGATGTGTCCGCCATAATGTCGCGGTCATGAAAAAAAACGCTGACCATTAGTAGTAAAAAAAAAAAATATTAATAAAAATGCAATAAAACTATCCCCTATTTTGTACAGACTAAATTGTGTGCAAACCAATCAATAAACGCTTATTGCGATTTAATTTTTTTAACAAAAATAGGTAGAAAAATATGTATCGGCCTAAACTGATGAAAATTTTTTTTTTTATATATATATATATTTTGGGGGATATTTATTATAGCAAAAAGGAAAAAATATAGATTTTTTTTTTTTTCAAAATTGTCGCACTATTTTTGTTTATAGCGCAAAAAATAAAAACCGCAGAGGTAATCAAATACCACCAAAAGAAAGCTCTTTTGTGGTAAAAAAAGGACGGCAATTTTGTTTGGGAGCCACGTCGCACGACCGCGCAATTGTCTGTTAAAGCGACACTGTGCCGAATTGCAAAAACTAGCCAGGTCCTTTACCTGCATTTTAGTCCGGGTCTTAAAGTGGAGTTCCACCCATTCTTTTATGTTTGTCTGTGCTGCATGCCCTAATCTCATAGTGTTCAAAATGGAAATGTTTTATTTATTTTGTTGCTTGTAAATACCTAAGTCCTTCATTACTTCCTCCTCCTTTATTAGCCTAGGCTATTAAGTCACAAGGCTATTTGCAAGGGTTTCTGGGATAGGCATCATGTTTCCCAGTAGTCCTTGCAAACCTGACTGAAACCTATTACATTGCTTGTGCAGCACTGAGCATGTGCGAGATATGCAAAGCTGAAATCCAGGAAGTCATACAGTCTGGCTTCATGATGCCCACACTTAAGATGGCCACGGTCTATGCCTAGATTATAAACTAATCTAAATGCTGTAACAACCTAACAAAACGGACCTTAGTTTACAGACTAACTTTACTAGAATACATTAAGCTTGTGTATTACAGGGGTATTTATATTTAAAAAGTGAAATTGTGGGTGGAACTGGGATCGTTGGCAAGTATGAGGCAGATGCTTTGGGCCCCACAACAATGACAGGGCCCAGGACAGCTGACCCTTTTGCCCTGCCTTAACCACTTCAGTACCCGCCCATAGACAATTGATGGCCAGAGATGGGCTCTCCCATCCTAAGTGGCCGTCAATTGACGGCCTGGACTTTGCGGGTGGATATCTGAATGATGCCTGCAGCCAGAGGCATCATCCAGATATCCTCTTCTTCAGCCGGCGATTCTGCACGACATAAGAACGATCATAGTGGCGGTTCCGCCGCTTGATCGTTCTTACAGGCCGCTGGAGGGGATATCCCCCCCCCCCTCCCGCCGCCGTCTGGTGCTTCTCCGGGCTCTCCCGTGCCTTCGGGGGCCCGGAGAACGAATCGTCCGGCGCCATTACTAGTAAAAACATAAATAATAAAAAATAATAATTCTGTCCCTTATTTTGTAGGCGCTATAACTTTTGCGCAAACCAGTCGCTTATTGCGATTTTTTATTTTTTTATTTTTACCAAAAATATGTAGAAGAATACGTATCGGCCTAGACTGAATTTTTTTTTTTTTTTAATTGGGCTATTTTTTATAGCAACAAGTAAAAAATATTGTATTTTTTTTCAAAATTTTCGTCCTTTTTTGTTTATAGCGCAAAAAATAAAAACCGCATAGGTGACCAAATACCACCAAAAGAAAGCTCTATTTGTGGGGAAAAAAGGACGCCAATTTTGTTTGGGAGCCACGTCGCACGACCGTGCAATTGTCAGTTAAAGCGACGCAGTGCCGCAAGCTGAAATTTCACCTGGTCAGGAAGGGGGTATACATGCCCAGTAAGGAAGTGGTTAAACAACGCTCAGTTGGTACCAAGGGACCTAAAGTGTGCCAAGAAAATATCCTGCATACCTTGGTTGTAACAAGTGGTTATGTAAGGTACTGTTGCCTTTCTATCATCTCAAACCAGTCAGTCCATTCTCCTCTGACATCAACAAGGCATTTTCGTCCACACAAGTGCCGCTCGCTGGATATTTTCTCTTTTTTTTTTTTTTTTTTTTTTTGCCCATTCTCTGTAAATCCTAGAGATGGTTTTCGTGACAATGCCAGCAGTTTTTTGAAGTACTAAGACCAGCCTGTCTGGCACCAACAATCATGCCACATTCAAAGTCACTTGCATCTCACTTCTTCCCCCATTCTGATGCTCAGTTTGAACTTTAGCAAGTCGTCTTCACCATGTCTAAATGCCCAAATGCATTGAGTTGCTGCCATGTGATTGGCTGATTAGCGATTTGTGTTACCAAGCAATTGAACAGGTACACCTAATAAAATAATCGATGAGTGTATATAATTCTTTAAAGGGGTTGTAAAGGTACAATTTTTTTTTTTTTTTTTTTCTAAATAGCTTCCTTTACCTTAGTACAGTCCTCCTTCACTTACCTCATCCTTCCATTTTGCTTTTAAATGTCCTTATTTCTTCTGAGAAATCCTCACTTCCTGTTCTTCTGTCTGTAACCACACACAGTAATGCAAGGCTTTCTCCCTGGCGTGGAGTGTGGTGCTCCCCACTCCCTTGGACTACTGGAGAGTCGGGATGCTCTCTACGTTGCAGATAGAGAAAGGAGCTGTGTGTTAGTGGGCGTCCTGACTCTCCTGTAGCCCAAGGGAGGGGGCGAGCATGACACTTCACACCAGGGAGAAAACCTTGCATTACTGTGTGGAGTTACAGACAGAAGAACAGGAAGTGAGGATTTCTCAGAAGAAATAAGGACATTTAAAAGCAAAATGGAAGGATGAGGTAAGTGAAGGAGGACTGCACTAAGGTAAAGGAAGCTATTTAGAGAAAAAAATAAATTGTACCTTTACAACCCCTTTAACATAGTGGAAGTATGATGCAATCCTCAGATGTCCAAATTAGAGGTGCACCGAAATGGAAATTTCAGAACCGAAACAAAATCGAAATAAAAAAAAATGTCAGGCCGAGACCGAAAATGACTCTTCTTTATTTTTTTTTATTTTTTATAATTGTATGTTAAAACGCCACCCCCACAATCACTTCCTGCCAGCTCTTGCCGCCATCTCCTCCTGCTCCCACCACCACCTCCTGCCAGCTCTTGCCGCCATTACTTCCTGCTCTCACCATCACCTCCTGCACCCACCACCCCCACCTCATGCCACAATCGGCTCTTGCCACCATCATCTCCTGCCCCACCACCTCCTGCCAGCATTACCTTCTGCCACCATCACCTCACCCACCTCCTGCCACGGTGCCACTATTACCTTTTCCACCGTCACCTCATCCCGCACCACCTCCTGCCAGCATTACCTTCTGCCACTATTACCTCACCCACCTCCTGCCACAGTGCCAGCATAACCTTCTTCCACCATCACCTCATGCCCCCACCACCATCACCTACTGCCACCACCAGCTTCTTTATTACCTTAAAGCTGGACATGGCTGGGCTGCACTGGACAGGACTGGGCTGTCACGGCTCTGTCCTCTGCCTATGGCGAGTGCAGTCCACGAGCCAACGAGTGTCACTGCCAAACTGTCTCTCCTGAGTCCTCCTGACTCGATTGGCTATTCAAAAATGGCACTGGGTGGCGCCATTACGTGCGCATTCGGCACCCGGTGCCATTTTTGAATAGCCGATCGAGTCAGGAGGGACAGTTTGGCAGTGACACTCGTTGGCTCGTGGACTGCACTCGCCATAGGCAGAGGACGGAGCCGTGACAGCCCAGCGGCCATCTTTTTTACGGGCACCCGATGCCCATAACACAGCATTATCGGCAATTTTTAAGCTGTTTCGGCATGTCCCCAAAACGGCTGTTTTCGACCGATATGTATCGGTGGCCGATATATCGTTGCAGCCCTAATCCAAATGACAAAACACAGTTTGCCATATCAACAACATTTCATGTTCTGCCATGGAATTTAGCTTTTCACAGTAGAGATTATTGCTATATACCTAAGGATGAGTAGGCAAATTTTAGTTTTGAGCAGCAATATGGACCTGGGCAGACATTGCTATAAATTGGTTGTCTATGGTTACGATTATTTGCTTTAGGGCATTACCTCCCAGCATTTGGCCTATAATGTATTTGGCAGCCGGCGGCGCTGATTGAGTGTAAATTTTGCAATAGGGAGGTTGTACAGAAATCGATCGGTAGATGAGAGAGATGACCTCATCAGTCGGCTGCTGCTCTTCCAGTCATTGGGTTGGGGATACATTGAGAGCTACTATATAACTAAGCGGTGGCCTCTACCCATCTGTGCAGCCTTTTGTAGAGCTTTGTAAATCTGAAAACTGGATGGACAAAAATACACATGGGCAAAACGGCTCCATTATATTGAATGTCTGTGGCCCTGCTTTTAGTGGTTTGCCTGTGGCTCTGCTTTATATAGTCATGGACTTCATGTGTCCTGTGATTATTCTCAGTAGTGTTTGTAATACTAATAATGTAGATGCTCTATATATGTTAATAAGAGCTGCCATTGAATGTGGAAGTTGTTTATTTACCTGTGCGTTAATATCTATATATCCTCTGTGAGAGTTAAGGATACACATGAATTTTATGCTTAATCAATGTGAGAGAGGAAGAGAGTAGAGTGCACAGTCACATGGGAATAGCCATTGATTGGTGCAGACGTATCCTCTGCAGTCTGCAGTGCACTTCTACCTATTGTAGGGGTTTAGCTCGGTAGCGCGGGGGGGGGGGGGTGTCACACCCTGGGTGGGTTCACTACACACTGATCTATACAGAGAGGCAGCTGAAGACGGTTGAAAACAGATTATGGTTTATTCTTCCATATTGCTGGATACACGTGCAAGCATCCAAACAGCATGAAATAAACCCTGGCAACTTGGGGCATCTACCTTCACCACACACGAACCTATCTATGGAGTCTGGCACAGCCTACTGCTGGGCAGCCTACTGCTGGTCATACAGCAGAGGAACAATAGTCTTTTTTTGATTTTTATCACACAGAAAAATCAACAACCACCTCACCTCTTCAGAAGTCTTTCTCACTGCTCTCCTTAACTCAAAAAGCCTCAGGATCCAGCAATCAGTAGTCATCCTCTGGATGACTTATAGAGGCCTTAATTGCCCCATTCTAAACAGCTGAAGCTTTCCAACGCCCTTAAACCTTTTTGGCTATTTCTGCAGCCGACACCTAATAGTAATTGGTGAATTGTCTAAGCAAGGCAGAAATGTATCTCCCATCTGTGACAACACCCACAGATTTACCTGACTTCCTGTCACACTATACATGCTGCATTTATATGCCATGATCTGTATTGTTAGGCAGCCTACTACATTTCATTGATTGTTTTTTTTAATGGTTTTTGTAGCATTTATTATGGGTTAATTAAGCAGTTATGAATAGGCTGTGCATAATTGTGATTCATTCTGTCACTGCAGTTGATGCATACATAGTACAAGTCAATAGGTCTTCATGTAGGTCACATCCCAGGGTTTTTGTGTTCTGGGGAGATGTAGGTACATCGTCCAGCCCTGCTGCCTGCAACCTATCGGCATCATTGACAGGCTGAAATATGCACTTGCTCTACTCATGTTTTAGGGCTGTATGTGTTTAGGGAAGTGTCCCCAAATTTCTTTTTTTCTGTTTGTCGTAGTTTTTGATGGGCTGCTGGCAAGACTGGATGCTGCACTTCTGCCTTTTTAGGTGAACGAAAATGCCAGATTTGACACACACAGGCTGATAGGCTGCATGTACACCGGGCAACAGTGATGATGATATTTAGGCATCACTGACCCTATGTGCATAAAGTATAGTACATAGACATAAAAGAATCGGTGACCTTTGACTAATCTCTTTGCTTGCATTTTTTTTATTTTTATGCAGTTTTAAAAGTGGACCTAAGGGCATATTCACACAGGGGCTTTACCCTATGCAGCGGGCAGTACCGTTTTGAGATATATATATATATATGTGTGTATGTATGTGTGTGTAAAATTTAATTTTTTTTTTCTTCTACTGCTAAGCTGCATGTAGGCACCCAGTAGAAATGCAATGCATCAGTTGTATAGACTCACCTGCACAGGAATGGGCGCAAGGACCTGGACGTGGAGCCTGTGTCCACACCTGTGTATCTGTTAAAGGAGTTGTAAAGGAAAAAAAATTTTTTTTTCTGAAATTACTGTTTACAGGGTATAGAGACATAATAGTTAACTGATTCCTTTTAAAAATGATTAGAAATAGATACAAATCAATCATATAATGTGCCTGTAGTTTCTAGTTTCGTTTTTGCATGTTGTTTCCTGCTTCTGTGCTGTACAGAGCCAATACAGGGCAGTGATGGTTTGTAAAACGAAACTGATTGGTGCTGAGGGGGTTTAGAAACAGTAATCACACCTCCTTGATTAGTGACCACAGAGAGAAAGCTCCCAGCACTGTGGTCATCAGGAAACAGACAACCAGGAAGTGTGGAGATCAGAGAAGGATTACAGCAACCTGAGAGCAAAACCAACAATGAGGACATGAAAACAGCACTGCATTAAGGTAAAGGAAGCTATTAAGATGGGAAAAAAATCCTTTACAAACCCTTTAAGCTTGGCTGGTGAGATCATACTGATGATGCCTACATGTTCACATTCAAAAGGCTGCCTGCCACGTAGCTCAGTAATAGTTAATCCCCCCCCCCCCCCCCCAAAAAAAAAGACAGCCAGACAGATTAGAAAATCACAAATTGACCTGGACAGCGGATCCAGAGTTGACCTGCTCCTATCTGCTGTGCCATCTTTGTTGTTGCTATTGGTTGTTGGCTGCCCCTCCCTGGTCCAGGCAGCCAGGCTACCTTAGGTGCGCAGACCCCCCTTCTTCCACTGCGGTGAATGGTAAGTGATCCTAGGCAAGGATGGCAGCCTAGGTGTGGGGTGAACGGAGAATTTGTGTGTGTGTGTGTGTATATATACACACACACACACACTTGTGGCAGCAGGCAGGTAAAATTCCCTGGTTGCATCTAGGATGCAATGTATATATCCCCTAGATTCAGGCTTTATGCCAGTTTATACCTCTAGGGGGAGTGCTGGGAAGACTTGATGAGCCAGGATGAATTAGGTTGGCTCATTGGATCCTCTACAAAAACTCCCAGCATGCAGAGAGATGTGCTCCAACCTGGAACCAGGCACTTACGCACCTTCCCGCCCAAGCCAATTTCCAGCTTTCAGCGCTGTCGCACTTTGAATGACAATTGCGCGGTCATGCTACACTGTACCCAAACAACATTGGCGTCCTTCTTTTTTTTTTTTTCACACAAACAGAGCTTTCTTTTGGTGGTATTTGATGACCTTTGCGATTTTTATTTATTTATTTATTTTTTTTTATTTTTTTGCGCAACAACTAAAAACAGACTTTTTTTTCTGTTAATTTATTTGTAAATAAGTGTTTTCTCTTTTAATTACAGGCACTGATATGGCGGCACTGATGAGGTGGCACTGATGGGCACTCATAGGTGGCACAGATGGGCACTGATAGGTGGGCACTGAGAATGGATTGGCACTGTGGGAGGAACTGATTTTTTTTTTTTTTTAACTGTCCTTTTTTTTTTGCACTTCCCTGGTGGCCTAGTGTGGGCTTCCCTGGTGGTCCAGTGTGGCGATCCGAGGGGGGGCTGCGCTGATAAACAATCAGCGCGAACCCCCCCTGTCAGGAGAGCCGTCGATCGGCTCTACTCTCCTCTACTCGCGCCATCAACGGCTCTTCCTGTTTACATCGTGATCAGCCATGATTGGACACGGCTGATCACGTGGTAACGAGGCTCCACTGTTACCGAGATCGGAGATGCAGGGTGTCAGACTGACACCCCGCATTGCCGCGCTGCACGCCCCCATGGGCACGCGCGGCATGAAATCCTGCAGGACGTCAATAGACGTCCAGTCAGGATTTCAGAACCACTTCCCGGACGTCAATCTGTTATTGACCGGGCGGGAAGTGGTTGAACAGCAGGGAGGGACTGGGGCAGCACTACGCTGTTCCCAGGCTTTAGTTAGGGACACTGATGTGTTTAGTGAGCAGTCAAGTGACCAGGGTTTATTTTTGTGTTTCTTTTGTTTCTGTCACTTTTTGTATATAGTTCAAATAAAAACTGCACCTTTTTGTTTTCCTCCTACCACCATCTGCTGTGCCTAATTGTTTTTGTGTGCTGAACCCATCCAGGGGGTCACACACACCCGCTGACGGGCTAACCCCCGAGAGAGAGAGACTTTGCCTTTTTTTTTTTTTTTAGCTTGCGTAGGGGGAGAAAGCAGTAATGCCTAGTGCATCTAGCACGTGAAGGTCCACTTTAAGCCCAAGTCTGTTTTAATTTTAATTCTAGTCCCTCTGTCAGAGTTAAATCTTGTGCCCAGCTCCACTAATGCAAGCTCTCTTTATAGGTCCAGGTACTGGGACATACCGTGAAAACATTTGCTTCCTCTCTAAAGGGTAACAGCAGTAATAGCCTAGTAAGGTCAGCTTTTCAGAACACTCAGTAGTGTGGCTTGCACCCTTTCATATTTGGGATCGTTGTGTCAGCACACATAGGGGTCTATTTATAAAAATGTCTCGGCTCCACCTATTGGCCATAATGCATTATTTTTTCAGTTTGAGTTTTTCATGAAAAATACTGCATTATGACCACTAGATGGAAATCCACTGAAATAGAGAATCCTTTGTCAAGGATGGGTGAATGCTTTTCATATTCATCCCAACTAATTTCTCATAAATGGACACCGTAATGTGAATATTCTGATTGTAATATAACCCCCCTTTGCATCAACAGGTTGCAAACTGAATGTAGGTACAAGATTTGCCGTATTTATCGGCGTACAATGCGCACAGGCGTATAACACACTTTCCACAGCCCCCTGCGTATAACACGCAGGGACAGTTTACCCTCTATTTTCAGGGTAAAAAAGTGAGTGTTATACGCCAATAAATACTGTATTTGTTTATTACAGGTATTAACCAGTTCAGATCTGCGCTATTGATAAAAGACATCAACAGCGCAGACCTGAGCTGCCGGGCTCACGTCTTTGGACGTCAATGTTGTTGTATTCCCCGCGCGCACCACTGGGTGGCGCGCAGCGGGGAAAAACAGTGCCGTCGCATTGCCGAGGATTCGATGCGTGTACCCGGCGGCCGCGGTGTCCGCCAGGTACATGCGATCGGCGGTGACAGAGCAGGGACGTTGAGCTGTGTGTGTAAACACAGAGCTCCACGTCCTGTCAGCGAGAGAGGAGACCGATCTGTGTCTCTTGTACATAGGGACACAGCATCGGTCACCTCCCCCAGTCACCCCCCTCCCACCACACAGTTAGAACACACCCAGGATATACATTTAACCCCTTCCTCACCCCCTATTGTTAACCCCTTCAATGCCAGTCACATTTATACAGTAATTGGTGCATATTTATCGCACTGGTTGGTGTATAAATGTGAATGGCGCCAAAAATGTGTCAAATGTGTCCGCCGCAATGTCGCAGTCCCAATAAAAATCGCAGATCGCCTAGTAAAAAAAAAAAATCATAATTCTGTCCCCTATTTTGTAGGTGCTATAACTTTTGCGCAAAGCAGTCGCTTATTGCGTTTTTTTTTTCCACAAAAATACGTAGAAGAATATGTATCGGCCTTAACTGAGAAAAAAAATAGTTAAAAAAAAAAAAAACTTGGGATATTTATTATAGCAACAAGTAAAATATATATATATATATATATATATATATATATATATATATATATATATATATATATATATATATATATATAAATTTATTTAAATTGTCGCTCTTTTTTTGTTTATAACGCAAAAAATAAAAACCGCACAGGCAATCAACATAAAGCTCTATTTGTGGGGGAAAAAAGGACGTCTATTTTGTTTGGGAGCCACGTCGCACGATCGCGCAAATATCAGTTAAAGTGACGCAGTGCCGGAAGCTGAAATTTCGCCTGGGCACGAAGGGGGTTTATGTGCCCAGTAAGCAAGTGGTTAATCCAATTTTTTTCACTTATTTACATACTGTACAGTCACATCAATCGCGGCCCTCAAACTTACAATTGGAGGTCCCTAACTCAAATACACTTACTGGGGTTAGTTTAGACAGGAGCCAATAGACCATGTCTTTGTAGTGCAGGAGGAAACCCACACAGAACATGCAAACTCCATGCAGATGGTGACCTGACAAGGTTTTGAACTGCGACTAGTGTTGCAAGGCAGAAGTGCTAACCACTAAGCCACCAGTAACACATAGTGATAAAAGTTTTTACATCACGATGATCTTTCACATTAGTATCTTAGAAAAAATAAAAATGAAAACAAACCACAGTTTCTCTTTAAATGAACCCAGTGGATCTTCCAATACAGCATAGTGCGGAAAGAAGCTCTGAATTGCAGAGAACCTTCCAGACATCTGTCGGTGTCTGTCATCATCCATCATGACACAGCAGTCTCAGCATTTGGTGTGATTAGTGTGCTTGCAGCACTGTACTAAGTGGAACGCTCTGCATTGTCTAACTATAAGGTTAGGAGCAGCCCTAGAAGAATCGATGATTTGCTTCCAAATGACTGAAAACACAAATATGTAAAAATAGCCTAGCGGAGTGCGAATGAGCATGGAGCTATGAAACGGCTGAGACCCCTGTCAGTCTTGGGGCTTGTTAGTGATGTGATGGAGTGGAATGTAATGATCACTGTGGCCTTTCTATTGTTCTATGACACATGGGGGACATTGCAATCAGTTATTACTATCATCCTCTTAACCACTTAACCGGACCAAAATGCAGGTAAAGGACCTGGCCAGTTTTTGCGATTCAGCACTGCGTCGCTTTAACTGACAATTGCGCGGTCGTGCTCCCAAACAAAATTGGCGTCCTCTTTTTTTTTTTTTTTTTCACAAATAGAGCTTTCTTTTGGTGGTATTTGATGACCTCTGCAGTTTTTATTTTTTGCGCTATAAACAAAAATAGAGCGTCAATTTTGAAAAAAAAAACAATATTTTAAAATTTTTGCTATAATTAATATCCCCCAAAAATATATATAAATTTTTTTTTTTTTCCTCAGTTTAGGCCGATACGTATTCTTCTACCTTTTTTTGGTAAATTGGTTTGATTTTGGTTTGTGCAAAATTTATAGTGTTTACAAAATAGGGGATAGTTTTATTGCATTTTTTATTAATAATTTTTTTTTTTACTACTAATGGCGGCGATCAGCTTTTTTTTTTTTCTTTTTTTTTTTTCGTGACCGCGACATTATGACGGACACATCGGACAATTTTGACATATTTTTGGGACAATTGTCATTTTTACGGCAAAAAATGCTATATAAATGCCTTGTTTACTGTGAAAAAGACAATTGTAGTTTGGAAAATAAACCACTAGGGGGCTCTGAAGGGGTTAAGTGTGACCTCATATGTGTTTCTAACTGTAGGGGGGCGGGGCTGGACGTGTGACGTCATTGATTGATCGTCTGTTCCCTGATATAGGCAATGACGGCGCCACAGTAAAGACCGGGGAAGCTGTGTTTACACACACCTCTCCCTGTTCTTCAGCTCCGGGGACCGATCGCGGGACTCCAGCGGCGAAGCTTCGGACCGGGCCGCGGGCGCGCGCCCGCGACCCACGGCTGGGCACTTAAAGATGACATACATGTATGTGCTTGTGCCCAGCCGTGCCATTCTGCCAACGTATATGTGCAGAAGGCGGTCCTTAAGTGGTTAATATAACCTGGCAACCTTTAACCACTGTACCTATTTATTACTCCGGCTTTGATGCCCACTAAAACACTGCCTGGAAAGTTGAATGTATTGGATGTGTCATGGTACACATGTGGTATTCACAATATGGTCACCTGGTACTACCTGTCAAATGTGAAGAGATGGTGGAGTACACCAATATAATTGGGCTTTTTAATCTAAATGGCTTTTTTCTAATTATGCCAATCTGTGCAGAACAGCTTCTCCTACATCATAATAAGGACTGTGATGCTTCCACTTGTTTCTCTAATGTTATGTCCTCAGCTTTTATAATTACATTGCATTGAATGTGATGGCGTGCAGTGTAATTCTACTACATTGCTTGGAAATGTGCACAATGCACACCCATTGCTTTTAAGGGAATCTATGTTCCCAGCATACACTTTCATTTTATAACATCAGTATTGTAATAGCAATAGTTCGATTTTTTTTCAATCCCAATATAAGCTTACTTGAAAAGTTTCCTTTCATGTGGTGAGTGCTGCCTGTCTGCTGGCTGTCTCTTTTCACAACTTCCTGGATTTCCTGCATGCTATGCAGTTTGTTCTCAGTTGTTTCTTTCTATTTCTAAGGACTACATATCCCATGGTACCTTGCTGTTTGCAAGCTCTGATTCCAGTACTAACTCTGTCTCCTAAAACTCTTTCTCTCTGCACCTCTGTAGGTCAGAAGGCAGGCTCTGTGATATGATTGACACAGCAGTGCTATTCACAGAGCATAGTGAACACGTCACAGAATTTAAGGCAGTAAATGTTTGAGGATCTTTACACTAAAAGATTGTTTGGATTAGTAGGATAGAAATAATTGAAATACTGCCTGGAAACCAATATATGATTGTACATTTGGACCATTAAATATGCTTTAAAGTAGAAGTTTATCCTAATACCAAAATCTCTAAATCTATAGGCATCCACAATCTAAGACTAACCTCCTCTAGCCCTGTACATCTGCCGCTCTATCCGATCAGGTCCGTCTAAAAAACTGACAGCTGGATCTGATCGGAAAGAGGAGAGGAGCCCAATACTAAAATCTCTAAATCCACTTGCATCCACAATTTGCGACTACGAAGAAATTGACATACAATTGCATACCTTTTTCTGAGTCCTGTCCCATGCTGAGCTGCCGGCAGCGGCTTCGCTGCATGTGGCAGGTGCAGAGGAGGCAGCTGACAACTGAAGCTCCATAGTAAGTCTATGGATGACATTCTTTCCCAGGGATTTCCCAGCCGTTGTTGGCTGTGTCCTGTACAGCTTCCATTGCTGGAGACCGGACCAGAGCGGCTTTCAAAAAGGTATGTATAGCGATTTTCTTCTTAGTATTACCGTATTTATCGGGGTATAACGCGCGCCGATGTATAACGCACACCCCAATTTCAGAGGGAAGTTTCAGGAAAAAAACGTGTTTTTAAATTTTGTGGTCAGTGTCCATCTGCAGCCTCACTTGAGCCTAATCTGTGCTTAAATGCAGCCTATGTGCCCATCTCCAGTCTATGGGCCGCCTATGTGCCCATCTCCAGTCTATGGGCCGCCTATGTGCCCATCTCCAGTCTATGTGCAGCCTATGTGCCCATCTCTAGCCTAAGTGCAGCCTATGTGCCCATCTCTAGCCTAAGTGCAGCCTATGTGCCCATCTCTAGCCTAAGTGCAGCCTATGTGCCCATCTCTAGCCTAAGTGCAGCCTATGTGCCCATCTCTAGCCTAAGTGCAGCCTATGTGCCCATCTCTAGCCTAAGTGCAGCCTATGTGCCCATCTCTAGCCTAAGTGCAGCCTATGTGCCCATCTCTAGCCTAAGTGCCGGCAGCCTATGTGCCCATTTGCAGCCTCATCTTCTCTCGTGTTCATTCGGCGGCAGTCACATACACAATCCCGCCTGGTCCAATGCCAGTGGCAGAAGTGGGACTGTGTGTGTGACGTTCGAGCCGAGTAAACGGGAGAGACGGCTCGTGAATTCCGGCGGCATTCGGCAGCGCTCGTTCCCCTCCAAGCCCAAGGTACATTATCGGTGTATACCGTGCACCCGTGATTTTCCCCCTATTTTCAGGGGAAAAAAGTGCACGTTATACGCCGATAAATACGGTATATTGTGGATGCAAGTAGATTTAAAGATTTTAGTATTAGGCCCCTTTCACACTTTCCACTCAGGTCTGCCTGTCAGTTTTTTAGGTGGACCTGATCGGATGCTCCATTCAGCCCTATGGAGCAGCGGATGTCAGCGGTGATGTCACTGACACCTGCAACTAGCCAATCCTGTCTGTAAAATCCAGATGAATGGAGACCCCATTGATCGGATGAAAAGGGACAGACGGTCTGTTTTCATTCAATCTCCCCATAGAGGAGGGCGCGACTGACAGGTCCATCTCTGCACATTAAGTGGAGACGGACCTGTCATCTGCTTGATCAGCGGTGCAATGTGCTCGTTTTGTATAACGCATGGCTCTCTGTGCCCTTGTGGATGAGCCCTAAGCTGCTTTTTGTTTTGTGCAGGGATACCTGCTCAGGTCCTATTATATTTTTCCTTGAAATTAATTGGTAATATTTTAGTTTGCTGGAATTACAAGAGGGATGAGCAGGTAGTGCTGAATACTGTCGTTTTTTTTTTTTTTTTTTTTTTAAGTAAGGGCAGATCGATGTTGTTTTACACCTGACGCATTTTGGAATGTGACTGTAGGCCATGGTGTACTGGGGTTTGGTCTGGATTGCTTGTCCTCACAGGAGAAATAATCTGTACAGTCTATCCTGTCAGGTAGGATTCCTTGCTAGGTGTCAAACCTCGGCAATGGCTGCTTATGAGTGCATTCTTCAAGAAAAGTGAAATCCATCAGATAGCAAGTGGTTGTACTGTACGTACTTACACTGTAAATTGGCTAATTACCTGGCTCAGAATTAAAGTAGAATTCTGGGCTCATACTAATTGTAGCCTTTTTTTTGCAGCATAGGTGTGCATCCCAAAGCTCAAACACACAAGCCTTTCTCTGCATCCTCATCTGCACTGGTCAGTGAATGAATGGAAAGCGCTCTGTGCTGAGTGGCATCCTGTTCATTCACTAATGTAAAAAATAACACTGGTGTTGGGTCTGTCTGGCGATTGCGCAGACCAGCGCGCCACTGGTGGATTGTTCTTTCTTGCACAGCCAATTCAATGTTTTGGTAGTGTATCATTCAGTTATCGGCAAACATCCCAGTGGAAATGAGGAGTTCCATCCTGCTAGACTAGGTTGGGCAGCTCTTCCTCCATCTGTGGCATAATCATGTCTAGGTAGGAGTGGCTCTGATAGGCTTTCCGAGTACAGACCTCAGTCTGTAGTCGGCTTCCGAATGCTTATCCTCGGGACGTACCGACGGTGCGTTCCTTGGATAAGACTGACAGGCGTCTCAGCCAATCAGGTTCACCGGTTCTGGTTAACGGTAACCTGATTGGCTGAAGCGTCATCGAGGGTGGGAGAAGACATCGAGGGACGTGGAAGGAGGATGGCTGACCCCCAGAAAGGCAAGTGATGGGCGGGGGAGGGGCATTTACAGGGCACAGTGGCGACAATTAAAGGGCACAGTGGCGACAATTAAAGGGCACAGTGGCGACAATTAAAGGGCACAGTGGCGACAATTAAAGGGCACAGTGGCGACAATTAAAGGGCACAGTGGCGACAATTAAAGGGCACAGTGGCGACAATTAAAGGGCACAGTGGCGACAATTAAAGGGCACAGTGGCGACAATTAAAGAGCACAGTGGCGACAATTAAAGGGCACAGTGGCGACAATTAAAGGGCACAGTGGCGACAATTAAAGGGCACAGTGGCGACAATTAAAGGGCACAGTGGCGACAATTAAAGGGCACAGTGGCGACAATTAAAGGGCACAGTGGCGACAATTAAAGGGCACAGTGGCGACAATTAAAGGGCACAGTGGCGACAATTAAAGGGCACAGTGGCGACAATTAAAGGGCACAGTGGCGACAATTAAAGGGCACAGTGGCGACAATTAAAGGGCACAGTGGCGACAATTAAAGGGCACAGTGGCGACAATTACAGGGCACAGTGGCGACAAAGGGCACAGTGGCAACAATTGATGGGCACAGTGGCTGCGTTTGAGAGCATGGCACAGTGGTGACAATTGATGGGCACAGTGGCTGCGTTTGATGGCATGGCACAGTGGTGACAATTGATAGCACAGTGAGGCTGCAATTGTTTTTTTTTTTTTTCGTTTGCGCCCCCCTAAAAAAAAAAGTCAGCATCTGCCGCCACTGGTCACCAACAGGCTCACATCAGACTCTTGTAGTGCAGAAATAAAACTTGGGAAGTTAGGTTGATGGAGAGAGTAAAGTTCTGCTTTAAGGATAAGTACCTGCTATGCTTCAAGGACCAATTAAAATGCTAAATAAATCTCTCTGGTCTGTTGGCACAGCAAGTATTTTTATAGTACATTTAGGATGTGGCATGATGTTTGTTTTTAGTGTTCTGTGTGTATCTTGGTTATATTATTGAGTGCTAAGCATTTTTGTATATTGCTCCTGAAATATCCTCCTCGATATTGTAAGCATTATCTGCTAATCTTTTGCTATTCTTTCAGTTTGCTTTTTAAATAATGTATATTTGCTGACAACGCCTGCCTGATCCCTTTCCCTCTATGGTGTTTGTGAAAATTCCCTCTGTCATTAATCCCAAAGATTTTAGAGTTTAGGGGCCTGAGAAACGCAGGATGTTAGAAAAGTTCCTTCCTATAAATGTGTAATCACAGTGACATTGATTGAAACTGCGTTTTTCCTCTAAGGGTTCATGGTGAAAGTTAAGGGTGATCTGTTACCAGAGGAATATGGTGGCTGTCGTTGATGACCTCTGCTGAAGATGCTAGCTGCCTGTCCGTCTCTGGCTTTATCACTTGTTAAGTCACAGAGGGGCGGGGAGGGGGAGGGAAGGGGGTATTTGGGAACCCAATCGCTGAACTATAGCACCCAGCAGACCTGCCCCCCCCCCCCCCCCACCCAAGGTTCTGCAGCATCAAGGCCTGGCTCGGTGTGGGACACACTACTCGCCAGGCAGGCAGATCTGTCACCCCACAGCCGCCTGCAGAGGAGCCCGTGGAGGAGAAGCACATAGGATACCAGAGGATACAAAAAACGGAGCTGGTTTGAAGCTGGTGCGGGAGGGGGCGGAGCTGACAGAGGTCCTCTACGGGGAGGGGAAATCCCCACTGGCAGTTGAAACGTCATTGGTTGTTAAGGACGCGTCGGACCCTCTCCTTCACGATTAATGCCTGCACTATCCTTTTGTATACAATTCATCTGTCAGCGAGTAATTGCAATGAAAGAGCTGAACCTCAAGGTATCGGTTTCAGGTATCGACGCATTTGCACGAGTACCGATACTTGTGCAAATGCGTAGTATCAGCACCGATACCGGTATCGGTGCAACCCTGGTGTTTTTCTTTTTGTTTGTTTTTTCTGCTGCTATAAGCTAACTTCCTGTTTAGAGGTTAGATATCTTCGTTCTCCATGATCCGACTAAAAGTAGGAGGTTCGGCACCCTCTTCCTTACTCCGGAGATGGACTGGGGCCTATGGGATTTGTATTGTGCATAAAGCAGTGCGCATGCTGAAACTAAGATGCACTGCTTGTTTCAAACAAACAGAGATAAGGAGAGGTTCTGGAGCTCACATGATGTGACAAGGAGTCAGAAAACCACAGTAAGAAATGATTCCATGAAGTATCGATTACAGGACCATTTAGTAGTAGATGTGTATGGATTGTTTTTGAAAAATAAATATATTGTTTAGTGTCACTTCAACAAAAAATGTGAGGGCCTCCCTAAAGAATCCTTCAAATGTTATATTGAATCAAGCATACCTTTATACTGTATAATTGTTGGTGGCTCTAAAGGAGGTTCTGCAATCCGGTTGTAATATGAATGGTCAACAAGAGTCTGAACGAATGGGGTGAAATGTATTTTTAGTACCCAGGCTAGGAGGCTAACCTCCTGGGTTCCATGTTTTTGGTTTTGGACATCGATTCAGTTCTGAAAGTCCAGAAGGGTCTAGTCTTTGAGCATTCTAAGATATGGTGTAAGAGGTGTTCTATTTAAAACCAAAATCAAGTATATGTTTTTGTTCTACTACATGGAAGGATCAAAATAAGGTGGAGAAATCTAGAAGGTGCCCCATCTGAGGAGGCGTTCTGCTTGAGCTCTGCCTTGTTTTATACCAATGGTCAGGACCGCCATCAGGGGGGTACAGGCAGTACACATGTAAGGGGCCCAGGGGTCCCCAGGGGCCCGGATGGGAACCCCCTAAGGCAGTACACCTGTAAGGGGTCCGGAGGTGCCCAGGTGCCAGGAGGCCCCCAGGGCCCAGATGGTAACCCCCCCTCTATTTATTTTATTTTTTATTAAAGAGCCAATTTTTTTTCTTTTATTTTTTTAGCAGTCCGGAGGTCCCAGAGGCCCCCAGGGCCCCGGATGGCAACCCCCCATTTTTTCATTTATTTTTTATAAAAAAATATATTTAATATATTTTTTTATTAAAGGGCCAATGTTTTATTATTTTTTTTATTTATTTTTTGGGGTCTGGAGGTCCCCAGGGGCCCGGAGATCCTTTAGGGGCCCGGAGATCCCCAGGGCTCCAGATAACCCCCCTTTTCTTTATAAAAAAATAATAATAATAAATGTGTGTGTGTGTGTATGTATGTATATATATATATATATATATATATATATATATATATATATATATATATATACATTTATTATTATTAAAAGGGCCAGAGGGCCCCAGATAAGAACCTTTTTTCTTATAAAAACGTGTATGTGTGTGTGTGTATATGTATGTATGTGTATATATATATATATATATATATATATATATATATATATATATATATATATATATATATACACACACACATACACGTTTTTATAAGAAAAAAGGTTCTTATCTGGGGCCCTCTGGCCCTTTTAATAATAATAATAATAAATATATATATTTTTTTTTTTTTATTAAACGACTCAGATGTCCCCAGGGCCCCATGTTATTTTTGTTTATATTATTTGTTTATATTTTTTTTTTTATTAAAGAGCCCAGAGGTGCCAGGGCCCTGGAAGGCAATCCCCCTTGTGTTTTTTAATTTATTTTAAAAAAAATATATATATTTAATTTTTTATTTTATTTAAGGGCCATTTTTTTTTTTTTTTAGGGGTCTGGAGGTCCCAAGGTGCCTGGAGGCCCCCATGGCCCCAGATGACCATGGGGGGTTGCCACCCGGGGGCCTCTGGGACCTCCGGACTGCTAAAAAAAATAAAAGAAAAAAAGAAAAAAAATTGGCCCTTTTAATAAAAAATAAAATAAATAAAATATTAAAAAATATATTTATATAAAAAATAAAGAAAAAAAGAGGGTAAGATGGCTCAGCGGGCTGATGCTCCGTTGCAGCAATCTGTGATCATCTGAACCCTCAGGGTCGCAGGTTCGATCCCGGCGGGGTCCACTCAGCCTTCCATCCTTCCGAGGTCGGTAAAATGAGTACCACTGTGTTGGGTAATAGTGACTATGGAATTTTTATGTCTACCAAACACATAATGCCAAAACTGGATATGCCTTAATTTTCTCTTTTAAGCTGTCATCCCTTTCTCCAGGATTCTCTGAGCCTTGATGTGTCTAGTGATTTCCTTGTAATTCTCTTGTGTTTTTCCGTCTCAAGTGAAGCTCTTCGGTGGTGTTCTGAGATTGTTAAGCTTGCAGAAAGGAAGGCTTCCTCTTAGTGTCTATATCACAATATAGGAGAGCTTGCTGATAGCTCAGCAGGATATATAATATAACCTTTCATGCTGTAAAAAAAGTAAGAGAATATAAATGTATCTACCAATGAAAACATGGTTCACTGCACAAGTTGCCTATTTTTAAAAGCCCATAGTTTCTCCTTTATACTAGAGCTGCACGATTCTGGCCAAAATGAGAATCACAATTTTTT
This sequence comes from Rana kukunoris, assembly GCA_029574335.1. Taxonomy (NCBI): domain Eukaryota; kingdom Metazoa; phylum Chordata; class Amphibia; order Anura; family Ranidae; genus Rana; species Rana kukunoris. The sequence goes on from CM056053.1 coordinate 82,592,214, forward strand.
TGCTTAAAATTAAGATCACGATTCTCTCACGATTCTCACGGCATAAAATCTTTTACATTTATACAAAAAAAAAAAGAAAGAGGGGCTAACTTTACTGGCTATTTTTTTTTTTTTCCAACAAAAAAAATGCATTTAAAAAGACTGCTGCGCAAATACAGTGCAACATAAAATATTGCAACAACCGCCATTTTATTCTGCAGGGTCTTTAATAAAACGTTATATAATCTTTGGGGGTTCTAAGTAATTTTCTAGCAAAAAAAAAAAATGATTTTAACTTGAAAAGAGCTGTCAGAAAAAGGTTTGGTCTTTAAGTGGTTAAAAATTCCTAATTTACATACAGAAGAAGTTTATTCCTTTTGAAGAGGTACAATGTTTTCAAAACTTGGCAGATTGCCCAGACTGACTTTTGGCTGAGAGCAGACAGGAAATTCTTTGCATACCAAAGTGCAGAGGGAAAATTATTTTCATGTCAAAGATCTGAAACCCTGTATCAAGAATTGCAACGGGAAAAAGATTGCGATAACGATTCTTGACGATTAATTGTGCAGCTCTACTTTATACCCCCATTGTTAGAGGTGCATGGAATGAAAATGTTGGTGCCAAAACCGAAAATGCAGGATGCACTTGGCTGAAGACTGAAAATTACGGTTTATTTTTTTAATGTACAGTTATAATATATTTGACTTTTTACTTAATATCAATTTCAAATAAATATGAATTTATCGTCGGCCATTTTTGGCACCTTTAGCGTAAGAGAAGCGCGAACCTAGCCAAATACACTTTAGAATGAAACTTTAAAATCTCATAGAATAGCCCTGGGTGCAACCCAGAAATGTATGAAAGGCTTCGTATTTTGGTCTTCTTGAAAAGTTTTCCTGTCTCAGATTTTCAACATAATTTTATTTTAAGAACAAAGTAAAAGTATACAGTAAGCTAACTGGTTGCACATGGACAAACTACTGAATGCCCCTATTGTATACTACCAAGCCATGTATGGAAGAGCTCTGTATAATTTCCAGCGATCTGTTCTCTCCACTGAGGAGCCAGTTGTTCCCGATGGTCAGTGGGCGACTGATGGCAGTGCTAATATTAGCTTACCCGCGGCAAAACAGATGTTCCACAAAAGAGATGAATGGCTGTGAATTTGGCATGCATTGGATGTTTCTCTTTATAGTCCATTCTGTGGATTTTTGTAATATTAGTGGGCAGAGGTTGTTTTGCACTCTAAATATCGGTGGTGGATAAATTGGTATGTGTTTTTTAGCAGCTGACCCCTGAGGCCGTGTACACACGGCAGAGAACGTCGACGGGCAGAACACATCGTTCCGCCCGTCGAGGTTCCCTGCCGGCCGTCGAAATCGGCGACCCGCCCGTCAGGAATGGCAACCAGCCATTCTTCCAGGCGGGCCGTCGAGCAAATAGAGAGTGTGCTCTCTATTTCTGCTCGACGGGCTTCCCGACGGGAAGCTCGCCGAGAGTGTACACACGGCCGTGGTCCTCGCTGGAATGCAGCTTCCAGCGAGGTTCTCGCTAGTTTCCAGCGAGAACCTCGGTCGTGTGTACGCCGCCTGAGATTTGACCATTGATTATGGGCTTTCAAAATTTAATTTTTTTTTTTAATGGGATGTAAATCAGATGGTGTGTGTTCCTGAAAAGTTCAGAGTGTAGTCTGATTGGATGTTTGTACTTTAATAAGTCTGACTGCTTCTTGCATATTAGGACTTCTCTACAGGTGCATCTAAAAAAAAACAATATCATCAAAAAGTTAACTTATTTCAGTAATTCAATTCAAAAAGTGAAATCCATCTATTTTATATAGATTCATTACACACAGAGTGATATATTTTGAGCATTTCTTTTTTTAATTTTGATGATTATGGCTTACAGCTAGTTTAAAACCCAACATTCAGTATCTCAGAAAATTTCAATATTTCATAAGACCATTAAAAAAATAAAATACAAATTTAATACAGAAATATTTACACACAGTAAAATAATGATAAAAATCATCAAAAGTCTTTATCAATAAAATACAACAGCGCTAGTGATCGGGGCACAGTTCAAATCCGATCACTCATTCACATTCAAAGAGATAAATGAAAGTAAGAAAGTTCTCCAGAGCTCAGAGGGTGCACAAATATTCGGTGACAAAAAAGGGGGTGCTCTTCAAGACAATTTCAACTGTCCATGATTAGTGACATCACTCGTGAGCCGAACAAAGCATGCGAAGATCCTGTGACAATGTCCCCTCAAGGATGTCTACTCACCAGATTGATGTTATAACAGGCTTTGAACAGTAATGTCATCGGATTCCCTCTTCCTCATGGAGATGATATTCCAGCAGCATGCAGTACTCCTAATGACCATCCGGTGTCAGGGCACATAAAAAAAGCTCGATATGGTGTGATACCATTTAAAAAACTTTTATTTTAAAATGCTGTTAAAAATCATGCATACAAACAGCAACAAAAAAACTACTCCACAGAGCAGTAACTGATACAAGGTGTAATGCCTTTCAGCCGGTCATCAGCTCACAGAGGGTGATAGATAGTTTGTGGATGCGAGCGTTTGCCGCTAGCACACTAAATCACTCTCCTAACTGGAGCACAGCTGAACCACAGTGTCAGGCGTACATGTATAAAAATATCGTGAGATCAGGCCCTGACGTTTCGTCCTTCTGACTTCTTCTGAGGGCAACTGTAAATACCTATACCCCATTAGCGCCGAGAGTGTGAAATTAGGCCTATTTTTCCCACATTTTGTTTTGAATACAGAAATATTGGCTTAGTGAAAAGTACAGTGCCTTGCGAAAGTATTCGGCTCCCTTGAACTTTGCGACCTTTTGCCACATTTCAGGCTTCAAACATAAAGATATAAAACTCATTTTTTTGGTGAAGAATCAACAACAAGTGGGACACAATCATGAAGTGGAACGAAATTTATTGGAAATTTCAAACTTTGTTAACAAATAAAAAACTGAAAAATTGGGCGAGCAAAATTATTCAGCCCCTTTACTTTCAGTGCAGCAAACTCTCTAGAAGTTCAGTGAGGATCTCTGAATGATCCAATGTTAACCTAAATGACTAATGATGATAAATAGTATCCACCTGTCTGTAATCAAGTCTCTGTATTAATGCACCTGTACTGTGATAGTCTCAGGCCGCGTACACAAGAGCAGACAGATTTGTTCAAATCGGTCAGGCCGACCGATTTGAACAAATCTGTCTGCTGGGGACATATTGGTTTGATCGTGTACACACGATCAAACCAAAATCCCCGCCGCCAGACGGCGTAGTGACGTGGCGGTGACGTTGACGCCGCCACGTCACCGCACCAGGAAGTAAAACACTTCCGCGCATGCGTCGAAACCATTCGGCGCGTGTGCGAGAAGACATGTCTGCTGGTTAGCGTACTAACCAGCAGACATGTCGGGCGGACGGGTTCCCAGCCGACAGATTTCAAAGCATGCTTTGAAATCTGTCGGGTGGCCAAATCCGTCGGCTCGCCCGTACACACGATTAAATCTGTCTGCTGGGACGGTCGGGCCGACCGTTTCCAGCAGATAGATTTGATCGCGTGTACGCGGCCTTAGAGGTCCGTTTAAAGCGCAGAGAGCATCGTGAAGAACAAGGAACACACCAGGCAGGTCCGAGATACTGTTGTGGAGAAGTTTAAAGCCGGATTTGGATACAAAAAGATTTCCCAAGCTTTAAACATCCCAAAGAGCACTGTGCAAGCAATTAATATTAAATTGGAAGGAGTATCAGACCACTGCAAATCTACGAAGACCTGGCCGTCCCTCTAAACTTTCAGCTCATACAAGGAGAAGACTGATCAGAGATGCAGCCAAGAGGCCCATGATCACTCTGGATGAACTGCAGAGATCTACAGCTGAGGTGGGAGACTCTGTCCATAGGACAACATTCAGTTGTATACTGCACAAATATGGCCTTTATGGAAGAGTGGCAAGAAGAAAGACATTTCGTAAAGATATCCATAAAAAGTGTTGTTTAAGGTTTGCCACAAGCCACCTGGGAGACACACCAAACATGTGGAAGAAGGTGCTCTGGTCAGATGAAACCAAAATCAAACTTTTTGGCAACAATGCAAAACGTTATGTTTGGCGTAAAAGCAACACGGCTCATCACCCTGAACACACCATCCCCACTGTGAAACATGGTGGTGGCATCATCATGGTTTGGGCCTGCTTTTCTTCAGCAGGGGCAGGAAAGATGGTTAAAATTGATGGGAAGATGGATGGAGCCAAATACAGGACCATTCTGTAAGAAAACCTGATGGAGTCTGCAAAAGACCTGAGACTGGGATGGAGATTTGCCTTCCAACAAGACAATGATCCAAAACATAAAGCAAAATCTACAATGGAATGGTTCACAAATAAACATATCCAGGTGTTAGAATGGCCAAGTCAAAGTCCAGACCTAAATCCAATCGGCCTGTGGCACTGCTGAGGTATTATGGAAGTCCAGTTTGCTTTGATAGCAGTCTTCAGCTCTTCTGCATTGTTGGGTCTGGTGTCTCTTCTTCCTCTTGACAATACTCCACAGATTCTCTATGGGGTCTAGGTCAGGCGAGTTTGCTGACAAATCAAGCACAGTGATGCCTTGATCATTAAACCAGGTGTTGGTACTTGTGGCAGTGTGGGCAGGTGCCAAGTCCTGCTGGAAAATGAAATCGGCATCTCCATAAAGCTGGTCAGCAGAGGAACGCAGGAAGCACGCTAGAATTTCCTGGTAGAGGGTTGCGCCGACTTTGGACTTGATAAAGCACAATGGACCCACACCAGCAGATAAGATGGCTCCCCAAATCATCACTGCCTGTGGAAACTTCACACTGGACATCGCGCAGCTTGGATTCTGTGCCTCTCCACTCTTCCAGTTTCTGGGACGTTAATTTCCAAATGAAATACAAAATTTACTTTCATCCAAAAAGATAACTTCTCTTTAACCGCTTGCTGCCTGCACACTGTCAAATGACAGCTAGGCGGTGCAGGGCTCGTTCTGGGTGAACGTCATGACCGCTCTTGTGTGCCCCCAAGGGGTCCGCCGCACCGTGTTGCTAGGACAGGCATGACCCGATCTGTGTAAAGGGCCGTGGCTCTTTGAACATGTTATCTAAGCTGGTAAGATGGCTCAGCGGGCTAATGCTCCGTTGCAGCAATCTGTGATCACCTGAGCCCTCAGGGTCGCAGGTTCGATCCCGGCGGGGTCCACTCAGCCTTCAATCCTTCCAAGGTCGGTAAAATGAGTACCATTGATTTGGGTAATAGTGACTACGTTACAATATAACCGCCTCGAGACCCGATGAGCTACAGCTTCGGCTGTGGCTTCAGAAGCTTGCCTGGCAAGTTAGGGTAAGACAGCGCTATATAAGACTTGCATTATTATTATTATTATCTTTGAACAGCTGGTCACATATAAACATGGAGATGCCGGTTATCGGCTCTCCTTGCCCAACCAAAAAAAAGTCACACTGAGTGTGAGGTGAGTGGAAAGTGACGAGGCCGGCCCTCCGGCCAGAGCTGATCAGCAGCATGTGTGTGGAGATATGTGACTCCTCTCAGGGGACAGCTAGGCATGTAATCGGGGCACCCTGATAGGAGAAGAGGTTGGGGAGAGCATCTACCCACAACCCCCATCTCTCCCACCTAATTACATTCGGTGCCATGATTACAATTACGTGCCAACAATGGTTGCCCACCCCTGCCAGCAATCAGTGTCCATAAGTGCCAGCTTTCTGTCGTGCTTGTGACTGCCAGCCTTGCAATGCCTCATGGGACTTGTAGTCTTCCAACAGCTGGAGGGCTACCACTTTGAGACCCCTGGTTTAGATCAAAGCATATTCATGTGTTAGAATAGCCCAGTCAAAGTCCAGCCCTAAATCCAATTGAGAATCTGTGGCAAGACCTGAAAACAGATCCAATCTGACAGTGCTTGAGCTATTTTGTAAATCTCTAGATGTGCAAAGCTGGTAGAGACATCTCCAAAAACGACTTGCAGCTGTAATTGAAGAAAAAGGGGGTTCTACAAAGTTTTAGGGGGGGGCTGAATACAATTCCACGCCACACTTTTTACGTATTTATTTGTAAAAAAAAAAAATTGAAAACCATTTATCATTTTTCTTCCACTTCACAATTATGTGTCACTTTGTGTTGGTCTATCATAAAATCCTAATAAAATACATTTACCTTTTTTGGTTATAGCAAAATGTGGAAAATTCCAAGGGGTATAAATACTTTTTTCAAGGCACTGTATAATATAGCATCATCCTTCCTACTGCCCTGATCTAAAACTGCAGCAACCCAGAATAGCCCACAATAGCCTAGTTTTGTAAATGTTAAATGTTATGAATGAAGTATTAAAAATGTGCTCTATTTTGTGCATACCAGAACTCTACAATGTCCTTGGTTTTGGTGTTGGACCACTGCAGTCACTGACAGACAATGGTTCTAGAGACGAGGCTCACCCAAGTCTCTGGCGCTCCTGAATTTTTGAAGGGGCTGTAAAGGTAAAAAAAAAAAGTTCCCCTAAATAGCTTCCTTTACCTTAGTACAGTCCTCCTTCACTTGCCTCATCCTTCCATTTTGCTTTTAAATGTCATTATTTCTTCTGAGAAATCCTCACTTCCTGTTCTTCTGTCTGTAACTCCACACAGTAATGCAAGGCTTTCTCCCTGGTGTGGAGTGTCGTGCTTGCCCCCTCCTTGAGGGGGAAGGGGGCGAGCAGGAGAGTCGGGACGCTCTCTATGTTGCAGATAGAGAAATTAGCTGTGTGTTTTCAGAAGAAATAAGGACATTTAAAAAGCAAAACCTTAGAATGAGGTAAGTAAAGGGTAAAGAAAGATGTACTTTAAGGTGGCCACTTACATTAAACACTTCAGCCCCGGAGGATTTGGCTACCATACGACTGGGACACTTTTTACGATTCGGCTCTGCGCAGGTTTAACTGACAATTGCGCGGCTGTGCGACGTGGCTCCCAAACAAAATTTACGTCCTTATATAGATAGATATAAATAGAGATTTATTTTGATGATATTTGATCACCTCTGCGGGTTTTAATTTTTTTGCACTATAAAAAAAATAGATATATCTATCCCCTAAAAATATATGTAAAAAAAAATCGCATAGTTGGTCTATAGTCATCTATAGGGTTTACCTTCAGACAGGTAAGCATACAGACGACCGGTTTTCTCAGCAGGAAAGACTTTCCTGGGAAACCTGACGAGAAAATGGCGAGCAGGGTTCTCCATTTTCCCATCGGGATTCCTGCCTGTTTTCCTGATAGGCTGGGATTCCCGGCCAAATGCTCTCCTGGCAGAGTTAATCCAGCGCTGAGTAATCCTCTTTTATGTTCAGTGAAAACGAACAGCCTTCCAGATAAAACCCTGCCTAAATCAAAAAGTCCGGAATCTCTCTTCTTGCTTTGAGTGAGAGGTTATTTACAAATCTAGCTAGGACATGTTTATCATATGTTATGTTTTGTTTATCATAACATGAGGTGATATAACATCATAACACATCCTAGTAATATACAATGAACTTTGGATCACCTCTTGTTATGATAAACATGTCCACGCTATATTTGTAAATAACCTGTTACTGAAAGCAATAACAGAGAAACGGACTTAACCTAATTTGGCAGGTTTTTATCTGAAGTCCGGTTAATTTGCACTGGACTTTAAAAGAGGATTACTCGGCGCTGGATTAACTCTGTGTGGCAAGACTGGGCACAGATGATAGGAAATCTTATACTCTACATTGTTACATCAAAACAAAAATTTTTTTTTTTGGGGTTTACATCCACTTTAATGGTTATTTGCTGATGGGAAGGTAACAACTGAAGCCACATTACAAATGAGTTTTAAGTGTGTTTAGCCATTTGATTTCCTGCATTTTTAATGTTTTTATGTAATATGGGCTTTATTTAACAAATCTAGAGCGAAAGGAAAAATGATGATCTTGCTTGTGGCAATCAGTCAGCAAGTAAAACAAAGCATTTATTTCTTCAGGGGTTATTTTTCTTTTTTAAATAAACCTTCCTATTCATTATTTCTTTAATCAATGACTTCCAGGCTGACAGTCAGTCATTCATATTACATGAAGTATGGCTGCACAGCGGGCATATACAGATCCTGTCTGGTTGTAAACCAGTTTCCGGTCATCTCCCTGGTGCATCTTCTAATCCCAGAGCTCTCATGTAATGATTAATCTACTGCTCCATCGATAATAACATTTATTTTCCCTGACTGATTTAACTGATTCCTGGTAGCCGGCAGGTGAAAATGGGATTTTCTGAGCTGTGGGGACACACTATGCATCTCTATATGTGTGTCATCCATTTAGTTCTTGTAATGTGATCATAGCACCAAGCTTCTCAAGTGGCAGTGTGATTTCACTTAAAAGGTGTTATAAGTTGCACTTAAAGTGGAGTTCCACCCATTTTTTTTATGTTTGTCTGTGCTGCATGCCCTAATCTCATAGTGTTCAGAATGGACAATTTTTATTTATTTTGTTGCTTGTAAATACCTTTATTTTGTAGTCCTTCATTACTTCCTCCTCCTTATTAGCCTAGGCTATCAAGTCACAAGGCTTTTTGCAAGGGTTTCTGGGATAGGCATCATGTTTCCCAGTAGTCCTTGCAAACCTGACTGAAACCTATTACATTGCTTGTGCAGCACTGAGCATGTGCGAGATATGCAAAGCTGAAATCCAGGAAGTCATACAGTCTGGCTTCATGATGCCCACACTTAAGATGGCCACGGTCTATTTCTAGATTAAAAACTAATCTAAATGCTGTAACAACCTAACAAAACGGACCTTAGTTTACAGACTAACTTTACTAGAATACATTAAGCTTGTGTATTTCAGGGGTATTTATATTTAAAAAGTGAAATTGTTGGTGGAACTCCTCTTCAATGTTGGCACTTAAAAACTTTGTCCCACTTCAGACTATACTATACTGTTCATTAATAATCTATTTAAACTTAGTTTTCAGGCCCCTTTTTAAAGTAGCTAATGTGCACAGTAACACAACATGAAGAATTGTGTCCCTTGTATCTTATATTTTATACAGTCTAATTGCACCCCAAACTGGGACCGTGTACTTGCCAAAGCTTTGGTCATTGGCACTAATGCATTTTCAGGAGCAACCCTCTGGTCTTTTATCCTTGCAGGTTGGGACATCATACTTACGCCGTTGGGGCTCCCCTTTAGCACTGCTGCGAATTCTATATGTGAATGTGAAGCCAATTTTTTGTTTTCTTTAATTTTGGATAGAGTACAAAATGGTTAAAACCTCCCTCCCTTTTTTTTTTTTTTTAAGAGTTTTATTTTTGTACATAGTGTCACATTAAAGTGGAACTTTTGGCAGAAACATAAGTCCTGCTAGATCACCTTATGCCCCGTACAACGATCGGAATTTCCGTCGGGATAAACTCAGACGGATTTTTCTGAAGGAATCCTGTTCAAGCTGTCTTGCATGCATACATACTGTTACACCCAATTCCGACCGTCCAAAACGCGGTGATATACAACACTTTGACAAGCCGAGAAAAATTAAGATCAATGCTTCCGAGCATGCATCGCTTTTTGATTCTGAGCATGCGTGGTTTTTTTTCTTCGTTGGAGTTCCATACAGACAACTAAAACATTTTGAATTTCCCATCATTTTCTGTGCCAGGGACCAATAGTCAGGGTGAAAATCACATTATAGACTCTATTTACACTTGCAAATGAGGCCATTTTGCAATTACCTGCTGAAGACTCAGCAAGGATCCATGCAATTATTTGTGGAGTATCAGCCTCCTCATGTAGACAGTCTGCATCCAGGGTCGATCTTCCCCTTGTAAATGCTGCAATGCGAAGAGCTGCAGGCACTGTCAGACTCACCATCCACTGTAACAAGTATTCAGAAAAAAAGGTAGCCAGAAGCTGGAGCTGCCAGCTACCTTTTCTCCTAAATACTTGTTACAAAGAATGGGGAATCCCTTAAGCCTGTGTACCTAGCGGAAAGACCACCTTACAGGTTTTTTCGGGAGTCTCCTTTGTTGAGAGCACTGCTCTTGTGTGTCATATTTCAGATTTGCTTTGCATTTAGTGGGGCTTCCCATCTGCACGAGTCCCCCCTGGGTAATCACAAATGGGCCGATTCACAATTGTGAATGGAGACTTGGAGCTCAGACAGCAATCAAAAACCTCTTCCACTTTCTAAATAAAATAAAAAAGAGATTGGGACATGGACATAATACAAACCTGTTGACTTGGGCCCTATGGTGAGTTTTTAGTGTGATTCTTCACATTGCGTTTTCAGAATCTTTAGCATGAGTTGGTGGGCCTGATTCTGGAGGCTTGTGCTATCAAAGTCCTTTCTCTGCATGTTTCATAAATAAAACCTCCATGGCAAGTCTGAATCTGTTTGGTAGCTTTGGGAAATGTTTTCATACTGGCAATTTGATGCATTGTGCGTGTGATGAGCAAAAGTAGTTCACCAACAAAAATGAGTGGTGTAGTCGGGGCCATCTTTAAGGCAGGGTAAAAGGGGAAGCTGCCCTGGACCCTGTCATTGTGGCGCCCAAAGCAGCTGCCTCATACTTGCCAACTATCTCAGTTTAAATTCCTTTGTATCTTGAAGTTGTAGTCCTGTGCTGTGTCCTGATATCTCAGTGTGAAGTGCTGATACTAATGCTGCCCAGCTTTGCCCTATTGTGTACAGATGACTCACCTGCAGACCATGTGTTTTACATATGAATGCCGCCGGCCTCAGCTATTTACATGTTTATCATGCCCCTCTGCAGTAAGAGATGATGTGCTGTAACCTTTAGCAACCAATCAGTGAGCAGAATTATTGTACATTAATCTCTAGTAACCAATCAACAAGAAGAAATGATGTGCTGTAAACTTTAGCAACTAATCAGTGAGCCATAATGTGTGCTGTAACCTCTAGCAACCAATAGCAATCACTGACTCATCTGAAACAGTAAAATGTTTTCAAGTTTTTCAAGTTTGCACGGCGGGGAGCGAAATTGCATGGGGGGGGGCAAGATTTTTTTCCCCTAGGGTCCAATCAACATTAAAGAAGGCCTTGGGTGTAGCAGTGGCGTAACCAGAGTTATGGGCGCCCGGGGCAGAATTTTTTTTCGCCCCCCCCCCCCCCCTTGTATAATCATCCACTCTGGTTATAAGGATCTGTAATGTATCCCTCTCAGGGCGTTCAGCATGTAAGGGGTAAATTATTGCAGGATTAATCATTTAACCCCTTACTGTAAGGGATTAACAGACTGACCCCCACAACCACAGATCCCCCATCATAGACTGAACCCCCCCCACAATCACAGATCCCCTATCACAGACTGACCCCCTAAATAACAGACCTCTCATCACAGATGGATCCCCCCAATCACAGACCCCCTGTTTAACAGACCTCAGACAGTAACCCCCACCATAGTGCAGACCTCAGACAGTAACCCCCACCATAGTGCAGACCTCAGACAGTAACCCCCATAATAGTGCAGACCTCAGACAGTAACCCCCATAATAGTGCAGACCTCAGACAGTAACCCCCATAATAGTGCAGACCTCAGACAGTAACCCCCAGTAGTGCAGACCTCAGACAGTAACCTCCATAATAGTGCAGACCTCAGACAGTAACCCCCAGTAGTGTAGACCTCAGACAGTAACCCCCATAATAGTGCAGACCTCAGACAGTAACCACCATAATAGTGCAGACCTCAGACAGTAACCACCATAATAGTGCAGACCTCAGACAGTAACCCCCATAATAGGGCTGCGCATCTTCACCGGTCTCACGATTCGATGCGATTACGATTATCAAGTCTTCGATTCGATTCCGCGATGCATCACGATGCATCAAGATTACTGCGCACAGTTTTCATCAGTTCTTAAAAAAAATTCTCTGCATGTAGCAAACTGTAAACACAGCGGACAACTTAAAGAGGAGCTCCAGACTGACCCATAAATACTACAAGAGATGGACAGAGACTGCAGACATGATACAAGAGATGGACAGAGACTGCAGACATGATACAAGAGATGGACAGAGACTGCAGACATGATACAAGAGATGGACAGAGACTGCAGACATGATACAAGAGATGGACAGAGACTGCAGACATGATACAAGAGATGGACAGAGACTGCAGACATGATACAAGAGATGGACAGAGACTGCAGACATGATACAAGAGATGGACAGAGACTGCAGACATGATACAAGAGATGGACAGAGACTGCAGACATGATACAAGAGATGGACAGAGACTGCAGACATGATACAAGAGATGGACAGAGACTGCAGACAATGGTACTAGAGAGGATCAGACACTGCAGACAATGATACTAGAGAGGATCAGAGACTGCAGACAATGATACTAGAGAGGATCAGAGACTGCAGACAATGATACTAGAGAGGATCAGAGACTGCAGACAATGATACTAGAGAGGATCATTTCATTGATACCTTTTTTTGTGTGATTTTTAGTTTTTCTCATTACTGCCCCACACGTGCAATGCATGGCTGCATGTGTGTGGCAGTGATGAGCAAAAGCAAAAATCATACAAAAAAAAAAAAGGGGTATCAATTTCAAATCAATGAAGTTGCGACATTAATCACTAAGACAATAAGACATACATAAACCAGTTTGCCATCAATTGCTGCCAGTGTGCCATCAATTGTGCCATCAATTTCTGCCAGTGTGCCATCAATTGCTGCCAGTGTGCCGCCAGTGTGCCATCAATTGCTGCCAGTGTGCCATTAATTGTGCCATCAATTGCTGCCAGTGTGCCATCATTTGCACCATCAATTGCTGCCAGTGTGCCATCAATTGCTGCCAGTGTGCCACCAGTGTGCCATCAATTGCTGCCAGTGTGCCATCAATTGCTGCCAGTGTGCCATCAATTGCTGCCAGTGTGCCGCCAGTGTGCCATCAATTGCTGCCAGTGTGCCATCAAATGTGCCATCAATTGCTGCCAGTGTGCCATCAATTGCTGCCAGTGTGCCACCAGTGTGCCATCAATTGCTGCCAGTGTGCCATCAATTGCTGCCAGTGTGCCGCCAGTGTGCCATCAATTGCTGCCAGTGTGCCATCAATTGCTGCCAGTGTGCCATCAATTGTGCCATCAATTGCTGCCAGTGTGCCATCAATTGCTGCCAGTGTGCCATCAATTGCTGCCAGTGTGCCATCAATTGCTGCCAGTGTGCCATAATTTGCATCAATTGCTGCCAGTGTGCCATCAATTGCTGCCAGTGTGCCATCAATTGCTGCCATCAATTGCTGCCAGTGTGCCATCAATTGTGCCATCAATTGCTGCCAGTGTGCCATCAATTGCTGCCAGTGTGCCATCAATTGCTGCCAGTGTGCCATAATTTGCACCAATTGCTGCCAGTGTGCCATCAATTGCTGCCAGTGTGCCATCAATTGCTGCCAGTGTGCCGCCAGTGTGCCATCAATTGCTGCCAGTGTGCCATTAATTGTGCCATCAATTGCTGCCAGTGTGCCATCATTTGCACCATCAATTGCTGCCAGTGTGCCATCAATTGCTGCCAGTGTGCCATCAATTGCTGCCAGTGTGCCATCAATTGCTGCCAGTGTGCCGCCAGTGTGCCATCAATTGCTGCCAGTGTGCCATCAATTGCTGCCAGTGTGCCATCAATTGCTGCCAGTGTGCCATCAATTGCTGCCAGTGTGCCATCAATTGCTGCCAGTGTGCCATCAATTGCTGCCAGTGTGCCGCCAGTGTGCCATCAATTGCTGCCAGTGTGCCGCCAGTGTGCCATCAATTGCTGCCAGTGTGCCATCAATTGCTGCCAGTGTGCCATCAATTGCTGCCAGTGTGCCATCAATTGCTGCCAGTGTGCCGCCAGTGTGCCATCAATTGCTGCCAGTGTGCCGCTAGTGTGCCATCAATTGCTGCCAGTGTGCCATCAATTGCTGCCAGTCTGCCATCAATTGTGCCATCAATTGCTGCCAGTGTGCCATCAATTGCTGCCAGTGTGCCATCAATTGCTGCCAGTGTGCCATCAATTGCTGCCAGTGTGCCATCAATTGCTGCCAGTGTGCCATCAATTGCTGCCAGTGTGCCATAATTTGCACCAATTGCTGCCAGTGTGCCATCAATTGCTGCCAGTGTGCCATCAATTGCTGCCAGTGTGCCATCAATTGCTGCCAGTGTGCCATCAATTGCTGCCAGTGTGCCATCAATTGCTGCCAGTGTGCCATCAATTGTGCCATCAATTGCTGCCAGTGTGCCATCAATTGCTGCCAGTGTGCCATCATTTACACCAATTGCTGCCAGTGTGCCATCAATTTCTGCCAGTGTGCCATCAATTGTGCCATCAATTGCTGCCAGTGTGCCATCAATTGTGCCATCAATTGCTGCCAGTGTGCCATCCTGTACACCAATTGCTGCCAGTGTGCCATCAATTGCTGCCAGTGTGCCATCAATTGTGCCATCAATTGCTGCCAGTGTGCCATCAATTGTGCCATCAATTGCTGCCAGTGTGCCATCCTGTACACCAATTGCTGCCAGTGTGCCATCAATTGCTGCCAGTGTGCCATCAATTGTGCCATCAATTGCTGCCAGTGTGCATCCCCCAAATAAGTACCTGATGATGATGATGATGATGATGATGTCCTGTCAGTGTTCTGCTGCCTGCAGTCCTCGGCCATCTCGGGTCTTCTACAGCAGCCTGTGCAGTGTGCACAGTGTAAGGAGAGCCAAGGAGGAAGGCTCTGGCGAGTCGGGACCGGGTCATCACTTGTCAGGACACTCGCTCCTCGCTCCACGTGGTGACGGGCGGCTGGGAATGCCGTCAGCGGGGAGCGGGAAAGGAGTCATGGCTAACACGCCCATGGCTTCTTCGAATGTATCAGCGGGGGGGGTGGGGGGAGGGGCGGGAAATGAGTCGCTGCCAACACCCACGGCTTGTTCGCTGCACCAGCGGGGGGCGGGAAAGAGGTGCGGCTAACGTCCACAGCTTCTTTTTTCGGATGAAAAAATCAGACTCGGGGGGGGAAAAAAGCGGCGCACAGATGACGTCATCAAAAATCGATTAATGCAAGTCGTAGCATCGGAATCGCATCGTGGGTGGTCGAATCGCGATGCACCGATGCTACGATTAATTTCAACACCCCTACCCCATAATAGTGCAGACCTCAGACAGTAACCCCCATAATAGTGCAGACCTCAGACAGTAACCCCCAGTAGTGCAGACCTCAGACAGTAACCCCCATAATAGTGCAGACCTCAGACAGTAACCCCCAGTAGTGCAGATCTCAGACAGTAACCCCCATAATAGTGCAGACCTCAGACAGTAACCCCCATAATAGTGCAGACCTCAGACAGTAACCCCCATAATAGTGCAGACCTCAGACAGTAACCCCCAATAGTGCAGACCTCAGACATTAACCCCCAATAGTGCAGACCTCAGACAATAACCCCCAATAGTGCAGACCTCAGACAATAACCCCCAGTAGTGCAGACCTCAGACATTAACCCCCAGTAGTGCAGACCTCAGACATTAACCCCCAGTAGTGCAGACCTCAGACAGTAACCCCCAGTAGTGCAGACCTCAGACAGCGGCGTGTGTGGTTTCCCTCAAGCGCGGGCTCCTCCTCCTCTGTGGGTGTGAACAGAGAGGAGGGCCGCCGCCGGGTGTACCAAGATGGCCGCCGCTCCGGAGCCGGGGACTTTCCTAGGCCGAGGCTCCGGAGCGCTCCGCGGAGCCGGTGGATGGATTCGCCCCCCCATTTTTCGCCCGGTGCGACAGCCCCCCCGGCCCCCCCCCCCCCCGCTACGCCAGTGGGGTGTAGTGCACTTTTTATACTTATTTCTGTATATGCAACGCAAAGAATTTCTACATTGCTATATTACACTGGGGCAGTACCTATTTTTCTGCCTATAAGTTCCACCTTGCTGTTGCAATTATGTAATATTTCTGTAGACAGGAGCTATTTGCGACTGTTGAGCAACTAGATACCTATAATTTTATTGTCCTCTGTCTGCCCATAATTTTATTTACTTGTCTAGTTTTCAAGCTGACCTCATGCCAGAAAAGAAAATGACTTTTGTAATATTAGCTCCACAGATTAACAAATGAACATTCCATTTTTAGTCTGGATGTATTCACTAAAAGGGCTAAACTCTGGTTGGTTTTTGGCTTGAGATATGGCTAGCCTCTACAAACATGCAGGTGTCCATTTTGCTTGATATGTTCTGTGTGCTGACGTGTGTGTGTGAGTCTATTGTGCTCACATGTGCTATGTCCATTGCAGTGGCTGTATTGTGTGCTCCTATGTACTGTGTTCTGGGTTTGCTGTGTGTAATGTCCAGTGTGCTCACATGTTCTGTGTCCAGTGTAATGGCAGTGCTCTAGGTTCCTGTGTGTTTGCAAGTTGTGCTGTGTGCTCCCATGTGCTGTGTCTGCCATGTGCTTCTGTATACTGTGTCCAGTGCACTGGTTGCACTTTGCGCTCCAGTATGCTGGTAAAGAAAAGTCCACCGGTGCACTGTGCCCAGTGTGCTGGCTAAGGAAAGGTTCACTGTGCCCAGTGTGCTGGCTAAGGGAAGGTCCACCGGTGTACTGTGCCCAGTGTTCTGGCTAAGGAAAGGTCCACCGGTGTACTGTGCCCAGTATGCTGGCTAAGGAAAGGTCCACCGGTGTACTGTGCCCAGTATGCTGGCTAAGGAAAGGTCCACCTGTGTACTGTGCCTAGTGTGCTGGCTAAAGAAAAATTCTACCAGTGTGCTGGCTATGGAAATGTCTGCCGGTGCACTTGCCCAGTGTGCTGGCTAAGGAAAGGTCCACCAGTGCACTGTGCCAAGTATGCTGGATAAGGAAAGGTCCACTGGTGTACTGTGCCCAGTATGCTGGCTAAGGAAAGGTCCACCTGTGTACTGTGCCTAGTGTGCTGGCTAAGGAAAGGTCCACCTGTGTACTGTGCCTAGTGTGCTGGCTAAAGAACAATTCTACCAGTGTGCTGGCTATGGAAATGTCTGCCAGTGCACTTGCCCAGTGTGATGGCTAAGGCAAGGTCCACCAGTGCACTGTGCCCAGTGTGCTGGCTAAGGAAAGGTCCACCGGTGTGCTGGCTATGGAAATGTCCACCAGTGCACTTGCCCAGTGTGATGGCTAAGGAAAGGTGCACTGTGCCCAGTGTGCTGGCTAAGGAAAGGTCCAACAGTCTACTGGGCCCAGTGTGCTGGCTAAGGAAAGGTCCAACAGTCTACTGGGCCCAGTGTGCTGGCTAAGGAAAGGTCCAACAGTCTACTGGGCCCAGTGTGCTGGCTAAGGAAAGGTCCAACAGTCTACTGGGCCAAGTATGCTGGATAAGGAAAGGTCCACTGGTGTACTGTGCCCAGTATGCTGGCTAAGGAAAGGTCCACCGGTGTACTGTGCCAAGTATGCTGGCTAAGGAAAGGTCCACCGGTGCACTGTGCCCAGTGTGCTGGCTAAGAAAAGGTCCACCGGTGTGCTGGCTATGAAAATGTCCGCCGGTGCACTGTGCCCAGTGTGCTGGCTAAGGAAAGGTCCACCGGTGTGCTGGCTATGGAAATGTCCGCCGGTGCACTTGCCCAGTGTGATGGCTAAGGAAAGGTCCAACAGTCTACTGGGCCCAGTGTGCTGGCTATGGAAAGATCCAGCGTTGGCGTGCTGGCTAAGGTGTGTTCTACTTTTAGCTGCGTCCAGTGTGCTGTGGTCAGTTTAATGGCTATTTGTGTGCTGTGTGTGTGTGTGTGTGTGTGTATTTGTGTTCCTATGGGCTGTGTCCAGTGTGCTGCTGTAAGCTCAGACGTGTGCGGAAACGGTACATGCAGAGCCCGCCAGGAAGTCGGTGCTGCGCTAATCGCAGGCAGTGAGACATTTTCCAGATCCGTGGCTGCACAGAATGGGAAATGCCTCACCGCCTGTGATTAGCGCAGTGCAGACTTTCTGGCAGGCTCTGCACATGCAGTTTCCGAACACGCCTGAGCTCATCCTTACCGGCTGTATGCTGCCAGAATACCAGAACAGCAGTTATATCTGATTGGATGCAATCGCTATTCACCCTAAAAATGTAACAGTTGGCCCCTTTTGTTGCATCTGATTCATCAGTGGCATTTCCTCAAAGGTAGTTCTAAATATACAGCTATAAAACTGCGTGTGCAAGTCACTAGGCCTCTGTATGATGGATGGAAACATACATTGATTCAGCCATAAATGGTGATAGGAATGTTACATCGAGGTTAGTAAGCCTTCCCCGGAGTTTTGGCAGATAAAGCAGCAGTCATTTTTCCGGTAGGCGGGGAAGATGTATGGCTTCTGACTGCGGCGATATTCATACTCTGTTCTATTTCTAGACTTGTAAAGTATTCTTGTGTTCTGCTTGTGCTGTAATAATGCTCCATTCAACAGAAATGAGACTGCGAGCTGCACCACCCTCTCCCGCTAACCTAGATAGAGCCCGTCTCCTCTGGTATTCACAGGAATACATTTAATTTCGTCTAACCTGTCTAAGGTTTATTGTTTCTGTTCCAAGAAGTACAGACACTTTGTTTCCAATCTAATTAAAAAGCAGGAGCTACTGAAATGGCTAAATACAGAATCAAATTTGTATCCGTCTCATGTGGTCATCCCTGTACGCCCCTTGGCAAGTTGTGTGCTGTGAAATGCATTAAAGCCTTGCTTGGCTCGCACCATTGGCTCTCCCTTTCCTGGTTCTGTGAACAGGTCATCACAAAAGCCAATATAAAGGCAAATTAAGATATTTCTACAATAAATAAAAAAAAAATGAATTTTTAATGAGTTCCACTTTAAAGGTTCCTTTGTTCCCAGTGGCAGCGTGTCTTTTTACCTTCATTATGTGATAATCTCTTTGCGTTGGAGACGTGCAGCTTGTACTGAAGATCAGATGAATGTGGAGAATTTGCTGCTGACGGATTCTTGTTCAGCAGATGGCAGAGTCTCCGCAGCTACCTTTTATAACAAGTCGTCTTTTCTGCCATTGCCGGTGTCTTTGTCTTTAGTTTGTCTGTCTCATTAAAGTGGCATAGCCACCCACTAATGAGCCTACATCTACAGTATCTCACAAAAGTGAGTACACCCCTTTTAAATTTTTGAAAATATTTTATTATATATTTTCATGTGACAACACTGAGGAAATTACACTTTGCTACATGTTAACCACTTGCTTACTGGGCACATAAACCCCCCTTCGTTCCCAGGCGAAATTTCAGCTTCCGGCACTGCGTCGCTTTAACTGACATTTGCACGGTCGTGCGACGTGGCTCCCAAACAAAATTGACGTCCTTTTTTCCCCCACAAATAGAGCTTTATTTTGGTGGTATTTGATCATATATATTTTTTACTTGTTGCTATAATAAATATCCCAATTTTTTTTTTTTTTTAAATATTTTTTTTTCACAGTCCGATACGTATTTTCCGACGTATTTTTGTAAAAAAAAAAAAAAAAAACGCAACAAGCGACTGGTTTGCGCAAAAGTTATAGCGCCTACAAAATGGGGAACAGAATTATGATTTTTTTTTATTACTATTTTTTTTACTAGTAATGGCGGCGATCTACGATTTTTATTGCGACTGCGATATATTGCGGCAGACATATCGGACACTTTTGACACAAATTTGGGACCATTCACATTTATACAGCGATCAGTGCTATAAAAATGCACTAATTACTATATAAATGTGACTGGCAGGGCAGGGGTTAACACTAGGGGGTGAGGAAGGGGTTAAATGTGTATCCTGGGTGTGTTCTTCTAACTGTGTGGGGGGAGGGGGGTGACTGGGGGAGGTGACCGATGCTGTGTCCCTATGTACAAGAGACACAGATCGGTCTCCTCTCCTCTGACAGCACGTGGAGCTCTGTGTTTACACACAGAGCTCCACGTCCCTGCTGTCATCTCCTCGTTTTCCCGCCAAACGCATGTACCCGACGGACATTGCGGTCGCCAGGTACATGAATCGGATCCCCAGCGATGCGGCGGGACAGTGTTAACCCGCCGCGCGCCACCCAGTGGCGCGCACGGGTAATGCAGTAAAAATCACGTCCAAAGACATCTAGTTGGCGCCTCAGGTCCACGCTGTTGACATATTCTGTCAATAGCGCGGGTCTGAAGTGGTTAAAGGGTCACTAAAGGAAAATGTTTTTTTAGCTAAATGGCTTCCTTTACCTTACTGCAGTGCTGTTTTCATGTCCTCCATTGTTCGTTTTTGCTTTGATGTTGCTGTAATTCTACTCTGATCTCCATACTTCCTGCTTGTCTGTTTCCTTGTAACCACAGTGCTGGGAGCTTTCTCACTGTGGTCACTAATCAAGGAGGTGTGATTACTGTGTGTAAACTGAAAGTAGATTGGGCTGAGGGGTTTTAGACAAACCATCACTGCCCTCTATTGGCTCTCTGGCTCTGTACATCAGAGAGACAGGAAATAACAGCAAAAACAAAACTAGAACTGTAGGTTGATTATATGATTGATTTTTTATCTATTTTTAATCATTTTTAAAAGGAATCCGTTAACTTTTATGTCTCTGTACCCTGTAAACAGTCATTTCAACCCAAATATTTTTTTCCTTTAGTAACCCTTTAAGTAGTGAGTGTACAGCTTGTGTATGGCCTCATTCACACTTGGCAGACTCCGTCGCAGTCCATCCCGACGGAGTCTGCCTGCGTCCGCCAGCTCAGCGGGAGATCAGTCCGCAGATCTCCGCTGAGCCGACGGATGACAAGCTCCTCTCTGCTCACTGAGCGAGGAGGAGCTTGTGCAGCGCCGCTGTCTCCTATGGAGCGATCTGATGAAAACGGACAGCATGTCCGTTTTCATCAGATCTTACCCGATCCGATCCGCATGTACTGATGGGGACGTATCCCCCATACGCTTGTTTTTATCGGATCAGGTCGGATGTCAGCGGACATGTCTCCGCTTACATCCGACGCTCCATAGAGATGCATGGAGCGCCCGTTCAGGTCCGCCGTCAAAACTGACAGACGGACCTAAACAGACTGAATTGTGAATGAGGCCTAAGGGCCCTTTCACACATCCGCCTCCGCTCGTCCGTTTTTAAACGGACTTGTAATGGTTCCCTATGGGATCGCGTCCGTTAGCGGATGATGCATCCGCTAACGTCCGCAAAGATCCGCATCCGTCTGGATCCGGTTTTTCGAACGGAAGAAAACCCTATTTTTCTTCCATCCGGCGGAACGGATCGGATGAATACGGACAAACGGTCCGTTTTCATCCGATTCCCCATAGGGGAGAGCGGAGAGTGTGCGAGGACCGCCCTGTCCGCCGACAGCTGAGCGGGGATCCCCGCTGAGCCGACGGACACACACGGAGCGGACCGAAAAATGGTCCGCTCCGTGTGAAAGGACCCTAACAGTGTAAATTTGCTGTCCCCTCAAAATAACTCAACATCCAGTCATTAAAGCGGAGTTCCACTCAAAAATTGAACTTCCGCTTAACCCACTCCTCACCCCCTTACATGCCACATTTGGCATGTAATTTTTTTGGGGGGGGGAGTGGGGGCTTCAGGAGGAGTGGGACTTCCTGTCCCACTTCCTCCTTCCGCCAAGGGGCTGGTTAGGCGATTAGCTTAATCGCCCATCTTCAGCCCCTCCCTGTAGGCGATCGCCTAGGACCTGTGACGTGTCCTAGGCGATCGCCTGTCTAATCGGACAGCGCCGTTCGCGCATGCGCAGTGCCGCTTGCGCATGCCCAGTGGGTGCCCGGCCGTGAAGCCGAAAGCTGTCACGGCCGGGTGCCCACACTTACAATGAAGACGCCGGCCGGGGAGGGGGAGGAGAGGAGTGGAGCCCTGGCCGGCGCGTCGCTGGAACCCTGGAGCGGGTAAGTGTATGTTTATTGAAAGCCAGCAGCTACATTTTTTGTAGCTGCTGACTTTTAATAAACATAAAAATGGTATGGAACACCCCTTTTAAGGTCTGAACCGCTGGCAACAAAAGTGTGTACACCCCTAAGGGAAAATGTCCAAATTGGGACCCAAAGTGTCAATATTGTGTGTGGCCACCATTATTTTCCAGCACTACCTTTTAACCCTCTTGGGCATGGTGGAGTTCACTAGAGCTTCACAGGTTGCCACTGGAGTCCTCTTCAACTCCTCCATGATGACATCACGGAGGTGGTGGATGCGCTCCTCCACCTTCCATTTGAAGATGCCCTACAGATGCTCAATAGGGTTTAGGTCTGGAGACATACTCTGTCCATCACCTTTACCCTCAGCTTCTTTAGCAAGCCAGTGGTGTGTTTGGGGTCATTTTATCATGTTGGTATACTGCCCCGTGGTCCAGTCTCCGAAGGGAGGGGATCATGCTCTGCTTCAGTATATCACAGTAGATGTTGGCATTAATGGTTCCCTCAATGAACTGTAACTCCCCAGTGTTGGCATCACTGATGCAGCCCCAGACCATGACATTCCCACCACCAGGCTTGACTGCAATGCTGGCAGTACTCCATGTCTATTTCCTAAAGACAACCTCTGGATACGACGCTGAGCACATGCACTCACCTTCTTTGGTCAAAAATGGCGAGGCCTGTTTTAAGTGGAACCTGTCTTGTTAAACCACTGTATGGTCTTGGCCATCGTGCTGCAGTTCAGTTTCAGGGTCTTGGCAATCTTCTTATATGTCTTGTATATCTTTATGTAGAGCACAGGTGTCAAACACAAGGCCCGCGGGCCAAATCCGGCCCTCCAGGCCATTTCATGTGGCCCTCGCACCTCTCCTGCAAGTGCAGGAGAGCTCCAGCCCTCCTCTGGTCCTACTCCAGACCCCTACTTTCTGCTTTCAAGCAATGCATCTAGCTTCTTTCCAGCAGCAGCATAAGGAAAGGGGGGTGCACTGTGATGTAAGGGAGAGTGGGGGACTCAACTTATGAAGGTGGGGTGGCTCTTGATATCTAATGTAAAGAGGAGGGAATGCGCTGAACATCTAATCTTACAGATACAACTGGCCCTTTTGAGGGTAATCGTAATGCTAATGCGGCCCGCGATGAAATTGAGTATGAGTTTGACACCCCTGATGTAGAGATACAATTCTTTTGTTCGGATCCTCAGAGTTCTTTTTGCCATGAGGTGCCATGTTGAACTTCCAGTGACCAGTATGAGAGAGTGAGAGCGATAACACCAAATTTAACTCACCTGCTCCCCATTCACACCTGAGACCTTGTAACACTAACAAGTCCCATGACACTGACACTGGGGAGGGAAAATGGCAGATTGGGCCCAATTTGGACATTTTCATTTGAGTTGACAGCAAATTTACACTGTTGGACCCCTTTCATGCTGGGGCGGGGGCGTTGGCAGTAAAGCGACGCTAGTTTTAGTGGTGCTTCGGCAGCGGTACCTATTCATTTCAATAGAAAGACTTTTTCTAACGCCCTGCAAGCGCATCGCCCCGGTGAGAAAGCACTCGGGCTTTTACACTGGGGCTGCAGGGGCGGCACTGTATCTCTACTAGCTGCCTTCCCCCAGATAAATGCTCTGTACATTTAAACAGGCTCTAGTGTAAACCATTTCTGGGGCCCCCCACATGTCCTGTACAGTAGCCTTTGATGGTCTATAGTATGTCGATATTTAATAACTTGGTATAAAGCAGAGCTTGGGTGTGGAATTCAGAAGATCCAAGCTCCAAACCTGAAACCTTAAAGGATATCAATGTTCACAACATACACTTTTTTTCATTTTATAACATTGGCATTTTACTTACCCTGTACCCCACTCCAATGGTGTCCTCTTCTTCCCAAAGCTCTGGGTGGTGCCTTGACATCATTGCATATAATGCAGGACTGTTAACCCAGTATTTAATGTGGCAGGGCCAAGCATGCAACCATGGCCCACGGCACCTTAGAGACAGCTGCAAGGAACTGGTTGCACCAGTATTTACACTTTTCTCCAGCACACCTAGACATAACAAATACTCAGGGTAGGGGGTGGTCTGGGCTTCAACAAAATGTCAGCCTCTGGCAAGAAGAAACGGGAGAAATGTTGGAGGCAATTAACAGCACACACTTATTTTGGTAGCATTATTATGTGTAATGTATAATTCTTGCTAAAGAACATCATTTTTTATAAAGTTGTTATGGGTAAAATTCCACTTTACAGATGATCTATCTGATTTGATCATGGCCAACTATGAAGGTGTGTTTTTTTTTTTTTTTTTTTTATATATATATTATACAGTGGTATTTAGTACCAGCCTGTTTGGTGTTCTCTGTCCTGGGGGCTTCCTCTGGTTGTTTTCATGGTTGGGGTCAGGAGGGAACAGTCCTCCATACATGGTGGACATGCAGCAAGGTGAGGCAGTTTTGGATCCGCACATACAGTATTTCATCTATTCCCTCACCCAAATTAATCCAACCAACACTGCACAGCAGGCCCTTCTGGGGAAGCCAGTGGAGGGTATACCGGGAAATGTGAGATGCCTGATGGCATTTATTTTCACCACAGTCCCCACTATCACCTTTGATGTTTTTAAGGCCAAATTGACGTGGATCATGAACAATGAAAGAATGGTGGACATTCTCTGGGATAAGCTCATGGGATCTGTGAATAATATACCTTTCAAGACCCTAGTCGCTAGACTTTGCTACTTTTCCTTTGACTTCTACTACTTCTGTCTCTCGTGTTACTTTTAGGCCACTGTTGGTCCAGTGTGACTTCTTCCTTAGTTATATTGGTGTAGGGTTAGATGAAGCCCACAGAGTTAGTGGTTGTAAACCCTCACGGTTTTTCAACTTAATGTATCCTATGCATTAAGGTGAAAAAACCTTTTGTGCTGCAGCCCCACCCCAGACCCCCCCACCCTTTTTTTTTTTTTTACCTGAGCCTGATCGTTCCATCGACGGGGACGAGCACAGCAACTCCAGCCGCTGTCTCGGGTCCTCATTGGATAGATTGCTTACAGCAGTAACCATTGGCTCCCACTGCTGTCAATCAAATCCAGTGACACGGGAGCCAGGGGGCGAGTCCTGCGGTCTGTGTCAATGGACGCTCAGGAGCGCGACCCCACGAGTGCCCCCATGGAATGCGGCTCTGTGAGGACACTTGAGGAGGCTGAGCCAGGAGCGCCCTTCCACAGAGGAGGCAAGTATGACAAATATGTTTGTTATTAAAAAAAAAAAAACTAAGCTTTACAATCACTTTAAAAAGGTTGTTGTAAATTGCTTGCTAACACGTACACGGCTTTATCCTTATTTGAGTTTTCCTCAGAGTTCCGTCTTTCGTTTTCATTCTTCGATTTCTTTGGAGAATGTGATTACCGGTTACTCATACTTTTTTTAGGATTCATGTAACTTACGGTTTAGCTACCTGTCAACACAAAAGGTTTCTTAAAGGTTAAATGCTATTGACAGATACAGTTCCTTCGCTTGTAACCAGTATTGTATGCTGAGATTGACCACAGAAAGACTGTTGTACTGTTTTTTGTACTTTCAGGCTCTCTTCGATGAGATAAATAAAAACTATTGGATAGAAAGTGGGTTGTCCCGATACCGATACTAGTATTGGTATCGGGACAGATACTTGGCACTAGTACTCGCACAAATGCTCCCGATGCCTGATCCGATACCCAGAAGTTGGCGGATGGATGGCATCGGCAGGTGTTGCATGGACGGCACCGGGTGCATACATTTAGGGGGACGCCAGGCAGTGTGTGTCACTGCCGAATTTGTCCCCCTAATGTTCCAGTGTCCCTGTGCCCTGTGAATGGTCATGTACAGCAGCAGGCGGGGCTATCCGTGATCACTGCGGTGCTGGCCAATCCGTGATCACGGCAGGGCGAGGTTAGCCTATCCACGATCACGGCGAAGCTGGTCCCGCCTCCTTCTAGCCTCCGGACTGATATGCTGTTTTGCCATCCTCCAAGCGCCCCCTCTCCTCCGGACACCCTCTCTTCACCTCCTCCAGGCTGATGGAACACACAAGCTGCAGGTGAGACTGTCAGCCATAGAGAGAGGTTAGAGTAGTTTAGACCGTATTGGTCAGTACAGGGAGTGCAGAATTATTAGGCAAATTAGTATTTTGACCACATCATCCTCTTTATGCATGTTGTCTTACTCCAAGCTGTATAGGCTCGAAAGCCTACTACCAATTAAGCATATTAGGTGATGTGCATCTCTGTAATGAGAAGGGGTGTGGTCTAATGACATCAACACCCTATATCAAGTGTGCATAATTATTGGGCAACTTCCTTTCCTTTGGCAAAATGGGTCAAAAGAAGGACTTGACAGGCTCAGAAAAGTCAAAAATAGTGAGATATCTTGCAGAGGGATGCAGCACTCTTAAAACTGCAAAGCTTCTGAAGCGTGATCATCGAACAATCAAGCGTTTCATTCAAAATAGTCAACAGGGTCGCAAGAAGCGTGTGGAAAACCCAAGGCGCAAAATAACTGCCCATGAACTGAGAAAAGTCAAGCGTGCAGCTGCCAAGATGCCACTTGCCACCAGTTTGGCCATATTTCAGAGCTGAAACATCACTGGAGTGCCCAAAAGCACAAGGTGTGCAATACTCAGAGACATGGCCAAGGTAAGAAAGGCTGAAAGACGACCACCACTGAACAAGACACACAAGCTGAAACGTCAAGACTGGGCCAAGAAATATCTCAAGACTGATTTTTCTAAGGTTTTATGGACTGATGAAATGAGAGTGAGTCTTGATGGGCCAGATGGATGGGCCCGTGGCTGGATTGGTAAAGGGCAGAGAGCTCCAGTCCGACTCAGATGCCAGCAAGGTGGAGGTGGAGTACTGGTTTGGGCTGGTATCATCAAAGATGAGCTTGGGGGGCCTTTTCGGGTTGAGGATGGAGTCAAGCTCAACTCCCAGTCCTACTGCCAGTTTCTGGAAGACACCTTCTTCAAGCAGTGGTACAGGAAGAAGTCTGCATCCTTCAAGAAAAACATGATTTTCATGCAGGACAATGCTCCATCACACGTGTCCAAGTACTCCACAGCGTGGCTGGCAATAAAGGGTATAAAAGAAGAAAAACTAATGACATGGCCTCCTTGTTCACCTGATCTGAACCCCATTGAGAACCTGTGGTCCATCATCAAATGTGAGATTTACAAGGAGGGAAAACAGTACACCTCTCTGAACAGTGTCTGGGAGGCTGTGGTTGCTGCTGCACGCAATGTTGATGGTGAACAGATCAAAACACTGACAGAATCCATGGATAGCAGGCTGCATGAGTGTCCTTGCAAAGAAAGGTGGCTATATTGGTCACTGATTTGTTTTTGTTTTGTTTTTGAATGTCAGAAATGTATATTTGTGAATGTTGAGATGTTATATTGGTTTCACTGGTAAGAATAAATAATTGAAATGGGTATATATTTGTTTTTTGTTAAGTTGCCTAATAATTATGCACAGTAATAGTCACCTGCACACACAGATATCCCCCTAAAATAGCTAAAACTAAAAACAAACTAAAAACTACTTCCAAAAATATTCAGCTTTGATATTAATGAGTTTTTTGGGTTCATTGAGAACATGGTTGTTGTTCAATAATAAAATGAATCCTCAAAAATACAACTTGCCTAATAATTCTGCACTCCCTGTATATAGTGTGGTGGACAGAGCAGTGGTCAGTAGTGCCCATCCATCTATCAGTGCCCATCCATCTGCCTGTGCCCCCTGTCATGCATATTATTAAAATTGTCACATGACATTAAAAAAAAGTATCTACTTGTACTCGGTCTTAAAAAAGTTGTATCGGACAACCCTAGAAAGAAAGATGATCTGATTTTATAAAAAAAAAAAAAAAATTTAGTAACTTTAATTTTGATTTTTTCTTTATGGTCTGCTAGTGACACTTGAAATCTCTTCATAAATGTTTTCAATCGACTTTCACCCAGAAATCCAGTTGAATCCAATTAGAAATATGAGTGAATCTTGGCTGCACATTCATAAAGAGACCTCTTGTTTTATTCAGGAGAAGGGATGAGCTTCGTGTTCGAGCCAAACTCATGTTCGACTCGAACATTGCCTGTTCGCCTGTTCGGCGAACAACGAACAATTGGGGGTGTTCGCGGCAAATTCGAAAAGACGTGGAACACCCTGTTAAAGTCTATGGGAGAAATCTAAAGTGCAAATTTTAAAGGCTAATATGCAAGTTATTGTCCTAAAAAGTGTTTGGGGACCTGGGTCCTGTCCCAGGGGAAATGTATCATTGCAATTTTTTTTTTTTTTAAATGAACGTTTTTTCGGGAGCAGTGAATTTAATAAAAAGTTAAACAATAAAAGTGTAATATTACTTTAAATTTCATACCTGGGGTGGGTGTAAAGTCAGCATGTGAAAAAGCGCATGTTTCCCATACATAGAACTGTCCCTGCACAAAGTGTCATTTCTGAAAGAAAAAAAGGCATTTAAAACCGGCTTTGCGGCTATCATGAATTGTCGCCTCTGGCAATTCAGAGAGACTTCATTAATAAAAAATAAAAGCGTGGGGTCCCCCCAAATTCCATTAACCCCCCTGCCGGTATCCCCGAGCGCGATTTGGGTTGGATTTTTTATGAAAATATTGATATCCCCGAGTCGCGCTCGGGGTGAATGCAGAGCCTGCAGCGTGCGCTGGCTTACCTGTTTATCCAGGCGGGGTACTGTACTTACCTTGTCCCTGGATCCAGCGATGCATCCACGCTGTGTGAGCGAGTGGCGTCCTCCATTCGACTCGCACAGTGCCCGCGCGCCGCCGATCTCCGTTCCCTGCGACGTAACGGCGCACGGGGGCGGAGACCGGCGGCAAATTCAAAAAAGTAAACAAACACATTACATACAGAAATGTATCTTATAGATTACAGTACTGTATGTAAAAAGTACACACCCCCCCTGTCCCTAGTGGTCTGCCCAGTGCCCTGCATGTTCTTTTACATAATTAAAAAAAAAAAAATTGTGCCTGCAAACTGTAGATTGTCCATAGCAACCAAAAGTGTCCCTTTATGTCAAAAGTGATTTTAGAGCAGCTAGAAAACAGCGATAATAAATTATAATCACTTGCAGAATTGAGCGATAGCGATTTGTGGGGAAATTCGTCATAAAAAAATAAAAGTAATGACAGCGACAATTCTGCAACTGAGCAAATTTCAGTGATTTTGATTTGATTACATTAGTGAATAATTTTTATTATAATTACATTATTATTTGTTATAATTATTTATAGTTATTTATTATATTATAATTTTATGATTTTGTGTTTCAAACTTTATCATACCCGGGATGTCTACTAGACTCTGGTTTGGACAAATTTAAGTGAGTTATTCCTAAAAATTGCAGGCCTACAGTATAAAACGCAGAATTTCCATACAAAATAATTGTACCGCTTTTGGTACGTAATTCCAGACAGAATCATACCGCCAGGGAGGTTAATAGGCCCTTCAGGTCTGATATGGATATTAAGGGGAACCCTGCTGTCAATTAAAAAAAAAAAATGACGTGGGGTTCCCCCCAAATATCCATACCAGACTCTTCAGGTCTGGTGTGGTTTTTAAGGGGAACTCCACCCCAAATTTAAAAAAAAATGGCGTGGAGTTCCCCCAAAAATCCACACCAGACCTTTATCCCAGCACGTTAACCTGGCCGGCCGCAGAAAAGAGGGGGGACAAAGTGTGGCCTGCCCTATCCTGAACCGCCACATTCCCTGGTTGTGGGGGTCTGCGGGCGGGGGGCTTATCAGAATCTGGAAGACCCCTTTAACAAAGGGGACCCCCAGATCCTGGCCCCCCTATGTGAATTGGTAATGGGGTACACTGTACTCCTACCATTTCACGAAGGAAGTGTAAATAGTTTAAAAAAAAAAAAAACACACAGACACCGTAGAAAAAATTCCTTTTATTAAAAAAAATAATAATCCAGCGGTGGTAATCCACTCTCGATGCGGCTCCCCGCTCCGACATTGTCTTCTATCCATCGGCTGGTGATCTCTCCAGCGACAGGTGATCGGCGGTCCGGTCCAGCGATGAGAAGATCCATCCATCCAAAGCGCAGCAGGCAAGCTCCTCTCTCCGCTGGACACAGCGGAATGACGCGGCGGAGCTTTGACATTTCTTATATAGGGGAGGCGGGGCCACCCGTCACATGACCCCGCCCCCCCATATAAGAAGTGTCAAAGCATCGGCTGTGTCATTACGCTGGGCTGTGTCCAGCCGAGAGGAGCTCGCCTGCTGCGCTCTGGGTGGATGGATCTTCCCATCGCTGGACCGGACCGCTGATCGCCCGTCGCTGGAGAGATTACCGTCGCTGGATAGAAGACAACGTTGGAGCAGGGAGCCGCATCGAGAGTGGATTACCACTACTGGATTTTTATTTTATTTTTTATTAATAAAGGAATGTTTTTTTTCTACGGTGTCTGTGTTGTTATTTTTTTAACCTAGTTACACTTCCTTCGTGAAATGGTAGGGGTACTGTGTACCCCATTACCAATTCACATAGGGAGGGGTGCCAGGATCTGGGGGTCCCCTTTATTAAAGGGGTCTTCCAGATTATGATAAGCCCTCCGCCCGTAGACCCCCACAACCACCGGCCAGGGTTGTGGGGATGAGGCCCTTGTCCCCATCAACATGGGGACACCCTCCCAATGTTGAGGGCATGTGGTATGGTATGGATATTTGGGGGGAACCCTGCGTCTTCTTTTTTTTTTTTTAATTGACGGCGGGGTGTCCCTTAATATCCATATCAGACCTGAAGGGCCTGTTAATGGAATTTGGGGGGACCCCCACGCTTTTTTATTTTTTATAAATGAATCCTCTCTGAATTGCCAGAGCCCACAATTCATTTTAGCCGCAAAGCCGGTTTTAAATGCCTTTTTTTTTTTTCAGAAATGACACTTTGTGCAGGGACAATTCTATGTACGGGAAACATGCTCTTTTTCACATGCTGACTTTACACCCCCCCTAGGTACGAAATTTAAAGGAATATTTCACTTTTATTGTTTCACTTTTAGCATTATTAAATTCACTGCTCCCAAAAAAACTTTTTTTTGCGTTGATACATGTCCCTTGGGACAGGACCCGGGTCCCCAAACACTTTTTAGGACAATAACTTGCATATTGGCCTTTAAAATTAGCACTTTAGATTTCAAATGTTCGAGTCCCATAGACTTTAACAGGGTTCTAAAGTTCACACGTACATTTGGTGTGTTCGCAAGTTCTGGTGCGAACCGAACAGGGGGGTGTTCGGCTCATCCCTATTCAGGAGGAAAACCTCTGTATGTAACAGAAGTTAACAGTTCTCTGTTGCGATTTCTTTCTTTACTCTTAGTTTTTATGGGCAAGAAAGATATAAAGTGATCTTTTCCGTGTAATAAAACCAGTTTGTATCCTCTGTAAATGGATTGCAGGCATGTTTTAATACCCTGGGAACAAAAACAGTGATGTTAATTGCTCGCAACTATGGTAATTACAGGCAAGCAATGCATCTGTGGATTGAGATTTTTCCATTAACAAGTCTTTGTCATAATGCAGATCTTTTTATATCTTTCTGCCTTTTAAATCTGTGTGCAGTTGGCTATTTAAGCCTGCACACTGCCTGTAATTCTGTACCGTCAGTCTCCCCATTAATTTTATATTTAAAGTTAAATAAAATATAAAAATGGTCTTGCACAAAGAAGCCCTGATCCGCCTCTTCTCTGGTCTCGCACTAGTACACCTGGCTCCTTTTCTTTGAGTGCCCCCATTGCAAGCCATTTGCTAATCCTTTTTAAAAGAATCATACTTTGGATGCAGCATTGCTCCGATGCTGCATCTGTCCCCCACCGGCTCGAACAGTGAGAACCAAGCAAATATCACTGTTCGCTCGGTTCTCAGAGCTCCGTGAGCAGAGAGCTGGTGACTGTCAGTCATCGCTGTCTTCTCTGACCCGCCCCCTGCATGCACACTGGAGCGCTGCACTGTGCAAGGGGTGGGAGTGGCACGCTGAGAGGCTGAGCCAGGTGTCGGTCCAGGGTTCTGGGTGTATCCTGACCATATTGTTGCAATCTTTTCCCAGCCTGGACCTGCTCTGTGACATCAGCCGACAGCTGGCTTCAGCCAAGTCATAGAAGTACAGCCAGACAAGCTTTAGCTGTCCTTTTAATGAAGTCTAGCCACTAGAATAAATGTATTCACATATATTATGCTCCTCTCCAAATGCAGCTTTTTTGCCCCTGAACACTGCGCACAAATGCGCACATAATTGCCTACATGTACATGGGCACATTTAATAACATGCAGCTGCATAGATGGAGGGGGGGAACAAGATTTTTTTTCTTTCCATGTGCATGAGGCCTTGGGCTTACCATTCACATAAAGCAGATCCAATTATGTAATTTGTGCCAAGGTGAGTTGTATCTCCCAAAGCGATCACAGAAAAAGTCATGTTGGGACATATCTATAAACGGTATGTTAAAGTGGTTGTAAACCCTTACAGACCACTTAGACCTACAGGTAAGCCTAGATTAAGGCTTTCCTGTAGGTGCAAGAAATATCTCCTAAACCCACATGGCTTAGAAGATATTTCCAAAAGACATGCACGGATGTCTAGGGCACCGCTGTAGACAACGGTGTGCGGGTGCACTGAGCGTGCAGTTACCAACGGCGATCATGCCGTTAGTGGCGGCACCCGCACATGCGTGGGAGTGACGTTTATTACTGCTTCGGCCAATCACAGCACCGGAGCCGCAATATGAAGAAGACACTCGGGGAAAGATGGTGGCGATGGAGAGGAACGAGCACCGATGCGGGGGCTTCGATCCAAAGTAAGTAATACATAATGATCTATTATGCTATATGCACACTAGCTCATTATGCCTTTTTCTTGCAGGGTTTTCTTCTTTTTTTTTAAGAGGGTTTACTTCCTCTTTTAAAGTTGCATTAGATCTTTTCCACATGGTTGATGGGGCTTACTGCTTCCCTGAAAAGAGATCCACGGTAAGTCTAGGTTCACATCGGTCCGATTTGACATGCCGGCAATAGCACCATCCGAATTCCCGATTCCCAAAAGTAGCTCCTACACTATCAAATTGCCCCCGAAATCTGACTGCATTGCCAGGTTAAAATTGCGCAAGTTCAGCTAAACTCTCATGAGTTCTAACCCGCAGCAATGTGAACCTAGACTTAATCACTTTTCAAGTTAAAATACACCACAACCCCAAGCCAATCATTTCGCTCACAGTTGTGGTGTGCTTTAATTTATCTCAATGTGTGATTAGGTGGTGCCGCCTGCAAAATGCTGCAGGTTGGATTAATATTACCTTTGCACCCCACCAAATCCCCCTGACCTCAATCTCCTTTCACTGGGGCCTTCCCCAACAAGACCCACTCTAGGCTACCCTCTAATTCCTTCCTTTGATATTTTTGACACTGCTGAATTTCCAATTTGACATCAGGACTTATCATTACTGTACAGTTTTACATATCGTCTTTCGTAACCCAGTGCTTCCATTATTGTGTTGCACTTGCTATTGGAAAAAATAGTCATTAAATAATAAAATTGCTTTTGCTTCCTGAGCATGGCAAGTGTACAGCCCTGTCCAGCTGTAATGTTACAATTTAGGTTGGAAGCCATATGGGTAATAAGAACAGTAGGCTGAAATCGCACAAGAGCCCTTAGTAGTAAAAAAAACTGCCACTTCAAGACCACAGTTCAGGACTTCCATACATGATGAAAAATATACGTTGTGAAGGGTGACCATGCGATTTTACCTTCAGTGCTGCACTGTCGCCCGTACAGATGTGTCCTTACATATACAGAGAAGGGGTTGTCGGCATTGTCACTGCCGATTTTAACACATCCCATCCCTGCCAACCGCACACCCTGTGCCCGGAGAACGCGATGCAGAGTGCCCACTTGGATTCCACTTAGACCCCTTTCACACTGGGTCCGCAGCCGTGCTTAAGCGCCGCTCGTTTTATCGACATTTTAGCACTCTTTAAGTGGCAATTTTCAGCCGCAAGCGGGGTGCTTTTAACCCCCCGATAGCAGCCGAAGAAGGGGTGTTAAAAACGCCTGTGTTGCGGCGCTTCGAAAGCGCTGCCCATTCATTGCAATTGGCAGGGGCATTTTGGGAGCTCTGTATACAGAATAAAGAATGACATTTACAGAGGGAAGATTATGAGTAGAAATCGGAACACTTGAAGGAAAACTTTTACTTGTACTAAATCCATGTAGACAGTGTGTAACTGTATATAGTGGCTGCTGAACTCGGAACTCAAATGCAGTAAGACAAGTTAGCAAATGACGATGGCTCATTCTGTTCTACATAACCATCACAGGAAAAATCCAATTTGTAATTTTCACACTGAATATATGTAACCAAGATGGAGAACCAGGACATGCACAAAGAAGAGCATACGTAATTTGTATATGAACCAGACACGTAAACTGGTGCTTGCAAGGGCATGGAAATGTAAAATTTTTGTTAATGATTGCTGTAAGAACTAATGACACTGTCAGGATGAATGTTGGTGTAGACGTCTACAAGCATTGTAAATGACTTGACCCTATTTGGAACCTGACAGAAACCATAGTAAGCCTTCTAAGTAAACAAGTCACTTAAGCTTTCTGCTTCCATTTACTAACCCACATTACTGTACTCTGCAGCTGAATTTAACTATTGGTTGTGATTACTTAAAGCATACCCAAAGGCAAAACTTTTTTTTGTATTGTGTGGAGTCGGGGGAAGTAAAAACCACAATTTTTTATTTTATTTTTTTGCTGCCATTTGTCACATTAGAGAGCAGCTTCCTATCTTGTAGACGTAAAAGTAAGTGAGAGAAGTTTGCTCTCATGTGAGGGATATATCCTCTTGGGCGGCGTACACACGACCGAGGTTCTCGCTGGAAACCAGCGAGAACCTCACTGGAAGCTGCATTCCAGCGAGGACCTCGGCCGTGTGTACGCTCTCGGCGAGCTTCCCGTCGGGAATCCCGTCGAGCAGAAATAGAGAGCATGTTCTCTATTTGCTCGACGGCCCGCCTGGATGAATGGCTGGTTGCCATTTCTGACGGGCGGGTCGCCGATTTCGACGGCCGGCAGAGAACCTCGACGGGCGGAACGATGTGTTCTGCCCGTCGAGGTTCTCTGCCGTGTGTACACGGCCTTAGGCGGCGTACACACGGCCGAGGTTCTCGCTGAAAACCAGCGAGAACATCGCTGGAATGCACATTCCAGCGAGGACCTCGGCCGTGTGTACGGTCTCGGCGAGCTTCCCGTCGGGAAGCCCGTCGAGCAGAAATAGAGAACACGCTCTCTATTTCCTCGACGGCCCGCCTGGAAGAATGGCTGGTTGCCATTCCCGACGGGCGGGTCGCCGATTTCGACGGCCGGCAGGGAACCTCGACGTGCGGAACGATGTGTTCTGCCCGTCGAGGTTCCCTGCCGTGTGTACGTGGCCTTAGCTGTCACAGGAACAAGATTCTCTGTCAGAAGATTTGCCCTTCTATTCCTGTTCTGGTAGAAATTCTGATATATATTTTTTTTATTTACCCTCACTTGCACAGCGATCGCGGGCGCGCTGTGTCACTGGGATATGATTCAACCCCAATCTCGGTAAAGAGCCAATGACGCGGCTCTTTACCCATGTGTCCAATCACAGCTGATCACATGTAAGCAAGGAAATGCCGGTGATCAGCACTTCTTGCCTCACACTCTGTCAGTGTGAGGAAAGGAGAGCTGATCGGCAGCATCTCCTCACAGGGGAGGCCTGTACAGTTAATCAGGGCCCTGATGATCAGTGCAGCCTAAACATTGCCCATCATTGAAGGAGAAAAATTACTTTATTTTACAAAATTTTCTAAAAGAAACTAACAAACGTGTTATGCGTTTTTTTTTTTGTTTTTTTTTTCTCTCCAAATTTTCGGTATCTTTCTATTTTTTTTTTCACAAAAAAAGCAGTAATTAAATCCCACCCATAGAAAGCTCCACTTGTGTTAAAAAAAAATATATATATATATAAATCTCGTTTGGGTACAGTATTGCATGACCCACGCAATTGTCATTCAAAGTGTGACGGAGCTGAAAGTTGGCCTGGGCAGCAATAAGGTAAAAGTGCCCTCTATTGAAGCCGTTAAATATGGTAGCTAATACAATGAGTTTACACTCGTATGCCATACACACATAAATGCTGTTAAAGGTGTAACGGGCAGAAAAAATGCAGCATAAAAGTATGTGCTTGTGTGCAGAAGGCCTTAAAACCTGTGTCTCAGTTTAAAAAAGCATAAAGGAACTACTAGTGGATGTTGACATCCTAAGCCCCTAAAAATTACTGAGTAACTTTCTTTTGGGTGTCCTTAGTTTTTTGTTTTGAGGCCACATAGTAGCCAGGACTTCTCGGTTGGTAAACTTGTTGCTAATGTTATCGGTAGAAAAAAAGACCACAGGGCTAATTTTTCCGGAAAAAGGTGGCAGCTCTAGAGCAGTGGTGGTCCCCCGATTCCTCCATATATTGGCAGTGTTTGGTTGTAGTACAGACTTTTGAATTAATATCCTTTTATTACATTCAAGGAGAACATTTGTTGCTCCCCTTAGCAGGCAGTCAGGCCCAGCATGTTATGTTTTTAGAGTAGTATGTGGGGCTGTATCCAGGAGCGTTCAGTCAGCAGGCCCTGCTCTCAGTCAGTGTTTTATTCCTGGCTATGACACCACAGAGTGAGAGAACGTTTTAATATTTAAACTGCCATGCTTTTCCTCAGGGGATTAGGATGTGTACAGAGTGTGAACCTGTTGATGTGCAGTGTTAGAGGGCTGCCGAGCCTAGCATTCATTTTCACGTGTGTGTCTCTCTCTCTCTCTCTCTCTCTCCCTCTCCCTCTCCCTCTCCCTCTCCCTCTCCCTCTCCCTCTCCCTCTCCCTCTCCCTCCCTCTCCCTCTCCCTCTCCCTCTCCCTCTCCCTCTCCCTCTCCCTCTCTCCTCTCTCTCTCTCTCTCTCTCTCTCTCTCTCTCTCTCTCTCTCTCTCTCTCTCTCTCTCTCTCTCTCTCTCTCTCTCTCTCTCCCTCCCCCTCTCCCCTATGAAGGACACGTTTGGAAAACAGCACTTCATTTAATGTCGCTTCTCACAGACTGCATGCGTTCTGATATAGGGTAAATGAATTGACATGTCAAATTGCCAGGAGAAAAAAGAAACATATGACAAATAAGCACATTACTGCTAGAGAAAGTGATGGGCTATAACATGGCTAACTGTCAGCAAGTAAGATGCACTAACAAGCAAGCCGTTCTCTACATTCTCGTCAGTTTTATCAATGTGAGGGGTGCTGTGCGTACACCTCGCTCACATAAGTCACCATATGTGCAGTTGGCCTGGTGCATGTCCTTGCAGACGTTTAATTGGCCATGCAAACATTTTAAAATGCGCCCTGAGGTATACAGTGCTTATTACATTGTAAAGTCTCTTCAGATTTACCCAAGCAAAATATGAAGGCCTTCATAAAAATTAAATTTGTATAAAGAAAACTAGGATTGTGAGTTTAAGACCCCTTTCACACTGAAGTGTTTTTACAGCAGTTCAGCGTTAAAAATAGCCCTCATAAAACGCTCTCCATGCATTTAAATGGACCCTTTCACACTAGTCCTGCAAGCAGCATCTTTGGAGCAGCTTTTGAGCACTGAAAAATACGCTGTAAAAGCCCCTCTCCATTGAAATGAATTGAAAAGCGCTGTAAAAACGCCTTACCCTTTCACACCGAGGCACTGCAAAAACGCCCTAAAACTTTAGGGTCTTAGCGGTGCTTTACCAGCACATTGGGATTGCAGATAAGGCTTCGCTTGAATAACGCTCGAAAAAACGCCCCAGTGTGAAAGGGGCCTAAATGAGGAGTAGTGGCAGACTTCCGCTGCCAGATTCTGTGTTTTACAAATGACAATTTGTGACTGGATAAGCTCTCCGATTCTATGTGGGTTCCACACAGCCCTAGCAATCCAGCACCTGCCTCCACACCAGCAATAGTTCTCAAAGACCCAGTCACCAAAGAGTTTTTTGTCGCTGTGTTGACTTGGAATTATCCGGCACTGTTTCATATGTACAAGGTCTGGTGGCCCTGGAGGGATGGGGGCTGATCTTATGACCAACATGCTTATATGTGTGCCTTTAATTCGGTTTAATCTTGCCATGTTTTGGCAATCTAGAGTGGGTGGGTGTGTGTGTGTGTGTGTATAAAATACTCTCTGAAATATAATTTTTTTTTCTGTAAATTTTTTACATATGTAAATGTATTACAAGTGCTT
Source organism: Rana kukunoris (assembly GCA_029574335.1). Classification (NCBI taxonomy): domain Eukaryota; kingdom Metazoa; phylum Chordata; class Amphibia; order Anura; family Ranidae; genus Rana; species Rana kukunoris. The sequence goes on from CM056053.1 coordinate 82,630,444, forward strand.
TTATGTTTTCCAGCTGTTGAAGTATCGGAGAGTGACATATACATGCGCTTCATGAAATCACACAAGTGTTATGACATTGTGCCCACCAGCTCCAAGCTTGTTGTGTTTGACACTACGTTACAGGTGAGATCTTCTAAGGCCTGCTATTCACAGCATTAAGTATTGTACCATTATGATTGAAACCGAACACTATTCTAAGGCCCCTTTCACATTGAGGAGTTTTTCAGGCGGTACAGCGCTAAATATAGCGCTGCTATACCGCCTGAAAAACTCCTTCACTGCATCCTCAATGTGAAAGCCCGAGGGCTTTCACACTGAGGCAATGCGCTGGCAGGAGAAAAAAAAATCTCCTGTCAGTAGCATCTTTGGAGCGTTGAGAGGAGCGGCGTGTATACTGCTCCTTCCCATTGAAAACAATGGGAAATCGCGGCAATGCGCCTCTATAGAGGCGCATTGCGGGCGGTATTAACCCTTTCACGGCCGCTAGCAGGGGTTACCACCGCACCGCTAGCGGCCGCAACTCGCGGAAAATCCGACGGCATAGTGCCGCTATTTTTAGCGGTGCTATAGCGTCAGCGAGGCTGTTTCTGCAATGTGAAAGGGGCCTTAGAGGTCAGTCATTTTAGGGAAAACTGAAAATTCTGTTATATAACACAACATTTTTTTTTGTCTTCTTTTTTTTTATTTTATTTTTTTATACAGCTTTTGTATTTTTTTGTTTTCCTTCCCTCTGCTGTTAAATAAACTACCCATGCAGTGGGCCTCTCCACTGTCTCCCCTCACACTGCATTACACAGAGCGGCACCAATTCTCTTCTTCATGGGTCCTCCGCTCTAGGCTTCTTTTTTCATCTCAGTCCACCACCATAGGAAGCCGGTTCTTTTAAATGAGTTGTAAAGGAATTTTTTTTTTGCCTAAAATGAATGTCTGCAAGGAAGACAGACAGAATAGTGTAATGATTCTGTTAAACGAGTAAATACCTATTAAATTCCTTCATCTATATCACCTCCGGCGTTTTAGTTTCTGTTCTCTCATTCACTTCCTGGTTTTCGGCTCTCGTTCATGTAAAAACTACATTTTCCAGTATGCATTGCGGCACACCCAGTAATTCACAGCTCCTTGAAGTCTCTAACACGTAGAGAGCGTCCTGCCGCACAGATGTAGTTCCCAGGATGGGGCGAGCACGTCACTGACCACCGCAGTAAAGCCTCCCTTCACGGTGGTGAGTAACAATCAGAAAATCAGGAAATGAACAGAACAGAGAAGAAATAGAGCAACTTCTGAGCAAAAACTAACAATGAGGAAGTGAAAAGAGGAAGGTCTGCAGGTAAAGGATGCTTATTATGAAAAAAAATGTTTTCCTTTACAACCCCTTTAAGGGCACACCTGTGTGTGCACTTCCAAGGCAGGTTGTGTGCGTCTATAGACTCACACAGTGCAGCTTGGCCCTGCCCTCCACTCTCTTCTCAGTATTTGACTGACCGCAGCAGAAGCCAATCTCCCCCACTGCTCTTGGCCAAGCTGGTGAGATCAGGTAAAAGGGAGAGAACAGATGCAGCTGGGCAGAGTGCTGGATTAATACAGGACTTGGGCACGTTTTTAGGAAGGGGGGGGCGTGTAGAAAGTGGTCATTTTACCTTTCTACACACCTTTTACCTTATTGCAATGAATGCATTAAGGTAAAAAAAAAAAAAAGTTCCACCTTCAGAACCATCTTAAATGCTCATTTGGCTTGGAGGCATTGGAATAAGATGACGTTTTTGAGCCGCACGTAGTTTTTGAGCTGCAGGCGTCTAATTCGCAAAAATTTGGCAAGGAGACCATTCGCTGTTGAGCAAGGGCAACCAAGCATGGATCGAATTTTGGCAGATCCCTGCTGAACCGGAGGTACTTGGACCCATCTATGGCCCAGGGCCACAGTTTGGAGACCACTGCTGTAGAGCATTTAAAACATGACGGTGGTTTTAATCCTTCAATGTTCCATTCAAAACGAAAAAAAGTATAAAAAACAATGCAGGAATATACGATCAGAAATATACTATACTTCAGGACTCTGTAATTTTCAATCAAGTAGAAGCATGTCCCTAGAGAAGGACGACAGAAGTAATATTCACTCTGTTGCCATGCATAACCGAGACTGCCAGGGGAAGTACAGGCCACAGACAACACCGCATGACTTGCTGTATTGTTATACTTAATTAAGGAACAATTTCTAGTATCTGGTGGCATTATTTGAACTTGGAGTGCTGCTTCTGTTCTTTTATCATGCCATTATATTGTTTTGGCGGACACACATCAAACACTTGTTCCTGTGTCCTTCCTCTTATTCTGGAACAGCAGCAAACAGCGGAATTCCCTCTGCTGTGTTGTATAATGCTACAAATTCTCTAATGACGTCAGAGCCTCTGTCTACCTCTTAGCTGTTGATGTGGGTCAAAGTTTATATTATGTATTGTGCAGAAATTAACTACTGTACAAATTTCTGTCTAGTCTTCAGCTATATTACATCTAGGAAGTGAATTCTTATCACATTTTATCTCTTCTTGTAGTGGGGGCACAGTATTCTTAGTTGAAAAGAAGCAGAGGCATATAGATGTTAAACATTATAAAGGATGAAAAGGGTTACACATTGTTGTGTTTTTTCTAACATTTCAATAAAACTTTTTAGAACCACCGCACAACTTATCAATCCCGTCAGACTTGACTTCTCTGAGTTTTGCCCCTCAATCAGAGATAGCTAGAGGTGGTTGTTGTCCCATTCCTGGAAAAAGTTCTAGGTCTTATCTCTTTCACAGAGGTGCACTGTAGGTTAAACGGGGATCCTAAAGCTCCTAAAGCTAAACAGGGATCCTAAAGCTAGGTACACGTGGGACGAAAATCGTCTGAAAACGGTTTGTTCAGGGGTTACCGTCTAACTTTTAGCCCGTGTGTACAGCTCCTTGTCTGACAGAAGCTGGTCTTACGACCGGCTTATGTCGAACTTGCATGCTGGAAAACCGGCATCTGACCAGCGAGCTTTGATTACTGTGTTCAGGCGATGGAGCAGTCCCCCTGTCGGAACACAGTAGCTCAGCTGGAATATTGCCGCACTACCATCAGATGTGTTAGTACGATGATTTTTCCTGTTTTTTTTTTTTTTGAGTTCCATTCAGTCCAGTGTACTGTGTACCCAGCATATAAGGTGCTAATTTCTGTTTTTCATTTTATCCTCAGTGTTCTAGGACGCCCTTAAATCCAGGCTCCCTACTATGAAAATTGTTACTAAAACTTGTAGAGTTGTGCTCTGCTTCCTGAGATCTCAAGCCCCCCCCCCCCCTTTCATTGTGACAAGTTCAGCACCCGCAGTATCGCAGAATTACAACTGCGTGGGGGTGGATAACTTAAGTTAAGCCTGGCCATACATTATGCAACTTTCTTTCCTTCATTAACACAGACTGTTTTGATGGGGCAAATCCCTCCCAATGCGCTATTGTTTTCTGGCAGGGGGAGGTATGCCCACCATCAAAAAACAATGATCACTGTTGCCAGCTGTAGCCACTGGTAGTGATCATACGAAAAAAAACAGACTGGCTGGTTGTACTAAAGTCGATCGATCTACTTCAATACAAACCGGTTCCCATAGATGGCTTGAAATTCAGTGGTACCTACTGAACTTTCGATCCATCTGTGGCCAGCTTAAAGGAGTTTTTAAAGTCTCTCAGGGTTTTTCACTTTAAAGGGGTTGTAAAGGTTCATGTTTTTTCACCTTCATGCATCCTTGTAAAGGTTCATGTTTTTTCACCTTCATGCATCCTCACCTTGATGCATCCTATGCATGAAGGTGAAAAAACACCTGGCAATTACGGATCCCCATTTTACTTGCCTGAGCCAGTTCACCTGCTCTGTGCGTCAACGGCGTCCTCTTTTCCACGGAGTCTCTCCGTTGATTGGATATATTGATGGCAGCGCAGCCATTGGCTCCCGTTGCTGTCAATCAAATCCAATGGCGGGGCGAGTCATACACTCTGCGGCTATGGAAGCCAAGTGTATGACACGGGAGCGTACCCGCAAGGTAACCCCCTCAAGAGAGCTTTCCAGAGGTTTAGCTATTGCGGGGAGGAGCCGCCGTGGGACCCCAGAACAGGAGGATTAGGGCTACTGTGTGCAAAACTAACTGCACAGTGCAGGTAAGTATGATATGTTTGTTATTTAAAAGAAAAATTAACCTTTACAACCACTTTAATGCATTCTGTGCCACCGGGAGGCCCCAGAAAAGGAGGATCATTGCCACTCTGTGCAAAACCCATTGCACAGAGCGACTAAGTATGACATGTTTGTTATTTAAAAAAAAAATGTTTACAATCTTTTTGCGACCAAGTAGAAACACAATGGAAACTTTGAATTAAATGTAAATACTGTCCCTTGTGCTGATTAAAAGTGTGTGTATATATATATATGTGTATATATATATATATATATATAATATTATAGTAAGATGGGGGTTGTTGGCTCTCGTGGAAGATGCATTTTTCCAGTGATTCAAGCCAGTCAGGAACTATATTTAAGGGCATGGTAGCCCATTTTTATTAAAAGGAAAACAAATAAAAGTCCAAACAAAGGTTTCCCACGCAGGGGGTTCTTCTCCATCAAATACTCAGAACAAAAAATGCTAGCCCACCTGGCTCTCTGTAGCAGTACTTCTGCACTTTATTCTGGTCACCCAGACCAGCAGACTCCTCAATGTAGACAGCTTCCCTTTAGCATCTACAGCTCTGCCTCTTGCAGTCACCAATGTTCTGGCTGCCTCCTACAGCCTTTCTGACTTCTGAAGACCTCCTGTCTCTTAGTGTGAAGCCGTCTCCAACTGGGAGCCATGAGGTCTTCCCACACGCTCATTATAAAGAGCTGCTCACCTGAGCACACACCCTGCTGGTCATCCATAAAATGTGGATACAGGGTTGGAGATCCCGCCCCATCCCAGACACTGTGGAATCTCCAAACTACAGAGCCCCATGTCAAAATACCAAAACCTGGAGAAAGCTGCAAAAGCAGTCTTCTGCAGTCCACATCTACGCTTTGTAGTCTTGCACCTTGCAAATGTGCATACCCAGCAAACTGTCCATTTTACCTTGAATATACCGTATTTTCCGGCGTATAAGACGACTTTCTAGCCCCTTAAAATCTTCTTAAAAGTCGGGGGTCGTCTTATACACCGGTAACCTAACAGCTTACCTTACCAGAATCGCGGCCGTACGATTTTTCAAAAGCCGCGCCTCCGACGTCTTCTGTTCCGTGATAGGCGGAAACAATCAGCTTCCCAGGAGGCACTGTGTTCAGTGTCCGCCTATCACGGAGGCCCTCTCGTTCTCGGACGAGAGGGCCTCCGTGATAGGCGAACACTGAACACAGTGCCTCATGGGAAGCTGAATGTTCCGCCTATCACGGAACAGAAGACATCGGAGGCGGGGCTTTTGAAAAATCGTACGGCCGCGATTCTGGTAAGGTAAGCTGTTACACGACCGCGATTCGCATGGGATAAGGTAAGGACACGGTCTGGTCATGTAATGGGACACGGTCTGGTCATGTAATGGGGCACGGTCTGGTCATGTAATGGGGCACGGTCTGGTCATGTAATGGGGCACAGTCTGGCATGTAATGGGGCACAGTCTGGCATGTAGTGGCATAGTCTGGCATGTAATGGTGGCACTGTGAGGCGAGGCATGACTAGTAGGAAGGAGGTAGTCTTATACGGTGAGTATATCACAAAACCAACATTTTGGCTGGAAAATTAGGGGGTCGTCTTATACGCCGGAAAATGTGGTGTAGATATATATATAATTATATAATTCTCTCTCGCTAAACTTGGGTTTTACGCTTTTCTTTGTAATAAACGGGGGTAACAATTTAAAAGAAATAAGTTTGTGATCCTTACGGAGATATAAAGAACAATTTGCCTTCAAGAAACTGTAGCCATGCTGTGTTAATCAAGCCCTGAAATTTAGAAAATGGTTATTACATCAACATGTAACTGTGTTGCATAAATGTTTAAAGCATTGTTAGCAACACGCTTACGCAATAGTAGTTTTGTGTGCAATAAATATAACTCTATATACTTATCTAGTTACTAATTTACTTTTAAATATGTAGGCAGTTTTCTATTCTTTTTGTATAACGTGTTAATAATCATACTAGTTTGAGAGTGTTGTCGAAAACATGATTTTTTTTGCGTAGGTCTGTAGCCATAGCAAACTGCCCCTGTGATGTATTATTTTCTGGTTTACTGAGGTACGTTTCAGTAGCACTTTTGCTATAGATCTGGATGCAGATAGCAGAACAAGTACTTATAAAATGTACTGCTTCTAGCTGGTTGGAGCACGAATAGTGTAGTAATAGTGCAGTGTGCTCGCAGGGCACAGAATTCTAAAGAAAGGATAGGTCTTTATAGACTGATTTCCTATTTGCAGCTTTGATTTGTACATAAGACCATATTCTTTTTTTTTTTTTTTTATAAATGTTATCAAGCAATGATGTAAAAACTTTCAAAGGTTTCACATAATGCAAATTGGAAAAAGAGAAATAAAGGAGCACATAGCGTGATTCTGTATTTAAAATGAATGGTATTTAATAAAAGAAGGTTTTACACTCACATTTAAGAAGGATAAAACAAGCACTTAAAAAAGTCCAGAAGTTGGGTCAGTGTGTTGTCCCTACGCGTTTCGTTCACTAGAACATCATCTGGGGCACTGACCCACTGTCATATAACACCCTTGTATAAAAAAAAAACGTTTTACTTTTTTATATATAAGGGTGTTGTTTGGCAGTGGGTCAGTGCCCCAGATGATGATCTAGTGAACTAAACGCGTCGGGAGACCACACTGACCCCACTGCCGGACTTGTTTTAGGCGCTTGTTTTATCCTTCTTAAATGTGAGTGTAAAACCTTCTTTTATTAAATACCGTTAATTTTAAATACGGAATCACGCTATGTGCACCTTTTATTTCTCTTTTTCCAATTTGCATTATGTGAAAGCTTTGGATGTTTTTACATCATTGCTTGAGAACATTTACTAATACCATTCAACTGGTCCTGTGTGAGATCATCACATTATCCATAAGGATGCCCCAGTAGGTCCATTGACTTTGCAGTATTGGAGTACATTTGGATCCTTGGCACCATTTAAGTCTGAGTGACCCGATCAGTATACACTTATTTGGGTCTGATATTTCTGATAAGCCTTACAATTCTCATTAATTGGTGAGGGATCATCTTTAGTGCCACACTTTAATTTTTTCGTTGCCATTTTACAAAATTGATCTATTTTTGTGGTGTTGGCTGCTATTCTTCACTTATCGAGCAGCGCGTTGATCATATATACGTTAGTATATAATATATTCTCACATTCTTTTTTTTTTTCCCAAATAACTGTTTTATTAGTTATCACAGCCATAGACAGCAGTACAAGAATGTGATCAAAGCGCAGAATCAAGAAAGGGAAAGGCCTTCTTTGCAATTATCAAGAGACATTAAAACTTCAATAAAAGCATTACATTTGAACGGCAGTGCATTGTACTGGATTCCTATATATAAAATTGAATTTTTTTTAACTACAGAACAAGAAGAAAGAAAAGGGGAGGGAAGGAAGAGAAGAGTGGAAAAAGTAGTGGGGGTAGAGATAAAGGAGAGTAAAGGATTAAGGCTTTAGCTCCGACGTCAGCTCATGGTGGGTCCTCCCAAAGATGCACAACTCCCAGACCTATCCCGCATTCTAGTGGTCATTTTTTCCATGAGCTTGACGTCCTTGACCCTAGCAAAAAGGGCTTCTGGGGAGGGTGGGGAGCACCTTTTTCAGTTAAAGCAGCATTCCACCCAAAAGTGAAACTTCCGCTTTAAACACTCCTCGCCCCCATTACATGCCGCATTTGGCATGTCATTTTTTTGGGAGGGGGGAGTGGGGGCTTCGGTTAGGAGTGGGACTTCCTATCCCACTTTCATCCTTTCACCCAGGGACCGCCTAGGCGACTCCTCCTCTCGCCTTAGGCCATACATGCAGATCACTCATAGGGCTGGGTGCATATTTCAGGTTATAGGCATGCGTTTAGATAAGATGATTAGTCATACCTGATTAACGCAGTAGCTGTTTAAGTTCATGTTCGAACATCTGATCACTGCCTGATATCTCAAGTTTGTTGGATAATATTTAACAGAATACAGTGCTGTAAAGGGTATATTTTAAATTAAAATACTAAACATGGTATACTTACCTGGTCTGTGCCGTGGTATTGCCTAGTGCCAAAAATGTTTAATGAGGTAAATATCTCTGCACATTGCATGGTAGATCGGTGGCGAGAAGTCCTGTTGGGGACTGAAGCAGGTAGCTTCAAGCAAGCCTGGATGCAGTCTGCTGTTTTTTTCTGTAAATGGAATACATTTGGGGACCTTGTTGTGCCTGATCTCAGGAGTTGGTATTGGTAAGCTATAAAAAATATCAAAAACAGTGCAGCACTAACAATTTGGTGTAAAAAAAAAAAAAAAAACTCCATCAAAAGAGCCTTTGAAAGATGTTCAATAATTTTTTCTCCTTCAAACTGATCACACTGCCTCTTACCATAGTAATTTGACCCTCCCAAAGGAACAGTCAAACAGCACAGTATGAATTCTTGGTTAACCTAAGGAGCCTCCAATATGGATAATCCACCCAAGCAGCACTCGCACAAATTCACAAATCTATCTGATCAAGTGGTCAAAAATACTCCCAAGAAACGATCAGAGGAAAAGGAAAGAAGCATCTCAGGGTAGTAAAATTAGCAACCAACATTTTTTAAAAGCACATCATGTCATAAATACGTATGTAGTGTTTCCAACCAACAAGATGGCTGCTGCATACCAGTGCACGTTGACGTCACACATTGTGATGCAATCCTAAGCGTTTCGTCATCAATGCACTGTTTTTTATATTTTTATGTTCTATATTGTTTCCTACAGTATTGTGCTAGCTGTTTTTGTAGCTGCTTTTGTACAAGTTTTTTTTTATTTTTTTGAGCCCAAGCGCAACTATTTTCCTGTATCTTTATTGGTTTGATATCTTTGGGAACAATTGGAGGGAAAGAGAAACTCAGAGTACCCAATAGATTGTTTATATGTAAGATTTGTGCTTTCTGTAACCAAAATGTTATACGTTTTCCGGCATGAACTTAACCCTGGTGTTAATATCTCTGCCCTGCAGGTAAAGAAGGCATTTTTTGCACTGGTAGCCAATGGTGTACGAGCTGCTCCATTATGGGAAACAAAGAATCAGAGTTTTGTAGGTGAGTGTACCCTATACAACTGTAACCAGTGCCTAGAAATCAGAGAACCACTAACTATGCATTTTATCTATGACCTGTTTTTATCAACATTCATCCGTCTTGCCTACAAAAGCAGTTCTGTTTAGTGTCATGTTTTAGCACCTCTGGCCCTGACGGCTACAGTTTATCACGGGGTACCTGTAGTATCCCAGTGATAACAATGAAAAAGCATGCATTAGTATGATGCTGGTGGGGCTTCAAACCCATCTACACACACTTCTCTGTGATTTACATCTCTCGTACATGTTTGTTCTACCTAACAAGCTAGAAGTCACCAATTGGTTGCTGTGGGCTATAACTCGGCATTATTCAGTAGCCTATCACAATTTAAATTTAACTGAACAATCTGAAAAATATATCCTACAGCAAACATCCAATATATTTGGTTTTAAATATCGTTGATTGTTAAAAGTTACATTTCTTTAGAAAAGTGTAAACCATCCCTGAAATATACAGTATTAGGATTTTATTGGAGCAACATAAAGCTAGCAGTACCATCTCTAATGAGCAGCTAATTTCACATGCCGCTGCACATCTGCTCGGAAGTGTAAACCGCTGCCATAGAGACGGAGTTAAATACAGTTCTGCTCTGATCTGGAATGTAAGTTTGGAGAGGTTCTTGGAAAAAGATTTTGATAAAAGACTGCTATATAAATAACTTGTGTGCAAAGGCAGAGCTTTGCTCATAGGAGGATCCACTGACCCGTCTTCTAGCAAGTAGGCAGCAGAGGAACATGTTTTAACAGGCAGTGTAAAATGATGCTTCACTGGCAGACCTGTATATGGCTGGCCTCTGCAGTGTAGCACGCCAGTACTCACTACAAGAGATCTCCAAAACTCTAGGGCCCGGATTCATGTACCTGGGCGCATCTTTATTCTGGCGTAGCTTATCTTGTTTACGCTACGCCGCCGCAACATTGAGAGGCTAGCCTGGTATTCACAAAGTAAATACGCGCAACGTTGCAGCGGCGTAGCGTTTAGTTGTCGGCGTAAGCCGAAGTAAGTCAAATTAGGTGGAAGTGGGCGTGATTTATTATAATGAAGCGTGACCCCATGTAAATGAAGGGCCGAACGAACAGAGCATGCGCCGTCCTGTGGACGCTTCCCAGTACACATGCGCAGAATCACGACGGGACAAACGCCTAAGATACGTCGAATCACTGAACGTAACCTACGCACAGCCCTATTCACGTAGTACTACGTAAACGATGTACAATACGACTGCTGTTCCGATGTCCATACATTTCCATGACTTACCCCTGCTTTATGCGGGGTACGTTTGCGCCGGACGTACGACTTGCGTAAACCGCGTATATTAATGCGTTGGGCGCAAGTACGTTTGTGAATCGGCGTATCTTACCAATTTGCATATTTAACATGGGTACGCCGAATGCATCCAGCGAAACTATGTCCCGACGATAAGCCGGGTAGGCAAGTTACGTTGGGCGGCTAAAGCCTTGTTTTACGACGTATCTAGCTTCAAAAATCGGCGTAACAATACAACAGCGTACAATTGTACTTACAACGGCGTATCTCCTAGATATGCCGGCGTAAAACTTTAGTGAACCTGGGCCTAGGTGTTTTAAAATAAATGAAATGGCCCATATACAGTAGGCCAAGGATGCCTTGAGTAGGGTAAGCATGCCCTCCGTAGCTTTTGAACTAAATTCTGTACTCTGTCGGATACATGTTCAGTGCATATTCTACTATTGGACACTGAGCCATGGTGCTTAAAAAATGAATGTCCATGGTACATGTTTTTTTTTTTTTTGTATTTATCTATTCTTTTGTTTACTGTGCTGGCTGTTCAACTGCACCCCTGTTTGTAACTGTTTTTTTTTTTTTTTTTTTTGAGACAGTGGTGCTATATAAATCATATAACAATGGGAAGCTTGTAGCAACCAGTTGGTTGCAGAATTGTGGAAGAACTCTCTTGACCTACCATAATGTTTCCTTTTTCAGCCCTGGTTCACATTGCTGCTACTTTGAAATTGCGCGACTTCACTTGAAGTAGCGCGGTTTCAAAATAGCAAGGTCAGCGTTATTTCAGGTGCTACTTGATAGGTATCTGTGTGGCTTCATGCACAGATGTCTATTGAAGTCGCTCCTGAAAACTGCAAAAGTAGCGCAGGAACTACTTTTGCAAATCGGTGCGGCGTAGCAAAATCTGTCTCATTGATTGGACTAGTGCCATTGCCTCTAATAGGCTGCGACTTGTCATGAGATTTGATCTCTCAAATCGCACAACAAATCGCTCCAATGTGAACCTAGGCTCAATGACCAACGTAAAATGATCCTCTTACTACAAGCACACAAAATGTAAAGACATACAAAAATCATGGTGACATCTGGTGCTTGGCCAAGAATTCAAGGTTGGGCAGATCTCATCAGCATGCTCTGCATATCTATAATCTGTCTTTTATCCAGCCCAGCAATACAGTATTTTTCTTGTCTTTTATTGTGAACACTAAATAATGGCAGTACAAATAAAGTTTATAGGAAAGCATTCAATACAAGTCCCAGTTTAAGTCATGCTTTTTTTTTTTTTTTTTTAATAGGTATGTTAACAATAACAGACTTCATAAATATATTGCATCGATACTACAAGTCTCCAATGGTGAGTACTGTCATTAGGAGAGCAGCGTTAAAGTTGGAACACTTCTAATAATAAGGATTAAACAATTCCTGTCTCTCAATTTATTCTACAGGTACAGATCTATGAGTTGGAGGAACACAAAATAGAAACCTGGAGGGGTAAGAATTCTTTTTTTTTTTTTCTATTTTGAAGGTTCAGTAAACCACTTAAGGACCGCCGCATGTACATTTACGTCGGCAGAATGGCACCGACAGGCACATCAACGTATATATACGTTGGTGCCTTGAAGTGGGTTGGGGGTCCGATCGGGACCCCCCCGGTACATGCGGCGGTCCCCGCTGCTGTACGAGCGATCCGACAAGAGGGGGCGGCTATTCGTTTTTGTCCGCCCCCTCCAGATTGCTCTCAGCCAATGCGCGCGCCCCCCCGCCATGTCACTTCCTCCTCCTGTGTAAACACAGGAAGGAGGAAGCGATGTGATCTCTCCCTCGGCGTTTTTTTCAACCACCGCTGAGGAGAGATCACATCACAAGTAAGTCCTGCACTAACACTACACTGACACACAGACACACAGGCACATTTAACCCCCGCGATCGCCCTCCCCCTCTCCCCTGTCACAGTGTCACTGAATGCAGTAATCATACATGTATGATTACTGTATTTAGTGTCAGTGTGACAGGCAGTTAGTGTTAGGTCCTGGGTAGCCCCCGTATCCCCCCCCCTAATAAAGTTTTAACCCCTTGATCACCGCCCTAGTTAACCCTTTCACTCCCTATTGCCAGCATCACTAAGCGATCATTTTTCTGATAGCTGTATTAGTGTCGCTGTTCCCGCTAGGTAGCTAATTTTTTTTTTTTTTATTGCAATTTTTTTTTTTTTTTTACTAAAGACATGTGGCTAAATAAATTTTGGCCTAAATGTTTGACTAAAATTTAGTTTATTGATTTTTCTTATAACAAAAAGTATAGTTTTTTTTTCAAAAATGTCGCTCTATTTTTGTATATAGCGCAAAAAATAAAAATCGCAGAGGCGATCAAATACCACCAAAAGAAAGCTCTATTTGTGGGAAGAAAAGGACGCTAATTTTGTTTGGGAGCCACGTCGCACGACCGCGCAGTTGTCAAAGCGACGCAGTGCCGAATTGTAAAAACCCCTTGGGTCATTTAGCAGCGTATTGGTCCGGGTCTTAAGTGGTTAAGCCGAAAAATCGATGACTATTATAAAGTAATTTGACACTGGTTTTAAAGAGCTGTCAAATCCAGACCCCTAAAAAGTTTAGATATGCTAATCGTGCCCCTGTCACTAAATAAAATGGTTAGCTTACAGTCCTGTATAAACCTTCTTTTGCTTTGACTTTGCTTCAAAAATGATACCCCATGTCGCTTTAGTTGTGCTTCAAAGCGTCTTCAGAGCCCCCATAGAAGTCTATGGCAAAGCTCACTTGAAGCCCCACTCAAGTCTCATTGAAGCTCCACCGGTACCTCCTCGAAGTACCAAGCATTCTATGCATTAAGATAAAAAGCCCTCTATGTGCAGTAGCCCCCCTAATACTTACCTGAGACCCTTCTAGATTCAGCGATGTTCCAGGTATGTCTCGGCTGCCCGGGACTCTCCTCCTCATTGGCTGAGACAGCAGCGCTGTGCCATTGGCTCCTGCTGCTGTCAATCAATGTCAGTCCTCCAGCCAATGAGGAGAGAAAGGGGGCAGGGCTCCTTGTCTGAAAGACGCAGGGAGCTGTGATTCTGCTCGGGTGCCCCCATAGAAAGCTGCTTGCGGTGGGGGCACTCAACAGGAGGTAGGGGTCAGGAGAGCTGAAGAGGATCCCTATAAGAGGAGGATAGGGCTGCTATGTGCAAATCCACTGCACCAGAGCAGGGAAAGTATAACATGTTTTATTTTTTTTGTTAAAAATAACAGACTTTACAATCGCTTTAAGGCTGTCCGCAGATCGGCCTCTACAAACTGTGCAGTGCCTAAAAATGGAGAGCAACTGAGCATATGCAGAGCAGGGTGAAAATGTATTACTAGATTTTAAACAGTATAGGTACTTTTAATGTTTTGCATTGCAATACTTGCTAAAGGGACCTATCTGAAGTGATCTAGCATGACTAGATTTTCTGACTAAAGTTCCACTTTAACTTCTATCTACTCCTTCATTAAACCATTCATTTGACAGGAGCGAAGAGAAATGCCTAGTACTTCTGGCAATGGGCAGCATGTGGTCTGCTTTACTCCAATATGTCAGTGCCGGTTTTTGGTGATTGGCCCAGCTTTGTCTTATGGGGCTGGTAGTTCTATGGATGGGTTGGGCAGGTGAATGAAGCTTGGGACCTCCAGAATAAAAATGGCACTTTTGGAGCACCCAGGAGATAATCTGGTGGTGACCCAAACCTTCAAATTGCTTAACACAGAAATATATTTAAGTTGACAGATCTAAATATTATGTTTTTTGTGTTTCAAACGTGCTGTATGAAAAAATGCTACTGAGGAATACTCGAGCATCTCTGTGATAAATTGGAACTCCAGCTGAAGCATTAACATTTAATTTTATAAAGGGTTGCTATCTGTGCCCCATTGCAATTTTAGCTCCTGTGCTAGAGACCACTAGGAGGGGGGGCAGTTGTAAATTTAAGACCAGACTGAGGTTCCAACCCTTTCTCCCATTTTTATATATATATATATATATATATATATATATATATATATATATATATATATATATATATATATATATATATATATATATATATATATATATATATATATAAAAAAATAATAATAAATGGCCAGAAAAGCTGCCTAAACAAAGAAAAAAATTCAGTATAGATATAAAGTTCACTGGTATTATTTAGGGTTGTCTCGATACCTATACTAGTATCGATATCGGGACCGATACCGAGCATTTGCCTGAGTACTTGTACTCGGGCAAATGCTCCGATGCTTCACCCGATACCTGGACAGTCAGGATGATCAGTGCGGTGGGGGAGTTACAAGCATCGATACCCCCGCTGACTGTCCTTGTATCCTCCTCCATTCCCCCTCCTTGCTGCCGCCGTCATGCCCCCCTCCTTGCTGCCGCCGTCATGCCCCCCTCCTTGCTGCCGCCGTCATGCCCCCCTCCTTGCTGCCGCCGCCATGCCCCCCTCCTTGCTGCCGCCGTCATGCCCCCCTCCTTGCTGCCGCCGTCATGCCCCCCTCCTTGCTGCCGCCGTCATGCCCCCCTCCTTGCTGCCGCCGTCATGCCCCCCTCCTTGCTGCCGCCGTCATGCCCCCCTCCTTGCTGCCGCCGTCATGCCCCCCTCCTTGCTGCCGCCGTCATGCCCCCCTCCTTGCTGCCGTCGTGTCCCCCCCATGCTGCCGTCGTGTCCCCCCATTCTGTCGTCGTTTCCCCCCTCCTTGCTGCCGTCGTTTCCCCCCTCCTTGCTGCCGTCGTTTCCCCCCTCCTTGCTGCCGTCGTTTCCCCCCTCCTTGCTGCCGTCGTTTCCCCCCCCCATGCTGCCGTCGTGTCCCCCCCATGCTGCCGTCGTGTCCCCCCCATGCTGCCGTCGTGTCCCCCCCATGCTGCCGTCGTGTCCCCCCCATGCTGCCGTCGTGTCCCCCCATTCTGTCGTCGTTTCCCCCCTCCTTGCTGCCGTCGTTTCCCCCCTCCTTGCTGCCGCCGTCATGCCCCCCTCCTTGCCGCCGTGTCCCCCCTCGATCTGTCAGGATGGAGGGGGCAGCGGAAAATAAATTGCAATAAATAATAAAAAAAATTAATTGTAAAAAATTTAAAATTAAATAAACACACTGACACTGTACATTTTCCCCCACGCCCCTTAAAAAAAATAAAGCATTGTAAAAAATTAAACAAATTTGTAAGGAAAAAAAAAGTAAAAATAAATAAAATTGTAAAAAAAAAAAAAAAAAACTACTGACGCATGTGCCACTGTCGCATGAGAATTAAAAAAAATATATCGGTAATCGGTATCAACGAGTACTTGATAAAAAGTATTGGTACTTGTACTCGGTCCTAAAAAATGTGGTATCAGGACAACCCTAGTATTATTTAATATGAATTAATAGTATGGTATTAATAAAATATGGTTATTACCAGATCACTCTAACATGTTTGTTGTGTTTTTGTAGAATTGTATTTACAAGAAACCTTCAAGCCTTTGGTGAACATAACTCCAGATGCAAGGTAAGTAGAGGCTTAGACATCATATTTTTAAGAGTTTCTCCATACAGTATAAGGGGATTTACTTGAGAAATCAAAAATGAAAATATGTATTTTATTCAGCCATGCAGAAACCCTAAAGCCTGCATAGATGTTTTATTTGAGTCGTGTTCACTTACTTTCTGGGAACCAGGCAATGTTATGGCATTAATAGACTTCTGTATAACTGTGTGCATGAATTTTAAAGTGGTAGTAAACCTAAAAGCAAGTTCATTATACTGGAGATTACCAATTCTTAGATGTGATGGCTGCATTTGTTTTTTTCTTTTCTATTTTCATCTGCTGATCTGGCTAGTAAGTCTAACCATTTAATCTATCTAAGTAAAACCTTTATCCCAGAAGAAAAAAAACTGTTCCGGTGACTGCTTACAAAAAGTATTAGCTGGAGTTTGCCATCAATTTGTTAGTGTATCTAAATCTGTTACAACATCTAACACTCCCCCCCCCCCCGCCAGGCTGACAATGGTTCTGCCCAAAGGTGCCCCCGTTCTTTAAAGTGGATGTCATTTTTTGATGTCACAATGTAGAGTATAAGATTTCCTATCATCTGTGCCCAGTTTTGCCACACAGAGTTAATCCAGCTCTGATCAATCCTTTTTTTATTGTTCAGTGAAAATTAACAGACTTCCAGATAAAAACCTGTCTAAATAAAAAGTCAGTTTCTCTCTCCTTGCTTTGAGTGACAGGTTATTTACATATCTAGCTTGGACATGTTTATCATATGTTATGTTATGTTTATCATAATATGAGGTGATCCACAGTATAAAAAGTGAGAAATCCACCCCTCCCCCACATAACACATCCTGGTAATATACAATGAACTTTGGATCACCTCATATTATGATTAACATAACATAACATATGATAAACATGTCCAAGCTAGATATGTAAATATCCTGTCACTCAAAGCAAGGAGAGAGAAACAGACTTTTTATTTAGACAGGTTTTTATCTGGAAGTCTGTTAATTTTCACTGACCAATAAAAGAGGATTGATCAGAGCTGGATTAACTCTGTGTGTGGCAAGACTGGGCAAAGATAATGGAAAAGTGTATACTCTACATTGTGACATCCTTTACATCCACTTTAATCCAGTGTGGGGGAGCTCCAATACAGGAGGTGTGTTTACTGACCAGATCTCCAAGTAAAAAAAATCCTAAAAGAGAAAACGAATGCAGCCAACACATCTAATAAGCTGCAATATATTCTTGGTTTTGGGTTTAATATCGCTTTACGTAACAATGTAGTCTTTGATCATACTAATGCATTTGCAGAGGTCATCAGGATGCAAAAAGAGTGTACATGATGAATTTTTGATTTTCTTTTTGATTTTTTTTGTGGAATTTTGCAAATTATGTTGTAATTCCACCTTTGTTAAAAAAAAAAATGTATAAACAATACTTCAGTTATAACAAATACAACAAATGCGGCGCTTAAAGAGAGATATTGTAAACCACTATTGAGTGGAAAAATATCCAATAACCTAAAATGAATGTGGCAATCAAAAGGGTAATAGGTGCAATAGGTGCAAATTAAGGTGATATAACAGCAACTAGGTCTTCATGCAGATCATGAACATGGGAAATGAATTCCTTGTAAATTCATGCACTAACAAATAAGTCCAGAATTGCTTCCGTAATTAAAATAATTATATAGTGTCTTAATTGATCCAATAAGGACATGTGAACAGTGAATCTTTACTTCACAGTCAGGGATGGAAGGAAAAACATCCACAATGTACTCCTGTACACTCAAGAAGATGGAATATTCTTACCAGATCCGGTGGACACACTGACCAGTGGTAGCATGTCAATAGGGCAGGTAATGGATCCTCAGCCTGGTTAGGTTCATGGAAGAAACATCCAACGGCACCGAAGGAAATCCAAAGATCATATTCGTGTGTCCAAACATCCAAGGTAGCAAGCAGATTCCTCATAGAATTGGGATCATGTGGAGGCACATGTAAAAAATTAAAGGAGGCTCCACATAGCGCAGTTAAACCCAATAACAGGGAAGAGCGATTTTAATGGTAAAACAGGTAGGTATACAATACCATACAAGTATTAAAAATAATTAAAAAATTAAAAAAACGTTCAAGGTACAAGCCAGGTGAAAGAGCAAGTACAAGTGATCACATGGAATAAAGCGTGGTGGATAGATATGCGGTTGCAGGCTATGTACCCTACATGTTTCGAGTTAAGAACTCTTCAACTGGGGCATAAACCTGCTAATTCCCACCACGCTAATATATACTGAACTTAATCAGCATGTTTAGAACTGTGATTCCAAACAGCTTGTACGTTTGAAGAAAGACATTCATTGCATACAGTTAGTAGGCTAAAGAACGCCTATATTGCATGGGTCAAACCCAAAAAAGGACGGACTTCCCTGTTCCCTTGTCAGGCATTGCTCCAAGGAGGTGTCAATCAAAATATGCCTGGATGACGTCACCGCGTACACCCACGGCAGCGTCAAGGCATTGTGGGACATCCCATATTGCGCTCCATAACAGCATCACATACCGGAAGGTGGTGCGGACGTTACATATACACCGCGTCATCACGCACTTCAACGGCAACGTCATTGCGCTATGGGACCATCACCAGTGTTCTCCACACCTGCAACACACAGCTGGAGCATGCGCAGACAACAGGATATACGCACGTCATCTCTAAAGCGCCCGCTGATGTCATCACGCAGCGCCACCATGCGTTCCACACAGTAAACCACCAGTCTTGTCCAGTGATTGGACGAAGTGGGGACCAGGTAGCCAACGAGAGACGGCAGTGACAGGAATGCCATAAATACGTCTACAAAATATGTAAATAATATAAAAAAGGAAAAAGAAACAAAAGATGGACATAAAAGTCATAAAAATTGTAACTAATGAGCACATATAAGCCCCCCCACATATCCATCATCACCACAATGAAGGACATGTATATGAAAGAGCATATATAACACACATACATATCCAAATCACTAATACAGTGAACAGCTGTGTAACATTACAATTAATATAACAAGAGCATCCTAACAAAATAAGAAAATATACAAAAAATCTTGAGAATAAGACTCTCTAAGAGGTGAGAATCTATTCCGAGTTCTGACTGGGGTGTGATTGGAATAGTGTTGTTCTTGATAGTACCCACTACGGTCTCCATAGAGATCTCGCGGTGATCTATCTCGGTTATTATAATCTGAATGTCTGGATTCTTCATTACGTACCGATTGGGGACCTCTCCCACGACCTATTCCACCTCTACCCCTAGGAACACCCCTAGAAGGGTGATTTGGATTTGGAACCTTGCCCTGTTGGACACCTGGATTATTAAAGGTTCTATTTTTACTCATTGTAGGGACGAGAGGGGTTGGTCTTATAGTGTTCGGTGTATCGCCACTAGTGGTCAGGGCTGATACGTCCATGTTATTGGAATCTAAAAGTGTAGATTCTTTCTTTTGCCAACTGAAAACTGTATTGATCTTGTAGTCATTAGTGTCTCGAGAGTACTTTTTTTTGTTTTTTAGACCGTTGATCCCTTTCCTCTTTTTCCAACAAACTTTGAAGGTTAGAGGAGAGGGATAAGTACTCTGATGATACTTCAGTTATGTACATTGCAATATTTTTATAAAGCTTAACCACTTGAGGCCCGCGCTACCGTCGGATGACGGCAACAGCGCGGGCCTGAAAATCCAACATGCCGTCATTTGACGGCATGTCATTCTGGCTTTCCCAGCGCGCTGCGGGGAAGCCCTGTGTTGTCCGTGTCCCTTGGACACGGCCAATCACAGATCGCGGCAAACGGCCAATCAGAGCGGCCGTTTGTGATGCGATCTGTGGGCGAATGAGAGATGATCTCTCATAGATCATCTCTCATTGCCGGCTCACACAGAGACAATGTCCTGTCTCTGGAAGGGAGGAGCCCGATCTGTGTTCCTTCCTACATAGGGACACAGATCGGTCACCCCCCCAGTCACCCCCCCCTCCCCCTACAGTTAGAACACACCTAGCATACACATTTAACCCCTTCCTCACCCCCTAGTGTTAACCCCTTCAATGCCAGTCACATTTATACTGTAATTAGTGCATATTTATAGCACTGATCGCAGAATAAATGTGAATGGCGCCAAAAATGTGTCAAAAGTGTCCGATGTGTCCGCCATAACGTCGCAGTACCAATAAAAATCGCAGATCGCCGCCATTTCTAGTAAAAAAAAAATAATAAAAAATAATAATTCTCTCCCCTATTTTGTAAGCGCTATAACTTTTGCGCAAACCAGTCGCTTATTGCGATTTTTTTTTTTTTTGTTTTTACCAAAAATATGTAGAAGAATACGTATCGCCCTAAACTGAGAAAAAAAAATGTGTTTTTTTTTTTAATTGGGATATTTATTATAGCAACAAGTAAAAAATATTGTATTTTTCTTCAAAATTGTCGCTCTTTTTTGTTTATAGCGCAAAAAATAAAAATCGCACAGGCGATCAAATACCACCAAAAGAAAGCTCTACTTGTGGGGAAAAAAGGACGTAAATTTTGTTTGGGAGCCACGTCGCACGACCGCGCAATTGTCAGTTAAAGCGACGCAGTGCCGGAAGCTGAAATTTTACCTGGGCAGGAGGGGGGTGTAAGTGCCCAGTAAGCAAGTGGTTAAAGGGGTTTTAAACCTCCCTGTTTTTTCACCTTCATGCATCCTATGCATGAAGGTGAAAAAACATCTGACAGTTACCATTGTTCTGACAGATGGAGATTTCCCTGCCGTCAGAATACAATTATCAATGCTGACCGCTATAGCCAGCGATCATATGAAAGGAGCCAGGCAGGCTGGTTATACTGAAGGTGATCAATTTGGCTTCGGTACAACCAACCTGCCCATACATGGATTGAAATATGTCCGGTTCTTGCTGAACTGATCTCACTTCAATCCGTCTATTAGGAAAACTAGATTTGTATCGCCTCCATGTAGGAATAAAGCTGCATTATTGCCTCTAGATATTTTACATTCTCTTGTATCTTTCTTACAGCCTGTATGATGCAGTGTATTCACTGATCAAAAACAAAATCCACAGATTGCCGGTAATCGATCCAGTCAGTGGGAATGCACTTTATATACTTACCCATAAGAGAGTCCTCAAGTTTCTTCAGCTTTTTGTAAGTAAAGAAAAATAATGTCTCAATCTTTTAATCTGTTGTGTTTCCTTGCTGTCAGACAGTAAATCAGAACTTGGCTGAGATAAAACCTCTTCTGGTATACTGACTTGTAACGTCATTGGGCTACACACCGTGGCTTCTCAGTGGGAGATGTATTTTTCCTTGCTGGCATGAAATTCAGCATCTTGGGAATTAAACCACTTTCCCATAGATACAAATAGGTTTGTTTAAAGCAAAAGCTAAATACAGTGTTGTACCTAACAACAAATACACAATTGTACCTGATAAATTATACGCAGCTCTGTTAAAGTGGTTTTAAAGGCTGAAGAGTGTTTTACCTTTATCCATTCTGTGCATGAAGGTAAAAAAAAAAACTGTGTGCTGCTTCCCCCACAGCCCCCCTCTTGATCCAGTGATGTTCAGGGGAGACTCTGCTGTCCCAGGTCTCTCTCTTCTCCTTGGCTGAGACAGCAGTGGGAGCCATTGGTAGACAGTGAGTCAATGAAAAGAGAGCGAGGGGTGGGCCAAGCTGCAGCTCTGTTTTATGGATGCGAAAAGCAGTGCCCCCATAGCAAATGGCTTGCTTATGGGGGCACTGGTCAAGGGAGAGGAGCCAGAAGTGCCAGCAGGGGGACACAAGAAGAGAATCAGGGCATCTCCATGCAAAACCACTACACAGAGGAGGCAAGTATGACATGTTATAAAAACAAAACAAAAAAACTTCAATGTCACTTATTCTTGTTATTCACATATCCCTGCTTAACTGGCAGGGAGGATGACCTCACTAATCACTACTGCAGCTTTCCTATATCTGCTCACTGGACTGTAAAAGGTCATGGTGACATGGGTGAGAGCATCCTGGGACCTTCTATTGCTGTAAGCTCCCAAAGCTCCTCCAACTTCCAGTGACTGAAAACATGGTAGAGTGGTAGCATTATGGAATGCAGTAAACATAGATTAGCGCAAAGTGCAATGTTTTCCCATTCTCAGTCTGATTTCTGCAGTTTAAGAGAATGTGGGAAGATAAAGATGCAGTTACGCTAGTGGGATTTAAAAATATGTTTATGGAATGTACAGCTGGACTGTAAAGCTTTTCAAGACTTGTTTAGCGGTATTTTCAGCTTTGAAGGCATCCTGTCACCACAAAATCGCATGAAAACTAAGCAGACCCTTTATATAGGAGCATCTATTTCCTTTCCGTCTTTAAAGTGCAAGTTCACCATTACAGAAAATCTGTGGTCTAACACTGGACTCTCTCCCCACCCCCCAGTCCCCCACTGTACGTGCCTCATGCGATCCTGAGCTGGCTGGGCTCCTGCAATCCATTTGAATGGTCCACATGGCCTGCTGCTTTCTCTCTTCTCCCCTCCATTCAGTGGTACCAGTACAAAGTATATTCTAGCCACGTCCTCGGCATCCGTCACATGAATGGTTCTGACCAGATGGATTCTGTTTGGTCAGCGCTGTCCATGTGACGGTGCTGACCAATTAGAATCCGCCTGGTCTGTACTGCCAGCTAAGGATAGAGAGGAGAGAAAGCAAGCAGGGTTTTCTAATCCCTGGAGCATTGGGGTGGATTGCAGGAGCCCTGCCAGCTCATGATCGCAGGAGGCAAGTACAGTATGTATATGTATATATGTTTGAAAAGTGTCAGAAAAATGTTTGCCAAGTAGTTAAACTGAGCTCATTTACAGACTGAAGTTCATTCCTTTGATCTAAATAACTACATATTGCAATGTTTCTCTTCGTCTCTGATGTTGTGATAAACTTGGCAGGCTGCCTGGATTTTTTTTTGTTTTTGTTTTTGTTAGCTGTCAGAAGTGAGCAGAGAACTCTGTCAGAAACCATGAATTAGACTGAGACAGAAGTACAGTTAAATCACACTTGTTTAATCATAAAAATTAAAAGGTAAACAGAGTAAGAGTAGTCAAAACATAGCCAGAGTTCAGTAACCGGATCAGGTAGTCGGCCAAGCCAATGTCCAAGAGCCAGCGATAAAGGTAGTAGTACAGCAAGCAGTATCTGTAGCTAGAGGGAACGTCAGTCAAGCAGGTCTTCAACAGGAACGCAGGAGAAAGTCTTTTGTGATGTTAACACAGGCGAAGGCAGAGAGCAAATGAACTAGAAGGCTTTAAGTAGGCAGAGCTGACGAGCAGGATCATCACTGTGGAGAGATGGGAGCTGGCAATTAGCTGACAGCTGAGCTGCCAGCACAGAGAATGAAGGGCTGAGCCCAGTCCTGACAAACTCTCTGCACTTGTTATATAGAATCGGGAAATGCTGTTTTAAGATCATGAGGAGAGTTAAATTGCAATCTCGTCTCTTTAACGAATAGTCATGCAGCTCTACGCTTTGGTGGTTTTAAAGCTTTTTTTCCGATGATCCTGCCTGCAGTTAGGACTGTGTGCCTACAACTCAAACATCCAGGTCACACAGTCTGTCATATGCAAGACACAATAGTAAAGGTAAAGGCAGTAAAAATAGCTGTGAAAACAAGACTGTATATAACCTCTTATAATCAAATACCAACGTGTAAATAATAATATTTATGACAAAAATAACCAACAAAAAAGTCCCACGAACATGCGATTCTTCTTGGTGGTAAATAGTATTCACCCAGCAGTCCAAATATACAGTATCGCAACGTGTTGCTCTAAACCACCACCCTTTGCACACCTACCAGCTATTAAGCTGCATAAGAAAGGCAGCAGACGGCTTTTTTAACGCAGACAGGGCTTCACAGCGCTGGACGCCATTAGCATTGTAATTCACTCGCACAGGGGGCTGCCAGTAGCACTGATATATCAAACAACGCTCACCACACCGGAGTGTAGTAATTGATTTGTAAAATCGGCTTCTATCCATCCATTAAAACTATGCACCAAAGTTCACAGGTTTAGAAGTGTAGATTTACAATGTGAGAACATTCACTTACTAAGATGCTTGCCAAGCCAGACGTGACATCAGCACGCAACTCCTAACGTGTTTCGTGTGCTTGTACGTCATCAGGGGATACTAATGTAAGAATAGCTACTTGTATGTGTCCATATCAGATATTTCCCACTGTATAACCTAAAGGCTTTCATTGGCAAAAAAGTTCTCTGTGCACTGTGAACAGTGCTAGCCATTGCAGAGTATGCAAACTAATCAGTGTGCATACCCAGATGCATTCACTGTAGATCAATACACGTGTAATTACAGGTGCTTTTGGGGTACCCATTGCCTCTATTATACGAATATATGGATGGGTTTGTCTGAATTCAGTTCTTTAAAACAAACCTGTAATACTGAAAGTTGTAATCTGGCAAGCAGGCATGTACGCACATCCCATCAGGGCCGATCCTAGGCAGGGTGCACGGGGTGCTCCGCACCCAGGCGCCGCAGAGGTGGGGGCGCCGAAGCTCCAAAGTGCTCCCCTCCCTTCTCCTTGTCTGTGTCCAGAGGCCAAGCGCATGTAGATGGGGCTGCGGTTCCCCAAACCCGCTTGCTCTCTCCACTGGCAACTGACAAAAGCGCATACCTGGAATCCGGACTGGGTACCACAGCGGAGCCTAGTACTGGAACACGATCCGGTACTAGGCTCCACTAATTCATTCTGTCCGGTGTGCATGGAGCAGTCTCCTGTCTGCCCCACCCCCTCTGCGTGTGTCGGCTCTTCTCCCATAGGCAGTGCGATGAGAGGCTTCTGGGTTGGCCAGAGCTGCTGCCAATCATCCCGTACACTACCAGAAATGCTCTCTGAGTGCCACCCTCCAAGTAACCAAAGATGCCACATATGCCCGCCCCCCTGTAATGTACATCTGCTCCCAGCGTGCCTGAGCTACAGGGATCTATTGGACAAGTACTGATCTATGGGGACACCTGATGTGGGGGGGCTCTGATGGGGACATCTGCTCTGGGGGCTCTGATGGGGACACCTGCTGTGGGAGGGCTCTGATGGGGGACACCTGCTGGGGGGGCTCTGATGGGGGACACCTGCTGTGGGAGGGCTCTGATGGGGGACCCTAATGAATACTTCTTAGGGCAGCGTCTCTGTGTTTGAGTCGTAGCCATAAAAAACATTTCTAAAGGGGAGGAGTTAATAAGATGACCACGCCCTTGTGGGGGCGCTAGAAAAATGTCTGCACCCAGGCGTCTGTGACCCTAGGATCGGCCCTGCATCCCATCAGTGCTCTTCTTAAATTTGACTCCCTATCAACCTCTCTACTGGTTAAAAAGGCCATCAGTCTGTGTGTTGTAATATTGTAAGTACAGGTACATATAAAATATTTGCTTGCATGGCGAGCTATAGGTGTCGTGGATTTTTTGTTCCCTGTGACGGATCTTGCTGATAAAGGCTGCAGCCAAAGCTATGTAGTCTGTCTTTTTTTTTCCAGACAAGTCATTATTGTTTGTTCACATGTGATGACACGGGTCACATGCTTTGTGTTGGAAGCTTGAGTCATACAGTGAAGAATATGAAGAATGTTTTACACTTTACTCTTTTCCTAGAAAGCAATGAGTTGGATGACTCATGATATTATTGAATGGGAGTGTTCAAATATGTTACGCAGTAACAATATTGTACTATATTGTGTCTTTATTGACAAAGTTACACTTGCTAGTAGACTGAAATTATATTTTATTAACGAAATTCTGAGGGGGAATGGGAATTCTAGTTTACTTTAAGCCTACCTCTGCCCCAGGATTTCTATTTCAGAGTGGCTGCTTTTTCTTGCAGCATCCTATGGAGCTACTGTTGCATGCAGGGGCTAGAGTTGTGTGTCTCTACACTGTCTGCATCAATAGAAACTCACAGCCCTATAGCGAAGGAAAGCATAGCACTCCCCTGCTCCTCCTCCCTTCTCCCATTTCCAAGCTATAGACTGGCTTAAGACTGTGCTACCCAGTTCAGGGAAGCAGCAGCACTGAAGGTTGTCAACTGCAAGTGCTGGGGTATGAATTTTAACAAATGGTTTACTGGGAAATGTTAATTTGGTAGGCTCAATGTGTTAAACTGAACCACTGAGGGTTTGATACTATAAACTGGTTGTGGGTTGTTTTCACTGGTACAGTCGAAAGAACTTTTTATTTTTTTGTTTCTTTATAGCAGGGGTGCCCAACCTTTTGAAGAACGAGGGCCACTTAGGCAACTTGGTAACCAGTCGAGGGCCACAATGAGTGCAGCGGGCGGATGACAAGTCACGGCTACTCTACAGGCCGGCTGATCTGCCCAGATGGAAGGGGACGAATTCCCTTCTGTTTTTCAGATTGGAGATAGGCAGGGGTAAACAGACATCTGTCGCTCTAAGGGGTGAATTGAGGGTCCCATTTGGTCGGGCTGATCGTGTGAAAAGGGCCTAAGACTGCTTTCACACTGATGTTCTGTGGTTTGCTCGCAGCGTAGTGCACCTGTGTCTATCCTGCGGGTTAGCTGAACTTTGACATAGACTCAACCTGTGGCAAAAGCCGATGCTGTAGAGGAATCATCGGTTTATGGGGCTCTGCTCCGCAGCCGCTTTCTTCCTCTACCACCAGCTTCATTCACAACACTGATGCTGCGGTATGGCGGGGTGCAACCTGCGATCTAGGCTTGCCAACCCGCCATTCCAGAGCAGGAGGTCGCGGGTCACATTAGAGGGCTCCGCGGGCCACATGTGGCCCCCGGGCCACTGGTTGGCCACCCCTGCTTTATAGTAAATCTGTGAATGGTGAGTGTTGCACACCTTTAGCAAAAATTTGAAACTGTCCTATCCTGCCAGACCCAAGATCTGTGCTCTGATGCATCCCATAGAGCCCAACTAGCGGAGATCTAGTAAGTGGTGGATAAATTGACCAGTGCTGCCATGTTCAGTACAGGAGAGGTGCTCTATAACATGGCCAGTATATGTCACGGACCACATGCCCTACTCTGATTTATGTCTGAATAGTGGAGCATCTCCCCTCAGGGCCACCAGCCCAACAGAGAGTGTTAGTAATGGCCTGGGAGGCCCCCTCGGTCCTATAATCCCCTGTTATGCCACCTTCTCTGGCTTTTTTATACCAGAGGTTTTCATGATTGTGTGGATTATTGGTGGACCAATTTATGCTGTTGGTGCCCCACGCAAGCTTGAAGTCTTTAGTGAAAGGAGCACACACACATAATTTTATTTATTTTTTTAATATCCTTTTCTTCTGGCGTTCAGTCCAATTAGCATATTAAAGCTCTTTTTAGCCAATATTGTGTTTTTTCTTTAGCAGATAATATATATTTAGAAATTGCAGATGAATAAGATAGCAGCATGCATGCTGTGTTTTCAGGAGGTGACGTTGTGTGGTGGAGTCACTGTCGTTATCTCATCACGTATTTGGTGTGAACCGTATGAGCTGGCTGGTTTTATCTTTTAAAAATGGTGATGGAAATCCAGTCAATGAATCATCATTTCAGCCGTTATTTTTTATTTAGGATGCTGTTAAAGGGGCATCTTTAAATTTATCCCCCATTTTTAAGTAAATACTGGGAGGTAATTTACTAAAACTGGAGCAGACAAAACCTGAAGCAGATGTGCATAATAACCTTTTAGCTTTGATTTGTTTAGTTAGGCTTTGAAAATGAAAGAAGCTGATTGGTTGCAATACACAGCTGCTCCAGTCTTGGCAAATTTCCCTCTGTATGTAATTAATATGAAAAGCATGTTATTCTTTTTACTTAACCACTTAAGGACCCCTCACTGTATATATACGTAATTTTTTTAAAGATGGATATCTCGGTAACGGCAGCAGCTATCCATCTTCGCTGCAAGATCACCGTTATCGGCAGCGGGAGAGGGGCCGCTCTTACAGTAAAGAACCCTCTATGTAGTTTAAGGTTAAACCTATTTTCTTCAAATTTTATTGAGTGGCCACGTGTCTTGTTAAAGCTAAAAAGTTTTATCCCTCTCAAAGCGTCTCTTCTCCAGAGAGAATAAGTTCAGTGCTTGCAACCTTTTTGCATAACTAATATCCTCCAGACCCTTTATTCGCTTTGTTGCCCTTCTTTGTACTCTCTCCGTTTTTAGTACATCCTTCCTGAGGACTGGTGCCCAGAACTGGACAGCATACTCCAGGTGCGGCCGGACCAGAGTCTTGTAGAGCAGAATAATTATTTGTTTTATCTCTGGAGTTAATCCCCTTTTTAATGCATGCCAATATTCTGTAATACACCTTGTGCAAATATTACACATGACTTGAAGGCCTCATGCACACTGGACATTTTTTACAGCTACTGTTTTTGGCTTCAGACATATTTTTTTCTGCAGCCAGTAAACCTCAGAGCATGTTATCCTATTTGTTACTGCACGGGCTTCATTTCACCCCCCCCCCCCCTCTCTTATAACAAAGTTTTGACCTTGCAACTGGCTGTTTGGCCCAAACTCTGCATCATCAACAAAGTTCACATGCATCTCCATATCCTGATGTAAGGGTAGTTTACAACAGCTCTGGAGCAATGGAGTGGTAGGATATAGCAGCAAAAATGCATGTTAGTGGGTTGGGAGTTGAAGAATTTTTAAAAGTCGATTACCACTCTAAAGGGAGTCTGTCAGGATAGATTTTAGACGAGGGTCCCATCCAGTGCTGGAAGTTTCCCCTGCCCAACCACTGGAATCCATGCTACTTCCAGGACTGGCAAAAAATTAGCTTTTTTTTTTTTATTAGTGTGTATGTATGTATGTATGTGTGTATGTGTATGTATGTATATGTATATGTGTGTATATATATATATATATATATGTGTATATATATGTATGTGTGTATGTGTATATATATATATATATATATATATATATATATATATATATATATATATATATATATATATATATATATATATATATATATATATATATATATATATATATATATGTATGTATATATTTTCTCACCTCGTCTTTCAGGACAGCACTTGGAGAGAGCGCAGCTCCACCCACTTTCCCAGGAAACACTGCAGTCACTTTAAATTCCGCCCACTTCCACCATGACCTCAGTTGTTGTGTTTCCTCCGGCCATGGTGGAAGCGCTGCAGGGAACCAGGGGTGTGCTGTACTCTCTCCAGGTGGAGGTGGCTGGGGCATACCGGCGGCGGTTATTGGTACTTACAGGCAGACCCAGCACCCCCCTGACGGGTGGGGGGTGCTTCGGTGCTTTCCCCTCCTCGAGTCCGGCGAGGGCAGAGGCCGCTGGAGGTTTTCTTCTCCCATAGACGGACAGCGTGGGCTGATGGAAGAGGTCAGGTGCCTCTTCCGGGTTCACGAAGTTCCGTTCCGGGTGGCGGGCGACGTCATTTCCGGGGGGGAAGAGCTTTCGGCGGCGAGCGGCAGCTTCCGGTTCCAGCTGCTGGAGCGCAGGAGGGGAGGCGGCCTTGGCGGTGCATTTCCGGGTCTCGTGACGACGAGTTTGCCGGGAATTTTAAAAGGATCGGACGGCTGCTGCACTCTGGAGGAGAATGGAGCCAGAAGAGGAAGCAGCAGTGGTGGCAGGAGCAGGAGCCACAAGCACCAGCCCGGCCCAGGTAGGAGACGGCGGTTTCCATGTTGCCTGGGATCTGTATGTGTCCCTCCTGTTGCCCCTCTAGGGGGAGGGGAGCCTGCAGCATTTCTTTCCCTAGTTATGTCTTTGGGAGTAATGCTTTTATGTTTTACACAGCGGTGATGGGATTTTGTCTGTTTTGTTCGCTGCTGTTGGTGTCAATGGGGTTGTTGTCTGATACACAAAAAAGTTAAGCATTGGGTTGTTTGTTTTTTGTGTTTTTCAGAAGTGCAAAGAAAAACTTAATGTTGCATTGCCCCCACCTAAGAAGAAGTGTGCTATTTGCAAAACGTCCCTCAGGGGTTCATGGGTTAAACCCTTATGCAAAGCCTGCATTGCTGCAGTAATTACAGAGGAAGCCTCTGCTAGTACACCCTCAGAGCAGCCCAAGGAGATAATTTCCTCCTTCAGGAAGGAACTACAGGAAACGTTTCAATCTTTCCGTTCCTACCTAGACAAACGTCCGATCTTTCAATCAGCCCCTAGAGCTTCCACTAGTACCCAAGGGGGGGTAGTTAGTGAGTCTGAGGACGAGGAGCCTAGGAGTGTGGTTTCAGGGTCTGAGGCAGAGGAGGATGAGGAGAAAGATGCATCCTCATCTCGCTACAAACTGTCATTAGAGGAGGTAGATGATCTCCTGAAACAGATACATGCTACCCTTAATATTAAAGAGGATAAGACCCAGTTGTCGTTACACGACAAGATGTACCAGGGCTTAGATGAGATTAAGCACAGAACCTTTCCAGTACACAAAGTGTTGTCTGATGCTATCAAAAGGGAATGGAGGGACCCTGAGAGGGCCCCCTTCTTTTCTAAATCTTTAAAAAGGAGATTTCCTTTTGAGGAAGACGAAGCACAAGTCTGGAATAAAAAACCCAAGCTTGATGCAGCCTTTTCTAAAGTCTCACGGAACACAGACTTGGCCTTTGAGGACATGGGTACCTTAAAGGATACCATGGACAAAAGGGCTGAGACGCTTTTGAAAAAAGCTTGGGATTCAACACTAGCCAACCTCAAACCTGCTATGGCGTCTACGGTAGTAGCCAGGAACCTGGAGCATTGGCTGGACAAGCTAAAAGCCCATATTGAGGCAGGGACTTCTCGCAGAGAACTACTTGACTCTCTTCCGGTTCTGGGGAATGCTGTGAGTTACATTGCAGATGCATCAGCAGAGTCGGTAAGGATGTCGGCTCGTTCCTCGGCCTTAATTAATTCGGCCAGGAGAGCCTTATGGGTTAAAACTTGGTCAGGGGATGCAGCTTCAAAGATTAAGCTGTGTGGCCTGCCTTTTGAGGGTGACCTGGTTTTTGGTTCTGGTCTAGAGGCAGTTCTAGAGAGGACAGCGGACAGGAAAAAAGCTTTGCCAGTGAAGAAAGTAGTTCCACAAAACAAAAAGAATTTTCGTTCTTTTGGACAGCCCCAAAGTTCGAAACAGACGCAAAGAGGGGGAAAGTCCTGGCAGCCCCAAAGGGAACGAGGGAAGCCTGGGGTACTATTTCGTTCCCCCAGCCAACCCGCAAAATCACAATGACATCCTCCCGGCGGTGGGAGGACGTCTTCAGTTGTTTCTTCCTCAGTGGAAAGAGGCAACTTCCAGTGCGTTTGTTCTGAAAGTTATCTCGGAGGGATACGCACTGGAATTTTCGGAGAATCCACCGTCTCGTTTCTACATAACCGAGTTGTCCCGGGACAGGGCAAAAGCTCTGGCAATGATGTCCTTGATAGAGGAGTTCCTTCAACAAAAGGTGATCACTCCCGTACCACAGCAAGAGGAAGGTCTAGGGTGTTACTCCCACGTGTTTTTAGTGAATAAGTCGTCAGGAAGGTTCAGATTAATCCTGAACTTAAAAATTCTAAACAAGTCCATTCGGTACAAAAAATTCCGGATGGACTCCATCTATTCGGTAAGAAAGCTGCTTCCAGCAGGATGCTTTCTGGCCTCAATAGATCTGAGGGATGCATATCTGCATATCCCAATAAGAGCCTCATCACAACGCTATCTACGACTAGCTTTAAGAACAGAGAAGGGGGTGAAGCACTTCCAGTTCAGAGCCCTCCCCTTCGGCCTCTCCTCCTCCCCCAGGGTTTTCACGAAGGTCGTGGCGGAGGCAATAGCACCTCTCAGACTGGAGGGGGTGTCTCTTGTCCCATATCTGGACGATCTCCTTCTGTTTGCCAAATCAGAGGATCGGTTGTTCAGAGACCTGAGGAGGACTCAGACCCATCTGGAGGATCTGGGCTGGGTCCTAAACCTGAAAAAATCAAACTTGGTTCCATCTCAGGTGATAGTTTTTTTGGGTTATTCCATAGACTCGGTCCAGGGAAAGATTTTCCTGCCAGAGGAAAAGATGATCAAGATACAAGGGGCGGTAAAGGCAGTACCGACAAACCTGCCAGTGACCGTCAGGACAGCAATGTCCACCCTAGGTCTGCTCACCGCTTCTATACCAGCAGTCCAGTGGGCCCGCCTCCACGCAAGAGATCTTCAGCAGGCAATCCTACGAAACTGGACTTTCGGGGAGTCGCTGGAAAAGCAGTTCAGGATTCCATCTCAGGTAAAAAGGAGGTTGTGGTGGTGGAGGACTCGAACAAACCTGAGTCTGGGTCTGTTGTGGTCCTTCCCCACAACAAGGATCCTTACGACGGACGCAAGTTCGTGGGGGTGGGGCGCCCATCTCGAGGGTCAGATGACCCAGGGATCATGGTCCAGGGAGGATTCCAGGAGGTCCTCCAACTGGAGGGAGCTAAGAGCCATTTTTCTGGGGCTAGGGGCCTTCAGCCAGTTTGTCCGAGGACAACACATCCAAATCCTATCGGACAATGCCACAGCAGTGGCATATATTTCAAAGCAGGGGGGCACGAGAAGCAAGTGTCTTTTAGGCCTGGCTTTACAAATCCTGTACTGGGCAGAGGAAAATGTGGCGTCCCTGACTGCGGTGCACCTGAAGGGCAACCTGAACCATCTTGCGGACTTTTTAAGCAGGAAGAGGGTTCTGGAGTCCGAATGGAGTTTAAACCAAGAAGTCTTTCAGGAGATGGTAGACAGGTGGGGAACTCCCCAGATAGACTTATTTGCGTCTCAAGCCAATGCAAAGGTCCCGCGGTTTTTCTCCCTCAACAGGTTGGACCAAGCGGAAGGACTAGATGCGCTAGCTCAGCGTTGGTCCTTCCGTTTGTGTTACGCCTTTCCCCCGGTTCAGATGATACCATTGGTTCTCAAGAAACTGCGGGAGGAAAGAACAACGCTAATCTAAGTAGCCCCATTTTGGCCCAAGAGGCCCTGGTTTTCGGGCCTGTTGGACCTAGCGATAGAGGCTCACTGGCTACTACCAGTCAGGAGGGACTTACTGTTCCAGGGTCCCCTTATTCATCCAGACGCACATCACCTGAAGCTTGCGGGTTGGCTACTGAGGAACAAATCCTAAGAGGTAAAGGGTTATCCAAGCGTTTAGTTAACACTTTACTTAGTAGTAGAAAACAAGTTACCAGGGCCATTTACTTTAAAACCTGGAAAGTTTTTAATTCTTGGTGTGAGTCCAAGGGTAGTCTTCCTTTAAATAATTTTTCAGTCCTAAAATTTTTGCAGGATGGGATGGACAAGGGTCTGGCAGCCAGCACCCTAAAATCTCAGGTTGCTGCACTTTCTGTTTTTCTAGAGAAGAGGTTATCTCTGGATCCTTATATAATTAGGTTTTTTAGGGCTTTAGCCAGGGCTAGGCCGGTACCTTTTAAGTTTTTTCCCAAATGGGATTTATCGGTTGTTCTGAGAGGTCTGACAAAAAGACCCTTCGAACCTCCAGTAGAAGCCTCACTTAAGTTTTGGACGTTGAAGCTGGTGTTGCTAGTAGCAATCACTTCTGCTAGGAGAGTCAGTGAACTCCAAGCACTATCTATTACTGAACCCTTTTTGAGTATCTTTCCAGATAGGGTTGTATTAAGGACAGATCCGGGCTTTTTACCAAAAGTAGCATCAGCATTTCATAGAACACAGGAGATAGTTCTACCTACATTCTGTCCAGTTCCATCGGGTCCGAAAGAAAAGGATTTTCATACCCTAGATGTTAGAAGATGTTTAGTACATTATCTGGAGATCTCTAGCGAATTTAGAAAGGACAATTCTCTTTTTGTGCTGTTCTCGGGGTCTCGGAAGGGCTATAGAGCCTCTAAGAGCACCTTGGCCAGGTGGCTTTGTATGGCTATTCATGAAGCTTACAAGGCTATGGATATGGAACCTCCCACTGGAGTGGTGGCTCATTCAACAAGGGCAGTGGCAACATCCTGGGCGGAACGAGCTGGGGCTTCACCAGAACATATCTGCAAGGCAGCCACGTGGACGAGTTTTTCCACATTCACTCGCCACTACAGAATGGATTTGCTCTCGGCAGCGGAGCAATCGTTTGGCAGGAAGGTCCTGCAAGCGGTGGTCCCACCCTAGAGTAAGTACTCGGTTATCATCTCCAAGTGCTGTCCTGAAAGACGAGGTGAGAAAACCTTAGTTAGACTTACCGGTAACGGTATTTCTACGAGTCTTTCAGGACAGCACCGATAACCCTCCCTTTGTTTTGTAAAGGACGATGTATAAATACTAACGTGTATAGTTGCTATGTTTTGCTTATCTAATTCCAGCATGTCCGGAGGTACTCGTTAACAACTGAGGTCATGGTGGAAGTGGGCGGAATTTAAAGTGACTGCAGTGTTTCCTGGGAAAGTGGGTGGAGCTGCGCTCTCTCCAAGTGCTGTCCTGAAAGACTCGTAGAAATACCGTTACCGGTAAGTCTAACTAAGGTTTTTTTTTTTTCACTTCCCTAAGAAAATGGAAAATAAATACAACTGTTAAGTTTATGTTATCCATGTAGGTGCATGAGCAATATCATTATTATCTATTTAAATTGTTATATTTTCTTTGTTTGTAATCCTTGTGGACTAATTCCCTCGATATAAATAAAATAATAATAAAAAAAAAAAAATGAGCTTCCTCTAGGTAAGCAAAGACCGGCAACATATTTAAAGCAAACATCATAGAATTTTTAAATGGAAAAAAATCTATGAAGCCAACTGTCTCCAAACAGCTGTCAGAATAAGGTACCTCTTGTTGGCAATATATTGTTTGGGGGACCGCCCCCCGCATACTCCCTGGAACCCTAACCGTAGCTATAACTTGGGGCTTCAGCATTCCTCCCAACACATACTAGTTTAGTGCAAATACTATTTATGCTGCTTTGAATTATGTAGTGGAGTGGATCATGTCAAAGCCTAAGTTGTGGCTCATTTTTTTTTTGGCATTCTTTTATTTAGGAGATTTAAAGTATTACAGAGCAAAGAAAACATACGAAAAGCACTTACTACAAACCTTAGTAATGTATATAAATAAATATTTAAATAAAGTAAAAAAATAAACTCATAATGGGGGGAATAATTTAAATAAATTATTACTCCCCTCCCTTGTAATAATATGGACAAATATATGAGAAAATGCATTGTTAAAGTGGGGTTCCGGGCATAATTTTTTTTTTTTTTTTTTTTTTGCACGCTAAAATTAATCACATTAGCCCCTAAAACATATTAATAGCTCCCCAAATCGTTCGCGAAATCATTGCAAACACTAGCCTTATATCCTCCAGCTCATGTTGTGGCCGAATCCTTAATATGTGTGGGCATGTGAAGCCCAGTTCCTTTTTCTTCCTGGCTTTCAGGAAGAGGTGCATGCTGGGCGATTTATTCATTTTTTTGGCACAGTAATGCCCAGAGACTCCTGGGAAATGAATGTCATCATTTCCCAGGAGGCAATGGGGTCTTAGGACAGGAAGTTGAACCACCTAGGACCAGGAACTAGGCAGATTACGAAATCTGGCTAGTAACAGCCAGATAGAAGTGAGTAAAAAGTTAAGTAAAAGGTTTTTTTTGTTTTGTTTTTTTACATTAAAGGCAAGCTGTTAATAGTTCATTTTTAGGGTGGAACTCCACTTTAAAAATGTCTTGCATGACATGAGATTGCACAATGAATGATGAGGCAATAGACTGTATAATCAAGGAGAAAGGGGAAAGGAATATATAAGTAGGATAGTGATGAGGGGGGAAGTAGTGTTCTGGAGATTAGTACCCCTGATCCATTTGGGAAGAATAATTGGTTCTTGGTGAAAATAAGTTTGGCTTATTTTTCAAGCATGCAGTTCTTCCAGTGTACTTTTCTTTGAAGGTTAATGTCCAAGATTGTTTTGATAATTCCTACCATTTTAAAGTGAACCTGTCTTGTTCTCATGCAAGGCAAAGCAACAGGTTCACTTTTTATTAGACATGTGCAGACTGGAATATTTAGTTTTGTTTTTTCATTTTTGTTTGGAAAATAAATGTATTTAGTTACTCCTGAAAATCGTTTTGATTTATTTCGTTTTTCGTTAGGGAATAGCTTTCGTCCGAAAATCCAATAATACTTGGTTTCTGTCGAATGGTCAAAAGAATATTCGACGGAACGTCGAATCTTTACGCCTACAAGAATTCTAATGTTGTATGACTAGTAATAATGTCGAATCTATTCTCTATAATGTCGAATCTATTTTCTCATTAATTGAAATCTATTCTCTGTAATGTCGAATCTATTATTTCTATAGTGTCGAATCTTTTCTCTATAATGTTAAATTTTTTCTCTATGATGTCGAATCTTTTCCCTATAATGTCGAATCTCTCTATATCAAATTTTTATCGCAACGAGAACGAAAATAAAGCATTTTTTATGTCGGATCTTTCGGTTTTAGTTTCTTGCACTTTCTTTATCGTTTGTTAAAACGATAACGAAAAAAAAAGATTTTCGGACGAAAATGCATTCTAACGAAAACGAATGCACATGTCTACTTGTTATAGTATTTTCAGCAGCACATACTCTTGTTTCCTTACCTTTCGTTTGCTCCTCTTCCTTTCCTTTCCTTGGCACCCAGCACTGTCGCACATGGGCAAGGAGAAAGGCTCGAAAGTGACTTGCAGCTTACACAGGGCTTCCACTTATACTTATAAGCTGCTGCTAGGCGGTCATTGGAGTGAACCTGTTCCTTTGCCTTGTATAGGGCAAATTACAGGTTTACTTTCAGTTACTTACAGACATCAGTTTGCAGACAGTCTGACAGGCAGGCATGATCTAACCACTGAAAGATCTTTCCATTAAAATGTATGTTTGGTTTGGCAGAATATGCACGTT
Organism: Rana kukunoris; assembly: GCA_029574335.1. Lineage (NCBI taxonomy): Eukaryota > Metazoa > Chordata > Amphibia > Anura > Ranidae > Rana > Rana kukunoris. The sequence continues at coordinate 82,667,440 of CM056053.1, forward strand.
TAGGCCTGTGGACAAAGCAGCAAGTGCAATGTTTAGAAACCTCTGGTACCGGCTTATCTCATGGAAAGCAATAACAACTGGTCAGGAAAATTCCAACCTGAGCTGATTGATTCTTATCCAGATAGAGGGTTCAGCCAAGGAAACACTGCAGAGGTCCATAAAGCTGTTTATTGCTTGATTCGACCATAACCAGCTGGATCAGGAGAAGTCCACCTTATGTCTTTAGGCATCTTTTGAACTGTTTTTTATTATAATATAAAAAACACAAATGTATTTATGTGATGAGTCTTTTTCTATATTTCCATACTTTTTGCGTGCAAATAGCATTTAGGTATGGTGTCTGATCCATAAGCAGACATGTGGGAAAGCAAGTTTGTTCTCCATTGTCACACAGCCGTAATCAGTCTTATTAGACATTTGGTATATCTGCTATTTAGATATAACCCATTCTACCTGTATGACATGGAGACATATACCACTGCATCACTTCAAACCAGTTTCTCAATTTTCTTTACCATACTGCCACCCATTGGTGAAGAACCAGCTTACAGTGGACAGACACACACTTACACATTTTTGTGTAATCATACCTTGGTAAGGTGTAACCCTTTCTGATAAAAACCTGTATTAAATATTAACTTTTGTGCTGGAAGCATTATGGTGTGTACTAATGTGCCCGCTCTGTTTATAAAACGAATAATACAGAACTGAATTCATTCAAAATTTAGAATTGTATCTTCCACAAGTAGGTGATTACTATTCATGGGCTGTGTCTGTCATCTTTGCATGCGTTTGTGTACTTGGTTTCCTCTTACCCATTGCTACTGAAAACAAATGTTTCCTCAAAGGAATTTATTTTTTATTTTTTGTTCCAAGAAATCTATCCATCTGTATCTATTGGTTTGTCCATCTACAAACCTGTGGTGTGGTTTGGGAGTGATTTGCTGGCTCCTCCTCTAGGTAATAGGTACCTGAGCCAAAGCCCGAAATTGCAAACTGGGCTATCATAGTTGTATATAGCCTTGCCCCTTCCTGCTATCTGTGCCTTCCTATTGGTCAGCAAGCAAAGTGGTGTCTTACTTGTTAAACAGAAGACACAGGCAGTGGGAAAGGTTGTGATATACAGGGCTGTGCAAGCTCGGGTTGCAGTTTATAGACCACCCCAGGATTTCAGTCTGCTGGGAGCACTACAAAGAAGATGGAAGCACATGCAGGAGGTGTCTGGTACGCAGAATAGACGCCTTACCCCACAGATGCAACAATCTGCAAGACTGCAGAAGAAAAAAACGTCTTGAATCTGTCTTCAAAAAGCCATGTATAAAAAAAAAAGTCACCTGTGTGAGTATTTAAAGAATTGGCAGATCTTAGTTCTCGCATAACCTCATATGAAAGACCTTTGATGCGGACCATCATAAGTCCAAGCAAGAAGCCCTTTGCACACTTCTATATTTCTGTTTTACATGTAGAATAAAAAGGGACATTTTTCAAGTTACACTTCACTTTAAACAAAAAGATATACTGTGACCTGGAGGAGATTGGACCCATTGGTGTTGATTTACTAATGGTCACATTGCATAGTGAAATGTTACTTTTTGTGAATGAGGTAAAGCTATGTCATAATTCACTTTGAATAGAATACCCTATCGTGCTCAAGAAAAAAAAAATGAACAAAGTGAAAATTAATATCATAATCCTACAGTACAGAAGCAGAGTACTTGTACACCATTGGTTATAGATGTGTACCTGCTGGTGGTTGGACACGGACAGAGCTTTAGAGGACACACCCCCTGGGCATCTTCCCTAACCCTACTCCGCAGTGTAAGTCTTTAATTTTGTGCTGGTGCCTTAAGGTAATGGACTTTTCTCTACAGAGAAATCGCCCTTAGCTTGACTAGTTTATTTTTCTTCATCATTTTATCTTTAAATCTTCAATAAACCTCTTATGGTCTAATGGCAGCATAGAAGCAGTATATCCAGATCAGTGCAACCTCTGTAAAACCTTGGGAGCCATACACAGACCCCATGCAGTTGGGAAGGCCTGTAGTTTTGCTTGGGGCACTGAATTCTGCATGGGCACTTACCTCAGCACTTATGTAATGCATTGAGTTAGTCGCAGGGTGCAATACAGGTCCAGGGCCGTGGCTCATTGCTATGAATACCAGTCCCTGAAGATCCATGATTTGCAAAACTAGAACCTTGTGTACATCATCCCAGCTTCATGGATAGGTAAAACATGGTTACCATGTATCTCTGGCTGGTACTGTGAAAACAGGGCTATGTTTAGATTATATTTACCACGCAGCGCAAACCTTTCACACGTGGCACTCAAATTAACCACTCCGTCTTAGGTGGATGACCAGCTGTTTCATCATGCCACTGGTCACACACTTTACTGCGACTGCTGATTAGAATTCTTCTAGGGTACTCTGGTGCTTCCTCCTACCCTTTCACCACCAGGTCTACACCTGGGTTACTGCGTACTCCCTTAATTTTCCTATTTTGTGAGTGCACCATAGGAGAATACCTTCACTTGTAGTGATTGCAGAGACCAGGTGAAAGTTAGTTGATGCAGAATCGCAGGGAAGTATTCGCTCTGCTGAAAGATGCAAAACAATCAATCTCAGAGTGTCGTGGCATCCCATGCATGGAACAAGAACTGGCTCGAACACCGGTCTTGGTATTAAATTCCAGCTTTATTTTAGTCCTGCAACAAAAGGTCGCCTTGACTAAAGCAGAATCTTCTACATCTCTCACATTTTCTTGGACAGATGATGCCCTTAATACAGCCACCATCATCCAGGGCCCAAAAATGCCATGACTTTTCTCCTACTCCCGTTTTTCAATCAGAGTTGGATCCCAATATGCTGATCCTAGAGGATGCAGACACAGAAGGGAAAGAAGAGGATATTGAGGCAGTACTGGAGGAAGATGCAAAAGATGTTTCTTCCCCAGATTGTCACTACAATGAAAGGGAAGCATCAGGCTGCATGCTTGCTAATGTTGAAAAGCTCATTGCTTCTGTCCGTGAAAACCTTGGCATTCTGCAACCCGTATCTATTTTGCCATGCCCTTTTGAGAAGTATCTTGCAACATGTTCACTGTTCTTAAACCGAATATGCAATCTATGATGATTGTGTCACTCATAAAACCATTTTCACTCGCTGAATTCTGTCCAGTTGAAAAATAGTTTGTAAAGAAGTGGACTATTCCTGTAGTTGATCCTGCCTTGCCTGCCCTAAACAAACATCTCACCACTCCTATTGAAGATGTTCCATCTGTTAGAGATTCTGCAAACAGAAAATGTGAGACCCCCCCCCCAAAAAAAAGCTCTCTTTAATCTCGCAGTACCAACCCTGAAAGCAGCTCTTGCAGCAATCTCAGTATGTCAGGCTGCAGCTAACTGGACTAGGACAATGAACAACCAACATTATCCTGTATTTTAGGATCATTACAAAGAAATCTAGCATATGCTTTTCTTGATTTGCCTATGCTCTTGTCCATCCAAGCAATAAAGTCACTATCTTGGTGGACCACTACCCCAGCCTTAACACTGGGAAAGTCCATTTTTCCTTCCTTTTTTTTTCCTTCTTTTTTTTTTCCTTCCTTTTTTTTCCTTCCTTTTTTTCCTTTTTTTTTCCTTGCTTTTTTTTCCTTCCTTCCTGATCCCTGGAAAATAAATACAACAGACGCAAGTCTCAGACTGGGGAGGAGCGTTCCCATCAATAACAATCTAAGGAACTGGATCACTAAAGAGTTTGTATACACTTATCAATACCCAGTGAAGTGACTAGCCTCAGGTGATGCACAGAAATGGAGCAAATCCTCCTACATAAGTTGTACATGTTTATTTGCAGCAATTTGTCCTGTATAGTCTGGTGTGAAAACCTGAATTTCAGTGGCACAGATTACTCTGTACCCCACATTCTGGCCTTCCTATGAACATGTCTTGATCAGAAATTGGTCTTAAGTACTTTTAACCACTTCCCCACCGCCCACCGCAGGTATACGTCGGCACTTTGAAGATGGATATCTCGGTAACGGCAGCAGCTGCTGCCACAACCGAGATATCCATCTCTTCTGTGGGCGGTCGGATAAACGATAATGGCGGTCTCCGTGGCGGAATCGCCGCGAGATCGCCGTTATCGGTGGCGGGCGAGCGTCCCCCCCCCTCCCGCTGCGCTCCCGTGCTCTCCGCCGCTTACCGGAGCCGTCGGTAGCGGCGGAGACGATCGGGTGTGCTCGTCTGTTCAGCGGGGATGCGAGTGAGGGAAAAAATTTCCCTCGTCCATCCCCGTAGCTCTGCTGGGCGGAAGTGACGTCAAACGTCAGTTCCAAACAGCGTCTTAAAGAGACATTTTTTTTTAAATGTCATTTGAAAAATGACATTTTAAATTTTTGGTATTTTTTTTGCATTTTAGCCTAAATATGAGATCTGAGGTCTTTTTGACCCCAGATCTCATATTTAAGAGGACCTGTCATGCTTTTTTCTATTACAAGGGATGTTTACATTCCTTGTAATAGGAATAAAAGTGATATTTTTTTATTTTTTTTATTTTAGTGTTAAAAATTGGTAAAATAAATACAAATAAATACGAAAACAAAAAAAAAATGTTTAAATCGCCCCTTCACGACGAGCTCGCGCGCAGAAGCGAACGCATACGCGAGTAGCGCCCGCATATGAAAACGGTGTTCAAACCACACGGTGTAACAAAAAGTATTGCAATGACTGCCATTTTATTCTCTAGAGTGTTAGAAAAAAAATATATATAATGTTTGGGGGTTTTAAGTAATTTTATAGCAAAAAAAAATGTTTTAGTCTCGTAAACACCGAATCTCAAAAACAGGCCCGGGACTAAAGTGGTTAAAGGTCAGGTTTAGGCCTTAGCCATTCTTTTTCAAAAGTCTCTGGCTTCATTCTCCTTTTTTTTTTAAAGTTTGCTTGTTTGCTTGTATTAAGCCCTCCTAGCGGCACCCTGTGCTTCCTTGGGATCTCAGCTTTTTTTTTCTGCCCTGCAGAAGAAACCACCTTAAGAACCTGTCAGGGATATCCCCCCACCTAAGGCTGGGATATGCAATTAGCGGACCAGCTGTTTTAGAACTACCAGTCCCATGAGGCATAGCACGACTCCTGACGGCAACAAGCATGACACCCAGAGGCATGATGGAACTTGTCGTTTTTTTTGCCATGGTCATGTCTGCCAAATGTATTTATGGCAGCCCCTTCCTGTGAAGAGCCTTTCCTTGTACTTCATAGTGACAAAGTTGTCTTATTAAGGTGGTCTACTTTTTTCACTTCAATGAGGACATTGTCCTTCCATCCTCATGCCCTGCCCTTAATCAACCAAAATAAATCTCTCTACGTTTCCTGGATGTAGTCAGAGCCATTAGAATATAACTCAAGCTTACTGCTTCAGTCAGACTGACAGATTACTGGTCTGTTCCTATTCTTGGGACCTTGCAATGACGACCTGCTTCAGAGTCCACCAACGTATGATTGATACAAAATCTAATTGCAAAAGCTTACAATCTCATAGATTAATGCCCTGCTGCACTTATACTCACCAAATCAGTGGGAGTTTCCTCAGCATTTTGGGCCAAGTCTCTGTAGCCTAGTTGTGGAAGGGGTGCCTCCTGGTCTTTTGTTCATGCATCTTAAATTTTTTACCAGGTGGACATCCCATCTTCTGCTGTTGCAGCTTTTGGTCACAAGGTTCTCACAATGACTGGTTGAGGTTGGGTCTTCTGAAAGATTGATTTGCCTCAATGTTGCCCATTCTTCTTATTCGTTGCTTGATGTCCCATGGTGTATGAATACTCTGCTTGTGTCTTGCCATGTGCTTTATAATTAAGATAAGAGGAATTAGGACTTGCCTATAAATTTCATATCTGGGAATACAGGACACTGATTACCCTCCCTTCCATTCCTTGGTTTACGCTCCATTGCTTGCTACAAAATTAAGGACTCATGGAGTGAGGTAGTGTTATAGGTAAGGCACCCAGGGGCCGTGTGCTCCAAAGCTGTGTCCAATCTCCTAAAGGTACACTTTTATAACTAATGGTGTATGAATACTTTGCCTGGATCCTGTAGAGTACCCCAAGATATGAAATTCACAGGTAAATCAAAATTTCTCTTTTTGCAAAGTAAATCCAACCCCTTATTTTCTGTATTTAAGACCATGTATTGTCAATAACAAATATATATATAAATCTCTCCTGCTCATTTCAGGTCTCCGAAATGCCAAAGCCTGCCTTCATGAAGCAAAACTTAGAGGAGCTTGGGATAGGAACATACCACAACATTGCCTTCATACATCCCCATACTCCCATCATCAAAGCTTTGAATATATTTGTAGAACGACGAGTTTCTGCTTTACCGGTTGTGGACGAGTCGGGTAAGATGCTAAAAATTTCATTTTCAGCTACTCATAGACGTCAAATTGTGGTCAGACATGCAGCCTAAATCCAACCACTGAAACATCTCTCTAAAAAAAGATTATCCCATAATCGTGTATGAAAAGATCTGCTAGGTTTGGCCTGTTTATGCCTGTGAAATAGAGAGGGAGAAAAAATACTTCCTCCATACTGGATTAAAGTACCTATTCTAAAGCAGTGGTCTTTAAACTGCGGCCCTTTGCTTGCCTTTACCTGGCACTTGGGGCACTATTCCTCCCACTGATGAGACACTATTTTGCCAACTGACTTAAGCAATTGGGCACCATTTCTCCCACTGATACCAACAACGGGGCACTATTTCGCCCCATAATACCAAATGTGGTAATGTTTTCTTTCACTGATACCAGGAAGATGTCCAATCTAGCTGGCCACAGTCCATCCCCCCTAAAGTCTCAAGGGCAATAAACTAGCCCATTGTTTAGAAAGTTTATAGACCCATGTTATAAATGTGCTTAGGGAATCTGTATGGGAATGGTTTTAAAAATGATTAATCAGTTGCTGTACTTGCAGGGCTCTAATGATGAAAGTGGCAAGATCTGCATCCTTTTTAGTTGTTATTTGCCTTTGAGAGTATCTTGCCAAAAAGTAAATTTTTGTTGCAGGTGATGCTCAAAATTTGAATTGTATCAGTGCAGTGCAGACTTCTGGGAAAATCTGTAAGCCAATCGCACAAGCAGAAAATCACATTTCCAGGGGGTGTTCTGTACGCCTTCTGTGTACAGAATGCATCCAGGTAGCCATATTGCATTGCATTTTACAGAAAATAACAGTGCTATAGATTAAAAAGGAAAAGTAATTTTTAGTATGAATATAATATAATTGTATATGCTATATATTTTTTTTTTAATTGCTCATTTTACCTCAAAGTTTACTCAGTTACCCTTTTAACTAATTACATTCTATTTTTTCAGTTTATTTTGCAGTCTCTTTTAGCTTTCTAAATGATTATCCAGTGCAGTGGTCTACCTGACTGAATTCAAATTGTATAGGTTGTTTAGGTGGAGTTAACCTTGCATTATTTTGGTAAATCTTAAAGTAACGTATACAGAAATGAAGTCAGGAGAATATAATCCTCTGTTTATTGGCATATGAGGAAAATTGGAGCACCTCTATCAGCCCTAGAGGATGTCTTTTGGGCATCAGCGGTTAGGAAGGACCAAAGAAGTTTTACTGAAACGGTTAACCTGAGTCCAGAATGATTGTATATGGGGCAGGGCCACATGGAAGAAATTGTGCTTTCTGACCGCAGGCTTCGTTCAGTCAGATTTTAACATATATGGCTAGCTGAAGATGTGTTTATTTTTCGGGAATATGTGAGAATCATATAAACTTTTATTTTTAATGTAATGACATCAGTAGTCTTTGCTGTACCCTTCTGTCAGATACAGTTCAAAAAGCTATATCAGGGGCTTCTGTTAGAGAAGGTACAGAGAAAATTGAGTGTATGTAAATGTTGTTTTTTTTTTTTTTTCATTTTAGGGAAAGTTGTAGATATCTATTCCAAGTTTGATGTTATTGTAAGTATTATTTCACATTTTTTCCATGCCTTTTAAAAATACTAGACTTGAGTTCTCTGGTGTAATTAATCAACAGGGCTTAGATTTTAAGTTTTTTGTGTTGTCAAAGATTATGTCCATTTGTGTTCTTCCTTAGAATTGTAATTGTGAGCATTTAAAGCATGGGTGCTCAACCTGTGTCCCTCTAGCTGTTGCGGAACTACAGCCTACTACCTTGAGGCATTGTGAGGCTGGCAGGTAGAAGCAGAGGCGGCTCTCTAATTAGGCGGTTGCCTTAGTCCTTGCCCCAACATGGGCCTTGCGGCCACCTAATTTGCCTAAATAATTGGTTAGAGAAAATTCTATAAATGGTGAATTCATAGTTCATATAATTAAAAACTCCTAATATATGCAATTTATACAGTTAATTTTTATTGCTTGAATTATTTTTCCCATTATGGATGTGAATGGGGCCTCATGTCTCAGATTTGCCTAAGGCCTCACAAAGTCTAGAGCTGCCTCTGGGTAGAAGCATGACTGGCAGAGGCATGATTGGACCTGTAGTTCTGCAACAGCTGGAGGGCCACAGGTTGAGCACCCATGATTTGAAGGCATTATGCACACTTCAGCCCCTGTGTGTGCAGTTCTGGTGTTTTTGTGCCCCCCAGGAGGCACCGATGCAGTGTCCAGCTCTGGTGCCTGCAGCCCCTCAGTCTATGACCATTTATGGTAGACTCTGGACACTGTGCAGTGTGGTACTCGCAGTTAGGGTTGTAAGCATTCAGAAACGTATACTCAGAACACAAGTATTTTGCATCCAGCCGCAGTATATTTTAGAAGAAGAGTGGATACCCTGCGCTGCCAGATAAGTATGAATGATAGCAGCTAACACAACTTTTTCAAAAAAGCAAAAAACAAAGGAATACAAAAGTGTAGCGCTGAAATGACTAGGTGAAAATCAATACCATACAATATATGTTACAACATGTAAACAGTGAAAAATAAATGTGCATATAAGTCCTTCTAATGAAAGAAACAGCTATTGTGCCTGTCTGGCACGTAGTGCAAGTGGACAATTGCACCAGAAAATCCTGGTAGTCCTAAAAAAGTTTGTCTGGTGATTGAATCAAGTGAGTGAGTGACTGAACGTGAAAATTTGTGACTTCTTCAACGTGACAATCCCACCACCTAAAGAATTGCAGGCTTACCAGAACATGTTGACCAATGGTGACATATGCCACAAGAGGTCAAACAAGGCTTTGAATGACGGATGTCATGAACAGTCCTCAGCAGGAAACATGCACCCGATCAGTCAGGATGTCTTGCAATGGGATAGGATAGGCTGGAAACTGTACTTATTTTGAAATCGCTATTGGTAGGCTCGATATGTTAAAAGTGCATGTAGAAAAGAAAAGAGGGTGGCCACATAGCGTAATTCCGTTTAACTAAAATTAGGTATTTATTCACAGCTAACAAACTCACATTTGGCTGGATTGAAAAGGTCCTTGCAAGTAAAATTAGGCGACAGTGGAGTCCTCCACTGTCGCCTAATTTTACTTGCAAGGACCTTTTCAATCCAGCCAAATGTGAGTTTTTTTAGCTGTGAATAAATACCTAATTTTAGTTAAACGGAATTACGCTATGTGGCCACCCTCTTTTCTTTTCTACATGCACTTTTAACATATCGAGCCTACCAATGGTGATTTCAAAATAAGTACAGTTTCCAGCCTATCCTATCCCATTGCAAGACATCCTGACTGATCGGGTGCATGTTTCCTGCTGAGGACTGTTCATGACATCCGTCATTCAAAGCCTTGTTTGACCTCTTGTGGCATATGTCACCATTGGTCAACATGTTCTGGTAAGCCTGCAATTCTTTAGGTGGTGGGATTGTCACGTTGAAGAAGTCACAAATTTTCACGTTCAGTCACTCACTCACTTGATTCAATCACCAGACAAACTTTTTTAGGACTACCAGGATTTTCTGGTGCAATTGTCCACTTGCACTACGTGCCAGACAGGCACAATAGCTGTTTCTTTCATTAGAAGGACTTGTATGCACATTTATTTTTCACTGTTTACATGTTGTAACATATATTGTATGGTATTGATTTTCACCTAGTCATTTCAGCGCTACACTTTTGTATTCCGCAGTATATTTTAGCCTGACATAGACTTTACAGGCTGCAGGCAGAGGGACTGGGTGCTATGCATGTGCTTCCCAAGTGCACAAAAACGCTGGGGTTAGACACGATGGAGTTAAACACACATAGTGTTCATTTAGCCAAAAAAAAACACTTTGCCATAGCTGTATTAGGACCCAAAGCTTGTGCATAAATTTGGACTAAATATGCCTGATGCCTTGTACACACAATCGGTTTTCCCGACAGTAAAAAGACCGCAGGGAAAACCAAGAACCTGCTCGGCAGCTTTTTTCCCCTCCACACGGCCAGTTTATCTGGCATTAAAACTGCCATGAGAGCTTTGGCCGGGAATCCTGGCCGTGTGTATGCTCCATCGCAATGTTTCCCATAGGAAAACTGCCGGTAAAAAGACCGCCGGAAAATCCTGGCTGGAAAAAAGAAAACATGTTCTCATTTTTCCTGCCGGGATTCCCGGCGGTTGTCCTGTCGGGAAAACTGCCATGGGGCATACACACGGCCAGTTTTCCCGGCCAAAATGCTGTCATGGCAGTTTTCCCGACGGTGTATATATATATATATTTTTTTTTTTACTTGTTGCTATAATAAATATCCAAATTTAAAAAAAAAACAAAAAAAAACATTTTCTCAGTTAAGGCCGATGCGTATTCTTCTACGTATTTTTGTAAAAAAAAAAAAAAAATCGCAATAATCGACTGCTTTGCGCAAAAGTTATAGCGCCTACAAAATAGGGGACAGAATTATGATTTTTTTTTTACTATTTTTTTTTTTTTTACTAGTAATGGCGGCGATCTGCGATTTTTTTTTTTTTTTTTTTATTGGGACTGCAACATTACGGCGGACAAATCGGACACTTTTGACACATTTTTGGGACCATTCACATTTTTACAGTGACCAGTGCTATAAATATGCACTAATTACTGTATAAATGTGACTGGCATTGAAGGGGTTAACACTAGGGGGCATGGAAGGGGTTAAATGTGTATCCTGTGTGTGTTCTTTCTGTGTGGGGGGAGGGGGGGTGACTGGGGGAGGTGAGCGATGCCGTGTCCCTATGTTCAAGGGACACAGATCGGTCTCCTCTCCTCTGACAGCTCTGCCCCTGCTCTGTCACCGCCGATCGCATGTACCTGGCGGACACCGCGGCCGCCGGGTACACGCATCGAATCCTCGGCGATGCGACGGCACTGTTTTTTCTCCGCTGCGCGCCACCCAGTGGCGCGCGTGGGGAATTACAACAACATTGATCTCCAAAGACGTGACCCCGGCACCTCAGGTCCGCCCTGTTGACGTCTTTTGTCAATAGCGCGGATCTGTAGTGGTTAAATATATGTGATTCTTTGTATTCGATAAGCAGTGGCGTTATAAATGAACTTGCAGCCCCAGAAAGAGGGAGTCTATTTAAAGGTACATGTCGCCCTGCCAAAAGTGAATGTGTTAACGAGCGACATTGTTTAAATTACCACAAGTCTTCCAATTACCACCTTTTGTAGATGTCAGTCATTAAATGCTTCTAGTGGGCGACAGAACAAAATAATTTCCATCTGAGTTAAGGAATAAATGATTCACCCTCTTTATGTGTCCTGTTTACCATTATCATTGAAAGTAGAAGAAAATCACAAATTTTGTGTTGTCCCCAGAAAAGTAATAAAAGGGAAATCTTCCAGATTTTGTTGGACAGGGGCAGTGAGAGAAAATTTGCAATAGGGACACAGACAAAAATAAAAGCTTACAGGGGTTCCTCTACTGTACAAAAAAAGATGGACGTTCAGCTAGGGACAGACTGTACCCTGTTTAAAACATAACTTTATTGGTCAGTTTCTGTACGAGAGCCCATTGGGGGTGAATGTTTTTGTTCATTTAGCCCTGTTTAAAAGACAAAAGCATCTTTTTCTTTAAGTACAAATAGGATTTAGCTTTACTCTGGACCCTGTCACATTCAGCTCTAATACATAATCGTGGTTTTGAGGGAAATTAAACCTTCTGTTACCTGTTGGGGAGATTTGCCCCACTTCTTGTCTTGACCTCTGCCATCCATGGAAATAAGTGAGAGGAAACGATGTACAAACCTGGAAAACTTCAGTCTCTGTTGCCCATAGCAACAAATTTGATTTTGTTTCCCTGCACAAGTGCAGCATGATGGAGTATAAAGAGAATTAGATTGGTGATGTGGTCTTGGACAATTTTTTTTTTTTTAAAGCGGAGTTCCACCCAAAAGTGGAAGTTTCGCTCATCTGATTCCTCCCCCCCTCCGGTGCCACAATTGGCACCTTTGGGGGGGGGGGGGGGGGCAGTACAGGATACCTGTAACAGATATCCTTTCCCACTTCCGGGAGCCTCAGCCACAGGTATTGATGTCATGGCGGGGGCTCTCTCCTCCTTCAGACCTCCACTTTAAGTTCCCTTTCAATCAAATCCCACGCTGCTTTATATATATATATATATATATATATATATATTTTTTTTTTAATCTGCAGCAGTCTATGAACCATTCCTATATTCTCAGCTTTATAGACAACCGTTTTTGCAAATGTATTACACTGGTGCAGTCACATGGTCTATTTTTAAGGGTGTTCCACTATATTCTTCTTATTTGCGGTTTTCTATACAAAATACTTTTGCACTATACCTCTCTGGAGTTGCACCATCTTTACCTGAATGTTTGGCCAAATCCAATATGAAAAAGTTTCCATGAAAAATATGAATATGTATGCAATTATAAGCTGATCACCCCTGAGGAATCTCTACAGTACCACTGTAGGGGGCCTGCAAGAGATGTGACTCAAGTGTCACCTGTTATTATCAGTGCACCTGGGGACTAACAGCAGAACAATAGCAAAGGTGTCGCTTGAAATCTTGGCACAACCAAGCGCAATTTGTACCCTTTTCTGTGGTGAAAAATGAGAAGGAACCTCCCTTGGCATAAACCCTACATCTGTGTGTAAAGCTAGACATATGTGAGGAGATTTCTCTTGTTCAGTCTGCCGGCCAAACAAGAGAACCCAAATTGATTCCTCTATTGATGCTAACAGTGTAAATGATGGAATCTCCCCTGCCAATTGTTGTATTCAGCCACAACCCCTGCGACAGTCACTGTTTAGACAGTAAATTTTACACCTGGCTTCTTTTTTGATTCTTCAGTCAAGTTTTGTCAAACCTGGCGATGCCAAGAGGACCACCCACAGCTCAAAATCTGTGTGTGGCCACTTTAAGACCTGGTTCACACCTATGCATTTTTTAGTACGTTTTCAGTTTTGCAGAAACACACTAAAATCAATTTTAAAATTATTTCCTCTGGGTCAGGTACACATCTGTGCAATTTATGGAAAGGTCCAGAGACAAGCAGGTTGTGTTTTGTTCATAGACTTCAATGGATCAAAAACATGTATTGAAAAATGCACCTGAAAAATGCATCAACTGCAACCTGCATAAGTGTAAACCAGTCCTTAGACAATTCAGGCAGTAGATCATGGCGAGTGACTGAGGAAAGGCAAATCTTTCATCACCTGCTGTTCTGTGATCTTTATCCACCCACAGTCTGATCACTGAACATACATCTATGCTCCAGAATTTTTTGGAGTTTTCTGTACTTGAAAGGGACCTGTCATATTTGGCGGATGAGCTGCATTTCCACCAGAATGGTCAGTTTTTCCCAGACTTGGCTGTTTACTCTTTTGGGCTATTTCCCTCTATTGTTGTCTCCTTGTAATTACCCATACTTTTGATTGACAGATGCATAATTCATTTTCAGAACCTTGCTGCTGAAAAAACATATAATAATTTAGACATCACAGTGACACAGGCACTTGAACACCGCTCACAGTATTTTGAAGGCGTAGTAAAATGCAGTAAACCGGAAACACTGGAGACTATTGTGGATCGAATAGTGAAAGCAGAGGTAAGAAGCTGGCAAGAAGCACCTGTATCAGAATTATTGTTTAATGCTATTTCTAAAGATTTAAGTAGGTTGAAATATTTACTGGATTATTCTATTTCATGTTAATCAAGTAAATGGAAGTGCATGATAGCAGTTTTCTTGTATCCATTTCCACTGTGACTAGATTGAGCATCTCTGCCAATAGTCAGCCACATAATGGCTTTTCGAACAGCTGATTCTGGGCTTAGTTTTAACATAAGCCTCCTGCGTCGGAGACACCATGATTGAACATCTGTATAACTGACCCATAGCCCACTTTTTTTTGGAGGGGGGATTGGGACCAGCGCTGAGTATATCAGTAGGCTTCTGTTACTTATGAATTTATATAGACTACAGTATGTATGTCCTGCTGATGGTGAATGGGTATCTTGTGCTGGATTATGACCATTCAACGTTTCCCCTTCCTTCATGAGAGCCTGTCCAGCTGCTAGTGGGACAATCATTCTTTCTTTATGTAGGCCTGGGTGTTCAGTGTCTTTCCAAACTGTCTTCCAGGTAGTAAATGTCAACTGGGATATATGCAAGGTTGCCCCCAGCATAGTGAAGCTTGGACCTGCCCCCTCCCTCACCTCTGCATTGGTCAGTTAGACCATCTGTTACAAAAAAGGGCCAAACAGGGAGGCCCAGTAGGTGGCAGGGCAAAAATCTCTATATTTATAGTTATATTTATAGAGTCAAATCTTGCAATTAATATATATATCTCATACAGCATATCTGTATATATGACTATATTGACATGCAATTTTCTCTATGAATAAAAAAAATTCCCATGCATTTTGAATTGTCCTGATTTGATAGGTACACTTTTAACCACTTAAGACCCGGACCTTTAGGCTGGGCACTAGCACAGGACGTACCTGTACGTGCATGTGCCCAGCCGCTCCATTCTGCCGACGTAAATGTGCAGGAGGCGGTCCTTAAGTGGTTAAATAATAAATAATAGATAATTCATAGTTTCCGTTTAAACTGGTTGATATCCATTTTTTACTATGTATGCAAAAATTAGTTTTACAAATTAAAATTTAATATCAGGTGCACCCATGTCTCACTATTCACACAGTTGATTACCTTGAGAGTACAGCAGAAGTGGTTTACTTTTAGACCTTCTCTCACTAAAACTCGGTAGGGCCCCTTTTAGATGGGGGAGGGTTGTGTTTGTAAAACTAAACTATTGAGTTCTGTAAACAACAAGCTTTTTTTCAACTTGAACTCTTCTTGTTTTAAAGTAACATGGGGCTTCATTTGTAACAAATGCTTAAAATGAATTGTGTTTATTATTCATTATGAAAACAAATGAGATTCTCATTTACTGGTGCATATTTATATTTTTTTATGTATTTTTTATTTGATTCTTTATTTGATTTGTGCATTTAAACCTGCAAACGGTATTCATGGTTGCTTTATGTTGGTTGTAGGTGCATAGATTGGTAGTTGTGGATGAAGCAGATAGTATTGTTGGAATTATCTCTCTATCAGATATTCTACAAGCACTAGTGTTGTCTCCTGCAGGTAAATATGGAAATCATTTCTCACGTTAATAAGATTAGAACAAATGTTTGTTTTTTTGCCTCCAGAAAAAAAAAAAATTATTTGTACACGAATAATTAAGTATAAATTTGCTATACATATTTTCTGTATTGGCACTCATTCACACGTGTGTCAATACCCTGTGTTTATGTAGTATTTTATTAGCATTTTTAAAGCATCATAACCACCCTTCAATGCCTGCCATGTGTATTACAATGGCACCACACAGTGCTGTTCCCACAGGAGCAGTAGTGTTGTTTTAGTGTCATGTTAAATATTAAGCAGTATGTTGCTTTTATGGGGCATCAACGCTGGTCAGCCATGGTCATCCAGGACTTCAATAGTAATGCTCTATAAATTACCTGTAGCATTTAGAGCTTGTTGAAGCATTTATAAAGTGTTAGCTGGGAATTGGGGGAGAGACAGAAGAAGTTCCTATATCCCAGAATTTCAGAAAATTCACAAAAATGTATTATCACAGCACAATCTAACCACGTCTCAAAGTAGATAATTTCCTCTACATCACTTCCCCTTTAACACTTTCATGGGCATTTTGAAGCTTTTTCAATGATTCACAAATACAACTAAAACATAATCGATCAACTAAATCATAAACGCGACATAAATGTGTGTGTGTGTGTATGTATCTGTATATATATTATAACCTTTCTAAAAACAATATACTGGAAAATTATATATTGTATTTAGTGCAAGTGCACCTCTTGAGTTATTGGTGTACTCTACGCCTGAGAATTTCTAATTTTTCTTGTTTGCAATTCTATATTTTGATGTAAATATTTCTTATATACGTTTTTCAAATTTCCTATTGCAGTAATTCAACGGAAGTCCTTTCCACATAAACTCAGTTTAAACCCAACAACAAAGAGAGGTCCATTATCATTAGATAACTATTTGTTTAAGGTCTCTCTTAACCATGTGGTGAGATGGGTCAAGCCTTCTCGCAGACTTTCACTGAGATAGAAGTGTAGGGAAGCACGGTCATTGTGCGGTGCCAATATGCAGAAAGCAGAGCTTGCATATGTAGTGAATAAATATTACCGCCCCAATATAGATGCAATAGATGCTGTCATTTGCAAACTATACACAGAAAAAAGGTTTATAAAAATAAAAATCTGAAATGATTAGCATAATATGATCAGGCCCGTCGGAACGGGACAGGCGAAACAAGCAACTGCTTGGGGCCCCCGAGCTGGCCTGGGGCCCCAGCAGAGCGCCGCCACTTCCTATAAATGCTGCAGCCTGTAGCGTGGCCGAGCTCCTTTTCTTAATTCCTCCTGTCAGTCCGGCCGGGTACCGTAACTGTGTGGTACAGGAGATTCAGTTTGCTGTTCCTGGCTGGACTGACAGGAAGTGCACACACTCAGTGCTCACTTCCTTTCAGTCCAGCCGAGAACAGCAAACTGAATCTTCTACAGTGCGGTATGCGGTAAGGGGGGGTAAAAAGAACATGGGGGGGAGCCGGGGAGGCAGTCAGAAGTACTAGCCAACGTTCGGCAGCAGCAGCTGTATGCAGCGGTAGGGAGTGGAGCAGCAGATGTATGCTGCGGTATACGGTAGGGAGGGGGGCAGCAGCTGAGTATGCAGCGGTATGTGGTAGGGAGGGAAGGGGGGGTTAAAAAGAACATGGGGGGGAGGCAGTCAGAAGAAGTACTAGCCAAAGTTCCCCCTCCCGCTTATCTGGTTTATAGCTGAATAATTTTTTTTTTTTTTTATCAAAACAACGTTTATTGAGCATGAATAAAACATACAGTAACGCATATAAAGTGCAACATGCACTACATCTACGGTTGTAAAGTACTGATGCGTACATGGGCATAACAAAGGAGGACAATACATGTACATGTTCATTGCAGTGCAGGAAAAATTATATAAAGAACCATCGGGTTAGGGAGAGGAGGGGGGGGGGGCGCTGGGTCGGTCCGGGGGGAAGCGGCTAGGCCCCCACATCGCAGGTGGAAGCAGTCCCCAGCCATCTGTCCCATACCTTGTAGTATTTGTCTGGGCATCCCCTATGGACGTAGAGTAGTTTTTTAAGGGGCAGAGTATCGTTAACAGTTCTAATCCACTGCTGTAGTGTGGGAGGGGGTCCCCTCAGCCATGTCCTTGCTATCTGAAGCCTGGCAAGGAATAATGTCTCTTGCAAAAATGTTTGTAGATACTTTTCGGCCTCAGACAGGGAAAGGAGGCCGAGTAAACACTGGCGGGGGCAGAGGGACACAGGAGAGCCCATGCGGTCGTGGAGGAAGCGGACCACCTGAGACCAGTATCCCTGCATGCAGGGGCATGACCAGAGGAGGTGAAAGAAGGTGGCAATGGTTGCAGCTAGGACAATTGGGGTTGTGACCAGGTCTGTATTTAGAGATGCGGTGGGGCGTTAGGTAGGAGCGATGTAGAATGTATAAGTGGGTGAGGCGGTCAGAGAGCTTGGGGGAGACGACGCTGCAGTTGGCTAGGGCCTCCTCCCAGTCCTCAGCCGACACGGCGCCCAGGTCCGGTTCCCATCGGGATTTTAGCTGACGGGCAGCCACGGCGGCCGGAGGAGCCAGGAGATAGGTGTAGAGCAGGGAGATCAGTTTTTTGGGATCCCTGCCAAGGACAAGGTCCACTGGCAGCGGGACCTCGAGAGCAGGAACACCGGTCCCGAACTGTGTGTTGAGTGCGTGTCGGAGTTGGAGGTATCGAAAGAACATGTGGTTGGGCAGGTCGTACGTGTCTTTGAGGGACTGAAAGGATCTAACTGACCTGCGGGCCACGACCTGGGAGAGGTATATGATACCCCTCTCAATCCACAGACCGTGGTCGGGAACAGTGGTCAGCTCGGGCAGCTGCGGGTTGTCCCAGAGAGGGGTGTGTGGGAGTGTGGTGAGGGTGCTTCGCCAAGGGACATAGTGAGCTGCCAGACTTTGCAGTGGTGGAAGAGCATGTGTTTCCGGTCACCCGTTGGGGAGGGGCCGCGGGGTCCTCCGAATAGAATCTGGAAGGGGTGTGACACCGGACCGGGGACCTGGGGGCAAACCAGCGCGACGTACTGTTCCTTGTCTATGAGGTTAAAGTAAAAAAATGGGATAGCTGGGACGCTATGTAGTAGAGAAAAAGGTCGAGAACTGAGTCGCCGCCCCGGTTGGTTGGGCATTTCAGGGCCCTCCACGACAGCTTGTGCCGGGAGGGACCCCAGATAAATGAGTTAAGGATAGACTCCATGGCTCTGAATGTGCGTATAGGGATGTACAGCGGGGCCTGCCAGAAGACATAAAGTAGCTTAGGGAGAAGGATCATCTTGACCAGATTAATTCGTCCCATGACCCCTAGTGGGAGTCGGGACCAGGTCTGTGTCTTAGTTTTAAGGACTTGAAATAGGGGTTCAACATTTAGTGCAATGTAGTCTAGGGGGGATCTGGAGACCTGGACACCCAGGTATTTAATGGTGTTCGCTCTGACAAGGGGGAGGGCAGCTTGTTCACTAGTGGGAGCACCCAGGTCTAAGGAGTATGTGAGATTTGGCCCAATTTATCTGTAACCCTGAGAATGCTCCGAAGTCTGTTATGATTTGGAGGGCTGCCTGGAGCGAGGGGCCGGCGTCTGCGAGGTATAGGAGCATGTCATCCGCATAGAGACTGACTTTCTCAATCGTCTGACCGCATCGGAGACCCCTGACCCCCGCATGGTTTCTGAGGGCCATAGCGAGGGGCTCAGCAGCGAGGGCGTACAACAAGGGTGATACGGGGCAGCCTTGGCGAGTGCCGCGGGTGAGTGGGAAAGGGGGCGAGATCCTACCGTTGACTTGGACGCGCGCTGTGGGGGCCTGATACAGGAGTTGGAGCCATTTAATAAAGTTTGGGCTGAAGCCAAATTTACGGAGACATTCCCAGAGGTAGCACCACTCAACAGAGTCGAATGTCTTAGCGGCGTCAAGACTGACCACCACCCTGGAGCACATGTCCGAATGTCTGGCCTGTAGGTTCATGTGCAATCTTCTAAGATTGAAGGCTGTGTTTTTGTTGGGCATGAATCCGGTCTGGTCAGGGTGCACTAGTGTAAGGATTACCTTGTTGAGGCGCAGAGCTAGGATTTTGGCTAAGATCTTGCTATCGAGTTGGAGTAGGGAGATGGGACGGTAGGACTCGGGGAGCATCGGGTCCTTGCCTGGCTTAGGGATTAAGACAATGAGGGCTTCGCTCATGGACTTCGGGAGGGAGTTTGTGTCATATATGTGGTTGTACAGTTGGGTGAGTTTGGGGACAAGGGTCTCACCAAATCGTTTGTAAAATTCGAGGGGGAGCCCGTCCGTGCCCGGCGCTTTGGACGTGGGGAGCTGTGCCATGGCATCCGCCACACAGTCTGCGGTGATGGGAGCTTCAAGCAGAGCGATCTTGTTCGGGGGAGAGTGTGGGAAAGGCGAGATCCTGCAGGAATGTGGAGAGTTTGTCGCATGAGTATCTGGCAGTGGAGGAGTAGAGGCCCAAAAAAAAGGATCTAAACTCCTCGGCCACCAGATCGGGGTCCGTTAGCACATCCCCAGACGCCGCCCGGAGGGACACCACCACCGGGGGTTTGTGATCAAGGTGGGCTATGTAGGCAAGGAGCCTGCCCGCTCTCTCACCGTGTTCGTATGTGCGTTGTTTGCTGAAGAATATACCCTGTTTGGCCTTCTCAAGGTGTAGCTGGTTTGTAAGTCTGGTCTGCAGTCGTAGCTGAGACGCGTTGGCCGCAGTCGGGTTAGTCTGGAAGGTCTGCTCAAGCGTGTCTAAGCAGTCCTCCGCCTGGCGGATCAGTAGCTTAGAGGTGGCTTTGTGTCTGTTAATCCGCGTGGAGAGTATCAGTCGGGCATGCATTTTAAAGGCCTCCCATACAGGACCCAGCGGAGCCGAGCCAATATTTGTTCGGAAATAGTAGTCCCACTCAGATTGGATAGCATCCAAGTCCGAGAGGACGGACAGCCAGAAGGGGTTCAGTCGCCAGAACCGAGCCGAAGGTGGGGTCGGCAGTCTCAGCGTGATCCAGCACGGGGAGTGGTCGGAAAGTATTCTGGTATCGATACCTGCGTCTAGGAGTTGGGGGAGGAGGGGGGGGGTGAGGGGGATAAGGTCAAGTCTGGACATTGTTGAGCGAGAAGGGGTGAAGCAGGAGAAGCCTCGTTGTGTCGGGTGTTTATATCGCCATGTGTCTGTGAGGGCAAATTCTGTGAGGAACTTGCCGAACCGTGTGATACCCAGTGGGGGGGTTCAGTGAGGCGGCTGGGCCAGTCCTGTCCAGGTCAGGGGCAATGACCATGTTAAAATCCCCTGCCCAAACGGCGGGCACCGAGGAGTGTTGAGCTATAAAGGCCACCCCCTGTTGAAGTGTAGCAAACTGGAATGGGGGGGGACATAGAAGGCCAGGAGAAGGATCTCCAAGCCCCCTATAGTGGCGTGTAGGAACAGGAACCGGCCCTGGGGGTCCGACTGCAACGTGTGTAGTTGGAACTGTGCCGATCTGGCTATGAGAACCGCGACCCCACGGGAATTAGCGGTATGTGGGGCTTGGTATACCCATCCCACCCAGGGTTTTTTGAGGCACATCTGTTTCTGGCCTGCGAGATGAGTCTCGACTAGGACAGAGATGTCTGCCCGCTGCAGTTTGAGGTGGGAGAGGACGGCAGCTCTCTTAGATCGCTCACCCAGTCCCCGGACATTCCAGGTCATAATTTTTAAGGAGGCCATGTTGGGAGGGGCGATTGTGCGCGGCTGTGTCCCAATGGGAGAACACGCCGCGCGAGCAGTGGTACATATGGCACAGTGACACATTTCACATGGTACATAGAACACATCAACAAGAAATTGCAATCCCAGTAAAACATCATATGCGGTACACTTTAAACAATAAAAACGATTAGTTATAAAACTCTGCAAAAACACTGGACCAGCATAGCAGAGCTAACACACCGCCACCCTCCGCTGACGGGGGGGCAGGGGCCGGCCAGGGAAACTTCTGTAAATTGGTGGCAGTCAGGGGTGACATGGAAGTTCCGTGACCCACCCAGTCACCAAAGTCAGGGGGGCGAGCAAAAAGCTGGAAAGCACACAGTAATGTAGGGGGGGTATCCAATCACGGGGGATACGGGTGCAGATGAGCCGCTCGAGACATATAGGGTATATCAGGGGGCTACGGAGGGTAGACCAGGGGCAGGGGAGACGGGGTGTCAAGCGGGGAAGAGGAGGAGAGGAGCAGGGCCCTCAGCTAGCAGTCAAGGGTAGGGGAGTGGAGGCACAGGCACAATATTGCTGGGGTTCAACTCACGGTTCCAGGATAGCTGAAGGATATGTAGATGCCGATGGCAGGCAGAGGGCTCCCGGCTCCGGACGATCAGCAGTTGTGGCAGGGGAGGGGAAGCGTAGGACTAGGCCTGCACCGGGGGGGCCCCGCCGCGGCGCTCCAGCCAGGTATGAACGGCCCGTGGATCTTCAAAGAACTGCGCCCTCCCGTCGCACACCACCCGGAGCCACGCCGGGTAGAGCATCGCATACGGCAGATGATGTGCACGGAGCTGCTGTTTGGCCTCCGTGAAACATGCCCTCTTCTTCTGGACCTCCGCGGAGAAATCCGGAAACACCGCCACTGTCGTATTGCCGATTGGGATGTTGCCCTTCTCACGGGTGAGGTGGAGGATGGTATCCCGGTCGCGGTAGTTGAGAAACTTGGCAATGAAGGTCCTCGGCGGGGCTCCAACAGGCGGGGGCCTGGCTGCAAGGCGGTGGGCGCGCTCCACCACGAAAGTGGAGGAGAAGGCCTCCCTTCCGAAGGACTTGACCAGCAGGTTCTCCAGGTACGTCGGGGGGTCCGCTCCCTCGGACCTCTCGGGAAGCCCCACGAAGCGAAGGTTGCATCTTCGGAGGCGGTTCTCCATATCGTCCTGCTTGGAGAGAACCGCGTTCAGCTGATGTTGAAGCTGCTCGGTGGTGATCTGTAACGGGTGCAGGCCTTCCTCCACGTGGCCGACGCGGCGTTCGTTTTCGGACACCCGCTCTCGCAGCTTGTGCAGGTCTTGGCGGATGAGGGAGACGTCAATCTTCACCTCTTCGATCCTGGAGGTGAGTGTGGTCTGGCAGACGGCTATGGCTTCCAGCACCCGGGCCGTATCGTCGGAGGGCCGCTCAGTCTCTTCAGGGAGTGAGGCCGCGCCATCTTCCTCCTCAGTGTCCCGCTCCTCGTGGCGGTATTTGTCGAGTTTGGCAATCGCCCCGACCTCTTAGTGGGAGACATAGCAGTGCAGGGGGTAGCAGGGTTCAGCGGCTGTCTTCGTAGCTGTTTGCGGGGAGAATAGCCCCAAGGATCAGGTAAAAGGATAGGTCTCGAGCGGAGCTCTCACTCTGCACGTCCTACTCCATGCGGCTCCAGACCACGCCCCAGCTGAATAATTTTTTACACTCTTTAACTTACCCCCCCTCCCGCTTCTCAGCTTGAAACTCAGCAACACCCCCTCCCCCGCTTCTTGCTTGGGGCCCCCAAATTCCTTCTAACGGCCCTGAATATGATCATATATATTTAAATGTGAGTAGACCATTATTTCTCTTTAAAGTATATTGTAGTTTAGCACTCTTTTTAGATGTGGTGGCTGAATTGTTTTTCTTTCTCATGGTGATGCTGCCAGTAATACACTTCGTGTCGTAAGCTGACCACTAGGACCGGACTAGCGGATGAGTAATCTTCAGCAATAGTTATACAGTATATTTAAAATATTTCTTTGTATGCTACTAGATTGCACTAAATACTTAAACCGAGTAGCTCATCTATCAAAATATATTATAATAGCGCTATAATCTTTTTTTTTTTTTTGTCAAATCACATACATTAATAACATGCATTCTCCTAAATAATACAGTAAAATATCCAAAGGGATACAGCAATGTGTGGCTAATCCCCACTCCGCACAGTCTGTATGTATGAAATTCCATTTATAAGTGTTATCTAACTCAACTATATGACAAAAATCCCAATCGGATGCAACAAATTTTCACCAGTGTGTCTTCCCAACGCTGTAGAACTGATTCTCGTCTTTTTTTCTAAAGACCAAAACTAAAACAATTTAGTATAGTAAACTTTTATATACCCATTAAGGGTTTACTATCCTCCAAGAGTGATGCTACAGTGAAGTCTAAAAGTGATTGTAAACTGTTTTGTTATGTTTTTGGTGTTGTATTTGATATGTGCAGAGAGAAATCACACAAATAGAAGTATAACGTTTATTAAAAGTTATGACAGATGCAGATAAAGAAAATATAACAAGAATACTTCACTAAAGATGCTGTTTTGCCACAGAGTCCCCCCCCCCTCCCCCCATAAAGGCGTGGCCAGGTAATCAGACCGGACGCTTGCATGATGCAGCTCTGGAGACGAGACCTGAGGTCTTGTATACTTTGGCTGTGGTAGTATAGGACTTGAATGTAAGGAAATGTTCACCCCACCCTCAGAGCAGTATGACCGTCTAAAGAAAATGGCACATTCCTGAAAGGTGCGGGCTGGCTTGTCCATATAGTCGGCTTACAATCGCATTCCTATCGCAAAAGTCATTCAAGTAATCAGAAAAAACAAGATTTCTTCTTTTTTTTTTTTTTTAACATTATTGCCTAGAAATCATTAAGGTAACAAAAAAAAAAAAAGCTCCTACCTTAACCACTTTAAGCTTCTCCCATATTTCTCAGAAACGGGAATAAATAGCAGTACATGGTGTAAAACCTTATACAATATGTTATGTAAAGAAGTGTACAAAAACATGCTTGCACAATTTGGTGCACCTGCTAGTTGCACAGGAAACATTTGTAATTAATGGATTGATGGGCACGATGTGTGTGTGTGCGCGCGCACTAGATTGTGTGTCTTTTTTTTTGTTGTATACTTTTGTTCTTGGGTTCAGATATCCTCTAAAGGGAATGTATAGTAAGATGCATACATACAGTTTCCCACACAAGAATGCAATTAAGTATCCGTTACTGAGTGCATACAATTTCTAGGCAATGACACACACATTTTAAAAATCTTTGAGTGTGAGTTACTCTATTTACTTTTTTTAAATGAAAATGCATGCAAACAAACAAAATAATTAATTTTTTAAATATGTATTGGTGCTGTGCAGCTAGTGTGACTGCTGATTTCATTAAGAAAGTGCTATTTACCTGGCTTTAATGCTGACCCTCTTGTTTCAAAATGTTGCGTCACCGGTACTTAGAGATCAAGAGTTCTGACTTTTCATTCTCAGGTTAGTGACTTGGAAAATATTCTAGTCAGGCATCCATCTAGCATTTTAATAGGAGAGTCCGCAAAAAAAAAAAAAACCTTCAAGACAAAGGCATGAGTAGCTAGTATGCATCGCATGCTAGCTCATTATGAAATACTTACCTTAGAACAAAGCTATTGCAGTGCTCCCAGAACACAGCTGTCACAGCCAAAATCTTTCCCTGGCACTGTGATTGACCGGAGCCGTGATGACATCTTTTGTGCGCAGAAGCCGCCATTCATGTCACCAGCTCGGAAGGAACTGCACCTGTAGGCCATTCCTTCACAGCGCATGCGCCAGTGATGTTACTGGCTGCATGCACTAAAAATATCACCTAAACTGTACATGTTTAGGAGATCTGTTTTGGTCTGCTAGCCATATCGTGAAGCTTTGCCTCTTTATACATTTCTTGTGTAAGGCAGATCATTTATTAAAACTGTTAATGTCACTCCACATACTGATGTTTTGAAATAAATAACTTTAAAGCATTGTGCACCTGACTCTCCATCGGCCTAATCTGCTTGCGTTGCAATGGCAGTAAACTCTAAGTGCAGATAGGAGTAAACCTTTCCACAATGCAATAAAAAATCTCCATCACCAAAAAGAACGAAGTTCAGCATCGTCTCACCACCCTCTTTCATAGCATTTTTTACTATTACAGGCTAGATGTTTCATTTTGGCACCCCTGTGATTTTTGTTTGTTTTACGGTAATTTGCTTTTGTGTTGCAGGTGCCAAAAGGAAGGAGAGTGAAGCAGACTGAATCCACCTGAATGTACAGTCTTTTGTTACAACATTTTTCTCCGGAAGAACTTGAATGATGTTTTCATGTCAAAGCTTTGCCTCAGAAACATTCATTGCAATAGCTGAGCAGAAGATTGCTTTGGAGAATGTGTGAAATGATGGAAGGGAAAGGCATGTTGGCTTCCTTTTTATTTAGCTCTTTCTCAGTGTCATCTTGGGAAGGAAGAATAGCGTGGCGAAAAAACCACTGTTAAATGGTTCATTTTCTTTTTCTTTAGTTTGACATATCAAAATAGAGATACTTGGCCTACTTTCAGAATTCCTGACTTTTTGGGCAATGATATATGTTAAGGTATGGTCCTGGGGTATTGTGCAATGTTCTACGTAATGCAGGATCCACCAGTAAGTGTGCTGGATGGATTGTGAAAAGCTGTGCACTGTATTGAATGTGAAAGACTCTGAAATCCAGGTTACTCTGAATTTACTGTTGTAGGGGCACACCATGCTTTGCTGATGGTTCCATACCAAACCTTACTTTGCTATGTGTCAAGCCCTAGGCTAGGCTTTTTGATTTACATGTGTTAATCCTATGTATAATATTTGAAGAGCCTGGCTTGCCATACCACACATTTGGAAAGAATACCTGATCTGTAGGACCATAAAGAATGTTAAGTTACTTTTGTCTAGGTTACCAAAATCACAATTTTACTAGGTAGCACACTAGCTTTATTAAAAAAAAAAAAAATCTATACGGATGGAATTTAAAGGTTCCCATTGTTTTCCCTCAACCTCCAAAAATGCAAGTTTCCGGACTAATGCCGCGTACACACGATCATTTTTTGTGATGAAAAAAAACGATGTTTTCTGTGAAGTAAAAAACGAAGTTTTTGAAACGTCATTTTTCAAAGACGATGTTGCATACACACCATCGTTTTTTTCACAAAAAGCGAGGTTACGTTCACCACCCTTTTCCATTGAAGCTCGCTTCATAACTAGCTTCTGGGCATGCGCGGGTTGAAAAACGTAGTTTTAAACGAAGTTTTTTGCTACACACGGTGACTTTTTGTGAAACAAAAAACGACGTTTTGAAAAACGACACAAAAAATTCAAGCATGTTGGAATTTTTTTGGGTCGTTTTTTTTAAGACAAAAAACGACGTTTTGCCCACACACGATCAATTTAAATGACGTTTTAAAAAACGTTGTTTTTTTTTCATCGCAAAAAACGACCGTGTGTACGCGGCATAACATGTTTATCCAAGGACTTCAGTTATTTTAAGACACTGACCTGAAGTAAAAATGCAAATCAGTACATCTAACTCTATTACTTTTCCAATGTGCATACTATTTTTCTTGGCTGTCTCCATTTTTCTCCAAGAAAAGATCAAGTTGAATTAATCCTTAGATTTATTGCACACCTTTTTAGAATAATGGATCTCCTCCCTACCCCAGCCATTGCCAGACGAGGTGTAATTTGGTTTGTGCTGTGTTCTGCAAATATATTCTTGGGGACTGTTCGGTGGAGGTGAGGTGACACAACCACTTGAAATAGTCACAGTAGAGAAATAGGAGCTCTTTCCTGAAGGGGGAACAAATTTTGTCAAACACCTAGGCTGTACTGAATACCCATTTTTGAGTTGACTTGACCTTTAAAAGATACCACATCTAAACAATAGGTTACCGTACTTACATTTCCAGTAACTAAGGCTCAATACATTTAGGTGACAAGCTTAATTACTGGCACCTGTAAACTGGATAATTTAGGTTTTTATTTTTGCCTTTACCACTTCACGTTTTACTTCTTGATCAATATAGATTTCATGTGACCAATTTGCAGGCTCATTGCCTTGCACACAACAACACCAGCAAAGCCAATCGGCCCCAAATAATTGGCATAACTGGGCCTGGACAACATTTTGGCGCGTTTTCTAGCAGCACACAATATGATTTCTTTGCTGGCCTTGCGTGACATAGTTTTAAGCAATGCGCCAAGTTTGTGTATTTCCTGAAAATATTCTGTAATGGGTTATTCTGGAGGGGAATCAGAATTTCTCATTAAAATGTAAAGAGATTTGCCAATTGTTGGTAAACGTCAGGCAAGAGGATGCCTATCATGTTTCCCTAATATATGAACAGTGGGGAAGGAACTACTTCCTGCGCATGCACTAGATTCATGTTAGGTTGTACCTTTTCAGATTACTCCATCACTCTCTAGATGCTCCACATTGGGAAATAAAATGTCAGTTTCAGCTCTTTTTGATGCATCTGCCCATCTATGGTAGGTATTTCTATCTCAAATATTCCAGTGAAGAACATGGAAATGAACATTTCTGGGCAAGATCAAACAAAACAAAGCTTCAAGTACAGAAAAAACGTGTTTGTCAGAATATCAGTGTACTACTAACTTCCAGTTTAAACTAACAATACAATGCCTCTGCAGCAAAATGTTGTCTGCTGTGTGTTTGAGCCCTGCCAAGTTCTTTTGTTGGGCAATAAAATATAACCATCCTTTATCTCCATAACACTAGTGCAAGGTGTTTTTTGACCGGCAGGGGTGAACTCTGATGGCACTATTATTGGGTACTGTTCGGTGGAGGTGAGGTGACACAACCACTTGAAATAGTCACAGTAGAGAAATAGCCTGTTAT
The DNA here is from genome assembly GCA_029574335.1 of Rana kukunoris. Classification (NCBI taxonomy): domain Eukaryota; kingdom Metazoa; phylum Chordata; class Amphibia; order Anura; family Ranidae; genus Rana; species Rana kukunoris. The sequence continues at coordinate 82,695,676 of CM056053.1, forward strand.
GGAGATAAAGGGTGGATATATTTCATTGCCCAACAAAAGAGAACTTGGCAGGGTTCAAACACACAGCAGACAACATTTTGCTGCACTGCTTTAGATTTCAGTGCAGCAGAGGTACTGTGCTACGCATTTCAAACAGGACATTACAAGTGTATTTCTAGTGGGATCAACGGGCATTTTTCAGTACTTGCAGCATTCTATAGGGAAAAACATTGGAGAAAGTTTAAATTTATTGTAGACCTGTACTGAATATGCTATTGTGGGTGTTTTTTTTTTTTTTTTTTTGCCCAGGCATACACTTTACATTTTCTCAACTTATTTGAACTTGCCCACGACCCCTGCATCATTAAGCTTACCACTCCACCTCTGGGATTGCTAAACTCAACAACACTGAACATTGCTGTATCTACTACCACAATGGACTATATACAATAACCAATGCTTATTCATTGTTCATGCATACCATGAACTAGCAGGGTTCAGTTGTCTCCGTACTACCACCCCCCACATGTTTCTCTCATTAACTCATCTAAGGTGCATGGCTATGTCCCCCTTAATTTCCTATGTATGAGGTACAATGCTGCTACCACTGTTGTATTCCTTAACTCTGTTAAAATAAAATACCAAAAAAAAAAATATTCTATACATTTTCTCAAACCTCTCCCTATTTTGCAGTAATGCAAAACTGTTGGCTCTACTTCACTACACAGAAAATGTTAAACAGTGCTAAATAACTCAAGATCTTAGAAAGGATTGGAACTTTTAATGGCTTCTTATGTAAGTCTGGTTCTGGTTTTGTTTTTTTTGGCCCTTAACATGACCGTTGTCTGATATTAAAGGTTTTTCTATTTATGTCCTACAACTGAAACCCATATGTATGAGACACTGAACAACAATACGTTTATTTATTTTTTACTTTACGTTTTAAACGTTTTCACCAGGTTGGTGAATAATAAATAAATTCACCATATCAATAAAAAGTTGATTGTTTAAAAAAAGTGCACATTTTTCCAATCGTTTTTATCTTTGTGAATAATGTGTGGTTGGATAAAAATATTCATCTATCCTTGAATTGTCTTGCAGCTTGCTACAAAATAATACTTTACTGTAATGTAAATAAGTAGTTATTGAAGATACAAAGTGCCACAGAAACTTATCTATATATAAATATATTTTGTGCATAAACTGTAAAATCATATTTGTAAAATATAAAATTTCTTTTTTTTTCTTTTGTAAAGATTAATTTTCCATTTTTGCTTTCACATGGTTTGTGAAGGGTTTGTTAATGTCACTGCAAAGAAAAGGCAAAATACTGGTCAACATCCAAAATATTTTAGGATGGCATAATGTTCTGCAATCAAAAGGTGCACACATTTACACAGGACAATAAAATGATTTGTCGTCTGCTGTATTTTTACTTTGGATTGATTAAGTAATATTACTTGGAAAGTTGATATTAAAATACACATATATTAATAGACAACATTTTAAGACAAATGAGCATGCAACTGTCATGGACCTGTACAGGCTAAGCTGACTGGCTGCGGAATGAAACTACAGATTTTTCGTTTTAATATTGCTGGTCGGGAAAATGGCAATTAGCTGGTTATTATTCAGATTAGAAGAGGTGTTCTGCCAAAGCAAGTAGCAAAAACTCACCATTGTTACCATGCTGGAACCAACCTTTAACTCAGTCTTGCTCATGGCCACATCGGCATGAAGTGGACCAGGACTTTCCTGCTCCTTTTTCCAGGCAGGGGCAGCATGCTGCACCCAGTTACACGGCATATTAGACTCTGTATAATCCAAAGGATAGTTTTTATTCGTCAGGTTGGTTAAAGCAGAACGTGTGATTCCACTTTTTGGTTAACTCAAATTACAGTTCTAGTTTTTCAAAATACCTCTTTGCAACAAATATTTTTTGACCAAAAAAGTCACTCAAATTCAAGATTTAAAACTTTCTTTTAGGGTACCCTGCACCCCAATGCACATACACTTTTTTTATTTTAAAGTCCCTTAAGGTATCCTGCCCGCCTATCCAAAATTTACAGGGCTGTCATAATGCAGGGTAATGCGCCATGTTGGCGCACCTCAGTTGGTTGCAAACAATCGTATTGGTATTGTTTACAGGTAAGCACTGTAAAGCTGACCATAGATCGATCAAAATTGGGCTGGTTAAGCAGGATCCATGTGTGGCCTCTTGGGAATGTGTGGTCAATGGGCTCCAGCTACTGATCAGTATATTCTGACAAGGGTGAGTCCCATGCTGTCAGAACACAGTGTCTCGGCAGGATTCCCTTAGCCATCTTGCTTGTGTGAATGGAAGAAACTTTTTTTTTTTGATCAGCCCAGTGGCTGATCAAAAAATAGTGTTATCTATGGCCAACTTAAGTCAGTCCGGTTTTACTGCATTTTACAATTCTGCGAATCTAAGAAATGGAGCTTGCTGATCAGGAAAGACAGCACTGAGATTACTTCATTAATGAGCTGCTTTACTGTTGAGTCAGAGTTATTACAAAGCTATATGCTTTCACTGTACTGGAGAAAGGTAAATGGCCAGAATCTATCCATCCATGCAAAACTCATTTGCATATCCCGACGCATGAAAACGACGCAAACTCCTCCCAGCGGCCGCAAAAATATCGCAGCGTAGATCCGAAGGCTTACGAAGACGTAAGCCTCTCGGATCGAAGCCCGAAGCCGCCGTATCATGGTTTGAGGATTCAAACTAGTGATACGGCACGCGAAATTTGAAATTACTCCTGTCTAACACCAGTTAGACAGGCGTAATTGCTCTGTGAATCTGGGCCTATGTATTTAGCTCTTACACTTAAACTAGGATATCATTTTGACAAAATAATGAAATCTGCCGCAGGATAACCCCCCCAAGAGCAGGATCACTTTTATCATGCTGAATTGCTTTGACTGCATTTGAACTGAACTTTCATTTGTTGCAGAACTACCAAATTTTCACTTTTGTTTAATTTATCGAAAAGCACAGTTCCTGAGAAAGATGACTATATACACAAACCGTTGAAGTTGGCACCAAACTGGCAGGAAGTCACTGCTGAACAATTTTACATGAGAGATTTTTCTGCCATTGTTTCATGTTTGCCACAATGACAGATGAGAATATTTCTGAAACAATGCATCCCATGTGACGGGATCAAATTGTTTACTTAGATTACCACCAATTTATATATTTATCGATCATCAGCTCAATGTTGGAGAGTCACTATCTTTAAAAAAAAAAAAACACTGAAACCTGCCGTAGGACATGGCACTAAACCAGTGGTTCTCAACTACGCAGGTTTGCGAACTGGCCTAGCGACACAGTAATGCAGCCTTAAAGTTTGACTTTTATCTAGCAGCCTTGGCTAGATTAATCCTAGTCTTGCCCCATGCCCCACTGCAGTTGGTGATGGATAGGTTATTGAGGTTTTGAAACACCAAGAGTCAGGGGTTGGGATGAGAAGGAACAGAACAAATATTATTGCCTGTTTTTTTTGTGTATGAATTTAAAGGTACTTGGACTAATCATATCCGAAAGCTAAAACAGAATGTTTCTTACTGTTCTATCAGATATAGTACCGAGTGCTAGTTCACAAGTTGTTTGGATAATGTTGACTGTCTTACATGAGTTGTGACCTGCTGATGTTGGATATATATTTTTGTACAGCTGTATAGTCACTTAATGCATTGCCTCAATAAAAAAAAATTTGATTTAAAAAAAAAAAAAAAACAGGCCAGGTTACAAAATAAACGGAAATGCATCACAGGTGATATAATTTGCTGCTCAGTGATTGCAGTATTCTAGCCTGCATCTCCCCAAGGTAATACTTACAATTTAGCCTGTTAGTGGGTCCTGAGGACAAGGGTTGAGAACCAATGCACTAACTAAACCCTAATCCTGGTTTACAGTATGTTAGCAGGTACACTTTGTGTAAGGGCAGTGAACTTCACATGCCATATCTATTTTCTTTTGCCCTATGGAGAACGGAGCACAAATTAACAAAAGGAACATATACCTAAAGCAAAAACACATAATCAAATCCACACTGCAAAGTTTTCAAATGAAAATGTTTTTGAAGAGCAAGATTAATTTCCTCAAAACACTGGCACTTTAGTGTTTATAAAAAAAAATGTGGTGTAGTAGTGAACATGCTTTGACATTATATTTATTATCAGATTGTCCTGTTTTTTTTTTTTCTTTCTCTCTCTCTCGCCGCATAAAATATCAGCAGCAGCCTGTAATGCTAGTAAAAGCAGTAGGATGTTTTTTCACCACTAACAGAGTAAGGTTTTGAAGCCACTATGGACCACCTCCTCGGGCACCAAGCTCATTTATGCCCAAGGAAGGGGTCCATAGCATCTCTGATACATTGCTCTTTTAGGTGGTGAGTAAACGTCCTGCTGCCTATACTAGAATTATGGTGTGCTGGTGATACTTCATGATTTGGGCTAAGTTTGGGATAGTACCATCTGAGTGTTTTGGATTTTTTTTTTCTTCTATTAACTCACAATTGCTTTCTGAGTTAGCGCCAAGCCACTGAAATACATGGCCCAAATGCTGCATGCAATGTTCATTGAGCATGAACATGTCTACTGAGCAGTTCATCTTGGTATGCCATTTGGCACTGAAGCCTTTTCCTAGCACCGTTTTACCACCCGTGTAACTTTTCTTATGGCTTTGTTAGGAAAAAGTGTGGCTTTTGGAAGGGGTAACCATAAGTAATTAAATACCAGTATTTAAAAGCCTTCATCATTCTTTACTACAAGAATGTGTTCAAACCGGTAAATGTCTAAAGATGTAGCACCTGATCTTTTTTTGTCAGGCCTGCCTGGTACCCATGAAGTTAACAATGAAATCTATAGTTTCCTTCTCATGTTCACTGAGAGTCTGTAACAGTGATAAAAATGTGCTGCCATGTGAAGGCCTACTGGCCCTACTAAACTTTGAGGAGCATGACCAATGAGAAATATGTAGTGGAATCTTAGCAATGTCTGTTCTATATACAGTTTTCTAAATTACATTTGCATTCTCAGGGCCAGTTCACACCACATGCTGGTATGCAGCAAAAACATGCATGCAGAAAAGCATATGGACTGTGTTTCTATGGCGTGAACTGGCCCTCAGGTCAGTGGTTACCCCTTTGTGCATGGACAGCTGGTGAACGATTAGTGAATTCATTTCTACATCTCAAGAATTTCTGATTTGTTTGATTCAGCTAACTATATGTATATCGATTGGCCCATTCGGCGGGGAATCAGAATCCATGCATCGCAATTTCCTAAGTTCATGAATGGCAAATCCAAAAAGTGGTAGAACTAACGAATTTTGCTATTTCATCATTACTAATTCAATCTCTGATGGACCAGTATTTTTCTTTTGCTTTTTTTTTTTTTTTTTTCTTTTACATTTCTAGAAACTGGCAACAAAGAATCTCTCCCTCCTAAAGTAAAACTATAGGCAGTACTTTTTAATTTTTTTCATTTTGGATAGACTAAGGGAGGGTTATAACTCATGTACGGTTTATTTTTGCCCTCTTTGTCCCATTTGGGAGATTAACCTTCACTTCTTGCCCCATAGCTAAAACAGGAAGCGAGAGAAAATCCCTGCAAATTAAGGGAATCTACTGGGGGTCCCCAGAACTAGTGCCCACATTGGAATATTTCACCTCTATTACTTTTCAGGGGACAACCCAAAATGTGGGATTTTGTTTTACTTTCAATGATAATGGTAAAAAGGACAAGGAGAGGGTGAATCACGCCCCTTATGGGGACACACAGCAATAAAAACTGACAGGTGTTCTAATCCCTCTAACCAAAATTTAAAAAAATTGCCTTTGGGTATATTATCTACACAGGGCTCTCTTCTGTCATTTACTCAGCTGATCAGCAGGTTCCAACCATAAATCAAAGTTCGGGACCCGCTGATCGGCTTGTGCTATAGCAAACGCACGCCTCCTACCCAGGGATGCAAATCGCACATATATATGATCCTGCGTAGCTGAGCACCATTGTAGCAGTAAATCTACAGGAAGCGGTCGGCAAGTGGTTAAAGTGCAGCTGTACCTTTCCATATAAGCATCTTTCTACATGAGATGGAATACAAAATGTAAAAGCTTATATGCAATGAGGTTTCCTTCTAACCTGCCCTGCTTTTGGCTATGCCAGGAAATGTTTATTTTCTATTTCTTCATGTGGCTGCTGTGCTCCAGCGTGCAGGCGCATATACATGCTCCATAGAGGGTAGATCAAACTTGGCTATCCGATTTTTCACTATGAAGAGTATTTACTGCCTGCACTCTGGATTACAAGCTCTGCAAAGAAATTTGAAAGCATCTGCCTGGAACAGCCAAAAGCCACACGGCGTAGAGGGGGACTCTGCTCCATCTGAGGTCTAATGTTTTGTTTAGTATTTTAGGGGGGTGGTGGGGACACATAGTGATATTTTTCTATAAAGGTACAGCTTTCCTTTAAACCACACAGAATTGACAGAGATATTAACAAAATGGAAGAGCATTATGTATATAACCTGTGCATCTTCTACGTCAGTATTAGTATTTTAATAGAGTATTTATAATACATATGCAATGCAAGCATGTACTGTACAGCATAACCTTTACTGCGAAAAATGAAAAAAATCTTGTTTTACAAATGAAAATTTAGCACTTTAATTAGTAAAATGTAAATTGCTTTAAAATTTGTTATACATACAAGTACCATACCTGAGAACATACTGTAAAATGAGATATTTTATTGTATAGGTGAACATTTATTTGGGTTTGGTAACAGTAATTTCAAAATGAATATTTGTTATGTGCTAGATACCTTTTTCATATGTATATACAATAGATGCAAATTTTCTTGTTCAAAATTGTTAAGAAAAAAAAGAACAGTAATGGCTTTTTAATGAGGTTTTTGTTAATAAAACATACCCATGTTTTATTACAAAATATGGTTTTATAAAGTGTTTTTATTGTATTAATATAATGGATATTACCAAGGTATCATTGAGAGGTTTCACAAAAATGCACCACACATCTTTATATAAACATAACATATGCACAGACTTCAGATCCTGAGCAGGGGTGTCTGCAGGACTTACGGTGCATGCTTGGTAAAGGTAAAAGTTCAGTTATATTTGCTAGGGTAGTAAGAAAAGGCAGTGCAGAGCTATGGAGTGTATGGTATGTAACAGTAAAAAGTGCAGGGTAGTCAGTGAGCAGCATGTACTGGCAGGGTAGCCAGTGATCAATGTTGTGGAAGGGTAGTCGGTGAGCAGTAATAGCAGGGCAGTCGGTAAACAGTATGTTGTGGAAGGGTAGTCGATTAGAAATATGTACTGGCAGGGCAGTAAGTGATCAGCGTTGTGGTAGCATAGTTGGTGAGCAGTATGTTGTGCTGGGTAGTCAGTGAGCAGAATGTCGTGGAAGGGTAGTCGGTGAGCAATATGTACTGGCAGGGCAGTCAGTGATCAGTGTTGTGGGAGGATAGTTGATGAGCAGTATGTTGTGGAAGGGTAGTCGGTGAGCAATATGTACTGGCAGGGCAGCCAGTGATTCGTGTTGTGGAAGGGTAGTCATTGAGCAGTATGTTGTGCTGGGCAGTCAGTGAGCAGTATGTTGTGCTGGGCAGTCAGTGAGCAGTATGTAGTGGAAGAGCAGTCAGCAAACAGGATTTTGTGGAAGGGTAGGCAGCAAGCAGTACCTAGTTGCAGAGCAGTCAGTGAGTACTATGCTGTGGTAGAGCAGTATGTTGTGGTTGATCAGTCAGTGACCACAATGTTGTGGCAAGGTATGTAGCGAGCAGTACGTTGTGGCAGGGTATGTAGCAAGCAGTACGTTGTGGCAGGGACAAGCAGTCAGTTACCGCATGGCTGAAGATGGAGACTTCCAGGGCAAATATCTCTTCTTCTCCTTCTGCCCCATCTTCAGCTGCTGGATCAGTCCAGAATGAAGTGGCAACCTGTGAGGAGTGCAAAGAGCAGCCATTCCCAGCCCAACTGGCAAAAACAATATTGGGGCATAGGTACCAAGACCGTACCTCTATAGATGTGTGTGCCACTCATCGCCTATGCTTCATACATGAAAACTGTTAGATTTGTGCAACCCTTAATAATGATTAGATATGTGCATTCCCGTTCGTACGAATGTTATTTTCGTACGAAAATGTTCATTTTCGTACCCGCGGGATAATGTGTACATACGAAAACGGTAAAGCACCAAAATACGAAAACGACGGGATAACGGATGAGCCGCATAACGAACGACCGCAAATACGAACGAACGATCCGACGGGAAAAAACGACAAAACGAAAATGGCAAAATAATGAAAATTAAATCTGTATCAAGAGGTTTGCATTGTGTATTTTGTTTAAATCTGTTTTGTGTTCGTTTTCAGTTGTATGTTCATTGTTCAATGACATCTATAACAAAAGAATTTCATTATGTATATTGAATGAATTCTTTTTTCTTTTTTCTGTGTATTCAAAATACTGAATGCAATTTTTTTGTTATAGGTGTCATATCAACATACGAAAATAACAAAAGAAACAGGTTCAAATGCAAACCTACTGTTTATGGGTTTTTTAATGGCCAGAGAGTTATGCCGCGTACACACGATCACTTTTTGCGATGAAAAAAAACGACGTTTTTCAAACTTCATTTTCCAAAACGACGTTGCGTACACACCATCGTTTTTCCCAAAAAGTCTAGCAAAGCGCCGTGACGTCCATCACGTACGACGGAACTATAAAGGGTCATTTCCATGCGGAAGACGGCCTCTTTTGCTGATATTGTGTTGCTGCGTGTTAGTAAAAGTTTGGTGAGAGACGATTCGCGCTTTTCAGTCTTCGTGCTTTAATATCGTTTACTGTCGTACAGTTTGTGCTTTTGGGGTCGTATTTGTGATACAGTGCTTGTTTTCCAATCGTATCTGTTTTGGCAGTGCGTTCTTGTCTACACGTTCCTGTTTTGCAGGTCCGTTCTTCAAAGGCATTTCTGTACTTCAGAGCGGTGTTTTAGTGCGATCTGATTTGACGACCGTTTTCTAGCCATGTTGCGGGTACGTTCTCGTCGCCGAGATCGTGCTGTGCTTCTTGTTGGGATGTGTGCTGCATCCCGGCTCCGGTCCTTGAGGAGGGCGAGAAGGACTTTGTGGGCCAAGGACTGGTTTCTTCGCAGGGACCAGTTCTCTCATATGCCTCTGCTGCGGGAGATCCGAGAAAATAACCCTGATGATTTCAGGAATTTTCTTCGGATGTCTGACCCCGTATTTCAGCAGCTTTTGGCTTCGGTGTCGCCTTATATCACCAGGCAGGACACCGTTATGCGGGAAGCCATCACTGCTGAGCAGCGGCTAGTTGCCACCTTGCGGTACCTGGCAACAGGGAGAAGTCTGCAGGACTTGAAGTTCTCGACGGGCATCTCCCCCCAGGCTCTGGGCCTCATAATTCCCCAGACCTGTTCTGCCATCATTCATGTTCTGCAGGAGGACTATATTAAGGTAAGTGGTGGCCTTTAAAGGCACAAACTATGTTTTATTTAGGCTTTTGTATTTGTTTCAATTTGTTTGGTTTTAAACAGTCCCTAATTAACCTGTTTGTGATCTGCTGGTAATGTTCCCTTTCATCTCCATGCATGCTGTATTCATTTTATATTTGCTCCTACATGCATCTTTTGTTTTGCCAACCTGTCCAGGTTTTTTTTTTTTTTTTTGTGTCCCAAACCCACCTAGCCTAGTCCCCCTATATTTTGTCCTATATTGTAGTGCTGTCTATAGAAGTCCCTATATCCCCCTATATGTTGTCCTATATTGTAGTGCACGCACAACCCCCCCCCTCTTTTTTTTGTAATTGTATAAATTAACATTTTTTTAGTATTTAATTTTTTTTAGAGGTCTCAAACTCATTTTGGGCCTCCACTCCCCTTATTTTTTGTAGGATTGTGACCATCAGAGGGTGTGATTAATCTGCTTTAGTGATCTCTTCTTATTTTTCCTATTTTTAACCACTTCCCTACGGCCGTACGACTATATGCGGCCGCAGGGTGGTTCTAAATCTCTGGGCTGCCGTTTTTTCACGGCAGCCTCTTTCTGTGTTCCCAGCGTGCGCTCCAGAGCACGCAGCGGGGAACTTGTGTACTGGCCGTGTCCCTTGGACACAGCCAATCACAGCTCGCCGCGAACGGCCAATCAGAGTGGCCGTTTGCAATGCGATCTGTGCAGCCAATGAGAGATGATCTCATATGTAAACATATGAGATCATTTCTCATTGCCGGCTCTCACAATGACAGCGTCCTGTCACTGGAGAGAGCAGACCGATCAGTGTTCCTTATACATGGGGACACAGATCGGTCACCCCCCCCTCCCCCCACAGTTAGAACACAATGCAGGATACACATTAACCCCTTCCTCACCCCCTAGTGTTAACCCCTTCCCTGCCAGTCACATTTATACAGTAATTAGTGCATATTTATAGCACTGATTGCAGTATAAATGTGAATGGTGCCAAAAAGGTGTCAAAAGTGTCCGATGTGTCCGCCATGTTGTCGCAGTCGCAATAAAATTCGCAGATCGCCACCATTACTAGTAAAAAAATAAATAACAAATAATAATTCTGTCCCTTATTTTGTAGGTGCTATAGCTTTTGCACAAACCAGTCGCTTATTGCGATTTTTTTTGATTTTTTTTTTTTTTTTAACCAAAAATATGTAGAAGAATACGTATCGCCCTAAAATGAATTTTTTATTTTATAGCAACAAGTAAAAAATATTGTTTTTTTTTTCAAAATAGTCGTCGTTTTTTGTTTATAGCGCAAAAAATATAAATCGCAGGGGTGACCAAATACCAGCCAAAAGAAAGCTCTATTTGTGGGGAAAAAAGGACGCCAATTTTGTTTGGGAGCCATATCGCACGACCGCGCAATTGTCAGTTAAAGCGACGCAGTGCCGCAAGCTGAAATTTCACATGGTCAGGAAGGGGGTTTACATGCCCAGTAAGGAAGTGGTTAATAATACTTCAAATTAATGTTTGTTTTTTTGGTATCAAAAAATGTTTTGGGATGTTCTTTTAGGAATGTTTGTTTGATATTTTTTTATTTTTTTGGTATCTACAGTTCCCCACCACGCCACAGGAATGGCAGACTGTGGCAGCGGACTTCTCCCGGCGATGGAATTTTCCAAACTGCGGAGGAGCTATTGACGGCAAGCACGTCCGCATCGTGCCACCACCCCATAGTGGATCCCATTATTTCAATTACAAGGGGTTCCACAGTGTTGTTCTGATGGCGGTGGTGTCTGCCAATTACGAGTTCTTGTATCTTGATGTTGGGAAAAATGGGCGGATGTCGGACGGTGGTGTCTTTGCCGAGACGGAGTTCGCCCAACGGCTTCTTTCCGAGGACCTGGGATTGCCGCCTGCGGAGGATAATGAAGAGGGTCTGCCCTTCGTTTTTGTTGCAGATGAGGCTTTCGCCTTGGGTCCTCACCTCATGAGGCCATTTCCCCAACGCGCCCTCACCCCTGAGAGGAGGGTGTTTAATTACAGGCTGGCCAGAGCCAGACGTGTGGTGGAAAATGCCTTTGGCATCATGGCCAGCCGTTTCCGGCTATTTCTTACTGCCATAAACATGGCCGAATACAAGTTGAATTATATAATTACATGCTGCTGCATTTTACACAACTATTTAAAAAAACATTCTTCTTCTTACCTAACCCTTTTGCCTGATGACCCTGTTGACATTCCAGAGGCAGCTCGTGACGCTGCCCATCCCCAATTGGCCCCCCGAAACGCACGTGCTGTGCGTCAGGCATATGTGGACTACTTTATGGGTAGGGGGGCCATTCCAATGCCAGATCTTGGCTGAATAATTAAATTTATTTTTTGCCTGAAACAGTCTTTTCTTTGTTCTTTAATTAATTTATAAGGTTTGTGTTTTTATTTTATCTCCTAGGTCAGTGATGGCGACCTTGTCACCCCAGATGTTTTGGAACTACATTTCCCATGATGCTCATGCATTCTGCAGTATAGTGGAGCATCAAGGGAAATGTAGTTTCAAAACATCTGGAGTGCCAAGGTTCGCCATCACGGTCCTAGGTTATCATAGTGCCATGTGTTTGTGATGGACTGAAATAACTATCCCTCATTGTTTAATGTTCTCAGCATACATTTTTTTTAGGTATTTTCTAGGGTTGTCCCGATACCACTTTTTTAGGACCGAGTACAAGTACGGATACTTTTTTTCAAGTAGTCGCCGATCCCGAATACCGATACTTTTTTTTTAAATGTGTCCCCAAATGCAGCCATGTCCCCCACATATGCAGCCATGTATGTCCCCCATATTGCAGCGATGCGTCCCTCATACCTTTTTAGATATGCTGATGCCGCCTCTGCCGCATACCGCCGTATCCCCCTGCACAATCGCGTAGCGCAGGGGTCTCCAAACTATGGCCCTCCAGTTGTTCAGGAACTACAATTCCCATAATGCTTAGTCATGTCTGTGAATGTCAGAGTTTTACAATGCCTCATGGGAAATGTAGTTCCGAAACAGCTGGAGGGCCGTAGTTTGGAGATCCTTGGCGTAGCGCATTACAAGCTTTCATTCTAAAAACTTGTAAATGGCCGCGCTTCGTGTTTTAAAACTCCCCTTCTCCGGATGGAGGGATCCGTCCAATCCGGAGAGGGGGAGTGTCAATACACGGCCATTTACAAGTATTCAGAATGAATGCTTGTAATGTAAGCTATGCGATTGTGCAGGGGGATAAGGCGGTATGCGGCGGCGTCAGCATATCTAAAAAGGTATGAGGGACGCATCGCTGCAATATGGGGGGGGAAGTATTCTATTTAGGTATCGGGGGTATTTGCGGGAGTACAAGTACTCCCGCAAATACTCGGCATCGGTATCGGGACAACCCTAGTATTTTCTATTAATCATTGAGCTTAAATAACAAGACACATATTTTACTGTAAATTTTTTATTTTTTGCATCTTGAAAAACATAACTTTTTGACATAAAATTTTTTAAAAACATTTTTTTTAGTTACAAAACAAATATATATTTTTTGTTTTTGTTTTTTTTTATAACATTCCAAAAATAAAATCACTTTTTTTTTTTTTTTTTTACATTATTCAAAAAATAAAATCACTTTTTTTTTATATATTTATTTTTTTACATTATTCAAAATCTAAAATCACATTTTTTTTTTTTTTCATTATTCAAAAAATAAAATAACTTTTTTTTTTTTACATTCAAAAACTAAAATCACTTTTTTTTTTTTTTTTTTTTTTTTTTTACATTATTCAAAAAATAAAATCACATTTTTTTTTTTATTATAAACCAAACCTTTTTTCTATTACAAAATAAACACTAAATAAATCAAAACCTACCCAAATAATCTATTAAATTTTTAATTTGTGTCTCCAGCCCTTTTGATTTTTCTACCACTTCTCGTGCAGTGTCCTGGATGTCCTCTAGTTGTTCCCTGAAGGACCATATTTCGGACAGCACAAATTTGGCAGTATCCCTGTCCATTGTCGCTGCACGACTTGCTCCTGAAATGTGGGAACAAAAAAGGTATTAAAATTCGGAAAACCTACATGTAGATCATGGGTCTTCAAACTACGGCCCTCCAGTTGTTCAGGAACTACAATTCCCATCATGCCTAGTCATGTCTGTGAATGTCAGTGTGTTACAATGAATGCCTCATGGGATGTGTAGTTCCACAACAGCTGGAGGGCCGTAGTTTGAGGATCCCTGATCTAGATTACCTGGGTATGAGTGTTGTGTAGGAAATTTACTGGATGTGGTGGCAGCGTCATCATCCCTCGGGGGTGGGGCTTCGGAAGTTCCAACCTGCCTTGCTGCTTCACTGCGCCCTACGAGATTGAAGATAGGGAAAAAAGAAAGGTAAAAGATTATAAAGAGATATGAGTGAGAACTAAAAATACAAGTACAGAGTATATAAACATGTGCAGAATCCACTGCTGAGCAGACTCTCCTTTTTCTGTTTATTGGTCATATTTACTAAGCTTTTCACATCGACTTTAATTTAGGTACAAATCTACATTACAAAAGATCACAAGTGAAGTCACATTACAACAAAAATGGCAAGATTCCTGTTTGGGGACACATGAATTGGTCGTAGGAGTCGTCGTTTGTTCAAATAATAACAAATACAAAGACGTTTTTTGGGAATGATATAGTGTTTATACACTCCTTTTTGTCCATGCGAACTAGGCGCATGATGATATTTAGCACGAAGATTGTCGTTTAGTAGGTCGAAAAACAACGTATAAACGACGACTTCTCCGACCACTTTTTGTGCCCACAAACAGATACAGTACAACCTGAAATTAAAATCACATGGCACAATTAACAAACACCACAAATGTGTCAAAAAATAAAAAAAACTTACTTTTTCCCCGAATCAGCCTCTTGATATGCTGGAGTTGTTCAGGCTCTCTGTTTTTGAGGTCTGACCACCTCTTTCTCAATTGTTCTCGAGTCCTGCGTTGGCCAAATTTTTGATGCAGCCTCCTGATCACCTTCTCCATGATGTCGGCCTTCACCCTGTTTGGATGCAGGTAAGGGCCATGCTTCCCGTCATAATCCTCCCTTTGTAAGATGGTGACCATCTCCACCATCTCTTGGAAGGCCATGTTTGAGGCCTTGTACCTCCGCCGGGATCGTCCGGTTGGCTGGGCCTGGCCTGCCTGATGGCTTGAGCTTGCCATGTTTCTCTCCATCTTGTTCTTGCCTAAAACACACCCACAAAGAAAGATCGAGAAAGGGGCGTGGAAAAGACGAGACCGAACGTCAGGGGCGGGATCTCGTGCATCGCGTCACACGTTCGCGCCGTTTAAAAGGGATCCACGCCATTGCAAGCGCCGTTCACAACCTGCGGAACAAGGCGGAAGAGACGATCGGATCATAAGACGGTATGTATCTGGATTATGGACATTACAAATATTAGGGAACAGTGGATTATTGTGTGGGCTAGAAGATATGGGGGGTTCATTGCAAGCGCCGTTCACAACCTGCGGAACAAGGCGGAAGAGACGATCGGATCATAAGACGGTATGTATCTGGATTATGGACATTACAAATATTAGGGAACAGTGGATGATTGTGTGGGCTAGAAGATATGGGGGGTGATTTACTTAAAGGAAAAGACACTTTGCACTACAAGTGCACTTGTAAATGCAGTCGCTGGACATCTTGAGGAGGACATGCAAGGATAAATTTAGAAATAGCATTTTAGCATGCACATCATTGTCTGATACAATCAGCAGAGCTTCCCCTCATTTCTGATCTACCCCTCTCAGATTTATACAACGATTGCACTTCCAAGTGCACTTTCAGTGCAATTGAAGTGCAGAGTGTATTTTCCTTTCATAAATAACCCCCATGGTGTTTAAAAGCTAATTAGTAGTAGTGGCTTGACTGACACTAGGCTTTGTTTTTTGTTTTGTACATGCAGAACTAATGGAGGCCTTTAAGGATCCGGAATTTCTGACAGAATTTATCCAGAGATGGAAGGAACATCCAGTTCTCTGGCAATCCAAAAGCAAAATTAATAAAAACAAAGATGCCCGGAAGAAAGCAAAGGAGGCCCTGCTTGAATATGTAAAAACAAGGGTCCCCAACGCTACATTGGAGACTGTTAAGGCTAAAATCAATTCGCTTTGGGGCACCTACAGGACCCAACGGTCACAAGTCCTGGCCTCGATGAGATCTGGGGCTGCAGCTGACAGCGTCTACAAGCCTAACCTGTGGTACTATAGTCAGATGCAGTTCCTGGATGATCACATAGAGTCCAGGCCATCCATGTCTACCCTTCCCCCAAGGAGACAGTCCAGTGTTCCCTGCAGTCAGCCCTCCAGTGTTCCCTGCAGTCAGCCCTCCAGTGTTCCCTGCAGGCAAGAGCAGGCAAGCTCAGAGGAAGAGCCTGAGTTCATGGAGGAGGCAGATTGTGACCCATGGAGCCAGGTATTGCATTTTCAGATTCATTTTTGTAATGCAAAGTATAATAATGATGAGTAATTTATGTTACAAGTGATTGAAATTATATAAATGTTTGGCCAAAAAATTTGGAACATATCACTAAGCAATAGTGGCAAAACAGAATGGGGACAAGATACATAAATGCAGAGGTCATAATGAATGTGTGTCATTTTCTTGTACGCCATTAGGTACACCATACAGTGGCCGCAGATGTTAAACACCCTTTTTAGCCATTAACATTTTGTCCACCCTAAAGTAAAAAAACGGTTGGGTAAAGGCCCCCTACTTTGGAATTTCAGTCAACATCAACCCCCCCCGCCCCCAGCTCCAGGGGGCACATATCTAAAGCTGTGTAAGGGGCCACAGAATTAGGGATGGAGGGCCTGTGATAAATATATTTTAGCATTCAATTATGATATGTCATTAAGTTAGAAATGTGTGTGATGAATGAAGCCAAAAAATAAAATATGTCCCTTTTTTATTATACACAGGCAGAGCAAAGCCAGGAGGAGGCAGGCCCCACAGGGAGCCAGGGGGAGGCAGGCCACGCAGGGAGCCAGGGGGAGGCAGGCCACGCAGGGAGCCAGGGGGAGGCAGGCCACGCAGGGAGCCAGGGGGAGGCAGGCCCCACTGGGAGCCAGGAGGAGGCAGGCCCCAGTGGGAGACAGGAGTCACGCCAGCGTGATTGTATCTCCCAAATCCCTCCTATCCGGAACCCAGCAAAAAGGGCCAGAAGGCTCATGCAGATGGAGGAGGAGACCCAGGCCATGCTCCGTGAAGCAACTTTGGCCATCAGAGAGCAGCCCAGTGAGGAAGAGGGATTCGCAGCGCTGATCGCTGCCAAGCTTAAAAATCTAGAGCTGGGCCAGCGTGTGCGCTGCGAATCCCTTATGTTCCAGATCATGAGCATGGCCACACTGGGACAGCTCAATGACGATATTGGCATTGGGCTGATTCGCACTCCTGTCCTTACTGCGCTTCCTGGTCCTGCTCCATCTCCAGCCCCTGCTCCTGCTCCATCTCCAGCCCCTGCTCCTGCTCCTTCTCCTGCTCCTCCTCTTCCTGAGCCTGCTCTGGCTCCTGGCACGTCGGCTCCAGAAACACAGCCCCTGAGGACTCGGCCTGCAGGGAAGGCTGCAGGGAAGGCTGCAGGGAAGACTGCAGGGAAGGCTGCAGGGAAGGCTGCAGGGAAGAAGAAGAAGTGAGGAGATGATGCCCCGAAGCGAATTTTTTTTGGCCTTCACAGCCTTCATTGTTTTCTTGGTGGACCCTTGTGTTTACAACTTCAAGCAGGGTCTCCTTTGTTTTTATCCAGGCTTCTTTGTTTTTATTTGGTTTTGCTTTTGGATTGCCAGATGGTTGTACTTTTTATTTATTTACCTTTTTAACCTGAATAAAGGTATATTTTGGTTGGTTTGCAAATTTTGACCATGTGTATTTTTTTACAAACAAATATAGAGATTGTTATAGTGAGTAGGCAGACACATTTTAAAAATTAAAACGACATTAAACAAGGAACAACAACCTCCTTGTGGGTAAATGAAACCACAAAAAATAAGCTGCTGTGGTCACTTCACACCCTCCAAAATCCTTAAAAAAAAATTTTAGTTCAAAACATCTGTTAAAAGATATTACCCCAAAAAAATTACGTGTCCCAAAAAACAAAAAATAAATAAAAAAAAGGGCCCAAAAAAATAATAAAGTCAAAAGGTTGACAGAAATATGTCAAACAAGATGAGCCACAACAAACTAGGAGTTTAGGGTAGCTTGGAAATGGTTTAAAAAGCATTGTGGCAAATACAGCGCATTGTTTTCTTCATTAGATTTAAAATAACGAATGTGCTTAATCCATTCTAAACAGTAGTTTTACCAGAACGAGCTCTCCCATCTCAGAAATTGCTTCTGAGCACGCGCGGGTTTAAAACGTCATTTTCTATGTCGTTTTGCCCACACACGATCATTTTTTATGACACAAAAAACGACGTTTTGAAAAACGACACAAAAAATTCAAGCATGTTGGAATTTTTTTTTTGGTCGTTTTTTTAAGACAAAAAACGACGTTTTGCCCACACACGATCAATTTAAATGACGTTTTAAAAAACGTCGTTTTTTTCATCGCAAAAAACGACCGTGTGTACGCGGCATTAGGCTGGCCATACATGATTTTCTGTGCAATTTTCTTTAGATTTACCTTCAACTATGTAGTGCAAGGGCCTGCCTGATTGCATACAATTGAAAGTGTTTAGTTTGACCTCATATATGGTTTTTGGTAAATCTAAAAGAAAATTGTACAAGAAAATTGAACATGTATGGCCAGCCTCAGTGACTGAAAGCAGCTTCTCTTTTGTGCAGAGTAGTGAGTACACTTGTATAGTAAAGCCTAATAAACTTTTCTGTGGATTTTCATCTGAGGGGAGATCAGTTGGCCAGACTTCTGAACCCAAAAATGGTTTTCTGATGCAGTTTAAAAACAAACGAATTTTCTGAGAACGATCGGAAAACGATCGTTTTTATGTGTGTTGTTAAAATAGTCTGACCAAGTGTATGGGGCTTAACAATAGTATTGTAACTCTCTGGCCATTCAAAAAAAAAACATAAACAAAAGATTTGCATTTGAACCTGTTTCTTTTGT
The DNA here is from genome assembly GCA_029574335.1 of Rana kukunoris. Taxonomy (NCBI): domain Eukaryota; kingdom Metazoa; phylum Chordata; class Amphibia; order Anura; family Ranidae; genus Rana; species Rana kukunoris. The sequence continues at coordinate 82,714,311 of CM056053.1, forward strand.
TATTTTCGTATGTTGATATGACACCTATAACAGAAAAAGGAATTCATTCAATATACATAATGAAATTCTTTTGTTATAGATGTCATTGAACAATGAACATACAACTGACACTAACAAAAGAAAAGCATTCAAGATACACAGAATGCAAATTGACGAAAATTAACGATAATTATTGTCTAACAAGAAACGAACATGAATTAAACAGAATAACGAATCATCCCGCATGTACGAAAATAAAACGGTAACGGAAATACGAAACGATCGGAATATGAAAAAATCGCGTCGTACGACAAACGAACGGAAACGAACGGGAAAACGGGCGTCTTACGAAAAACGAACGGAAACGAACAGACGGGACCATACGAAACGGAACAAAAAAAAACGAAAATTTTTTCTGTGCACATGTCTAATAATGATGTAAGCACTGAACTTCTGCTGCTGCATATGGAGCACTGTGATCGCAGCAAGTCGCTCATTCTGCAGCTCCTTTATTCATATAAACTCTTGTATTATTTTCAAAGAAGACAATGTTTTCTGTGATTGGACAAGGGGAGACCATGCCATTTATATGCCCCTTGTCTAATCACAGAACACCTTATACTTTTTGAAAAAAAATACAAGCCTTTTTTTTTATATATATATATATATATATATATAAATGGAGGAGCTACAGAGCTAGCGACTAGCTGTGATCGCTGTACTCCAGCCCCTATTCTCTGCCTCAGTGGCAGAAGTTCACTGCTTACATTACTATTAGGGAGTGCATGAATCTAATAGTTTTTAGATATGAAGCAGCAGCCACAAGTAGGACACACATTGGTACCTAGCTAAAGCTCCAATATGGTTCTTGCTCAGGGTTCAACTTTAACACGCAGATTGACTTTTAAGAGCTAGCTGGCTTTGTTCTTTCTGAAAAGGTGAATTCTCTTATACCGAGAAGAGGAAATCCAGAAACAATCAGCGCGTAGGCCTTCCCCTTAGAAATATTATGAGATTATGAGACAAGTTACACTCCACGTTATTGTTGAGAAAGATTTAATATAAAATGGAATATTTATTCTTTGCAGAGTCTGGCATAAATTGAAGGGAAAGATCCAGTTATAATTTGTAAATGGAATGCTGAATAATTTAATCATCATCACCTTTCTTCTACATTATGGTTTTGACAAACATTTGGGGCCTGCTCACATTATATTAATGTTAATTATATCATATTAATAATAATAAATTAATGCCTGTTACTGCAATGCAAATCTGCATTATAGTGTGCCCCAATGCCCAGATGCATATGTTCTATGCATTGCCTTGGAAATAATTGTACAGGATATATGTTTTACATCTGTAGTCCTACAAGAAGACAAATTGCAAAACAACCATCTTGAAACGTCAAAAGATTTTATTATATCCACAAATGAGAGAACACAACGCGTTTCGTAGGTCAGAGAATCCCCCTTCATCAGGGCTTTAAAAATGTATCAAAGTGTCTAATGGACTAAAAGCACATCAAAACTTCTGGACAAGTACAGTCTTAGCCACTGTACAAAACAGTGAATGTTCCTGACATTAGGAGCAGAGCAGTGTACCTGTATGTTTCGTACCGAAAATCTGTCACTTTTCCCACGCACGTATACCTGTGCTCCACTCCCCTGCCAATGTTTGTTTATCAGAGACTTTGGAAATTAGTGCCTTCAGGAATAAGGGGGGTATATGACCTTATATTAGGATGCAGTGCTCAGTCAATCAGCAGCAGGGCCGGCCTTTGCGTTGTGCGGGTTGTGCGCCCGCACAGGGCGCCATGACCAACAGGGGAGCCGCGCGTAGGGTTGCCACCTGTGCCCGGGTACACATTCCATCGTCCTGTGGAATGTGCTGGATCGCAGCCGGATCACTGTCTATTATTGAGAAATGCGCTCTGAGCCTCTGTGCCCTGTGATTGGCCGAGTGGGCGATGTGCGGGGCGGGATGTAGTAGACATGGGGGTCTGTGACTGGCCCTGCGGAGCTGGTGCTGGCCATGTGTGGAGGCGTCGGCGGGGCTGCACTGTGGATTCCAATCGATAATCGTGCCTGCTTGCTCCCGGAGTCCTGCCTCACAATGTGTGTCTCCTGAGGTGAGGGCTCCTCTGCTCTGTGTCACCCCCCCTCCTCTGCCCTGTATCACCCTCCCTTCTCTGTCCTGTGTCATCTGCCCTGTATCACCCCCCCTCCTCTGCCCTGTGTCACCCCCCCTCCTCTGCCCTGTGTCACTCTGCATCACCCTCCCTCCTCTGGCCTGTATCACCCTCCCTCCTCTGGCCTGTATCACCCTCCCTCTTCTGTCCTGTATCACCCTCCCTCCTCTGTCCTGTATCACCCTCCCTCCTCTGTCCTGTATCACCCTCCCTCCTCTGTCCTGTATCACCCTCCCTCCTCTGTCCTGTATCACCCTCCCTCCTCTGTCCTGTGTCATCTGCCCTGTGTCACCCCCCCTACTCTGCCCTGTGTCACCCCCCCCCCCCTCCTCTGCCCTGTGTCACCCCCCTCCTCTGCCCTGTGTCAACCCCCCCCTCCTCTGCCCTGTGTCACCCCCCCCTCCTCTGCCCTGTGTCACCCCCCCCCTCCTCTGCCCTGTGTCACCCCCCGCCCTCTTCTGCCCTGTGTCACCCCCCGCCCTCCTCTGCCCTGTGTCACCCCCCCTCTTCTGCCCTGTGTCACCCCCCGCCCTCCTCTGCCCTGTGTCACCCCCCCCTTCTCTTCTGCCCTGTGTCACCCCCCCCCTCTCTTCTGCCCTGTGTCACCCCCCCTCTTCTGCCCTGTGTCACCCCCCCTCTTCTGCCCTGTGTCACCCCCCCCTCTTCTGCCCTGTGTCACCCCCCCCCTCCTCTGCTCTGTTTCACCCCCCCCCCCTCCTCTGTTTCACCCCCCCTCCTCTGTTTCACCCCCCCTCCTCTGTGTCACCCACCTCCTCTGCTCTGTGTCACCCCCTCCTCTGTGTCACCCCCTCTCTCTCCCCCCTCACTTCCTCTTTTCTCCCACCCACCACTCTTTTTCTAATCCTCTCTCTCTTACCCCTCTCTCTCACCCCCCCTCACCTCCTCCTCTCTCTCACCCTTCTCACCTCCCTCCCCCCACCCTTTTCCATTCTCAGGGGGTGGGGGCCCCATGAGGATGGCTGTATGGGGCCCCAATAGATGCTAACAGCAGCCCTGTGAGTGTACCAGTTTGGATGTGTCCCGAATCCTGTGTCTTGCCACAGGATTAGCTCGCACAGGGTGCCTGAACACCTAAGGCCGGCCCTGATCAGCAGGCCATAAAAATGTCATGTGGGGAAAGGTCAATGACCCTGTCTAAGCACCAACACTGAGCGACATATGGCTTATACAAGGTTTAGTCCCAAGACTTGGACAGACAAACAGAGCATGTGAATGAATGTGTACAAGGAGGGTAAGTATAGGAGCTTTCAAGAGACCCTATCCCCTCGATTTGAATGAGCAAAGAGACTGATTCCATTTAAAGGTGTTGTAAAGGTTTGTTTTTTATTTTTCAAATAGGTTCCTTTAAGCTAGTGGATTGTTGGTTCACTTACCCTTTCCTTCAATTTCCCTTCTAAATGTTTTTTTTCTTTGTCTGAATTTCTCACTTCCTGTTCCTCAGTAAGCTTGCCCCCATCGTCTGAGCCCTTCTGGCTGGGGGTTAGTCAGTGTGCTCGCCCCCTCCCTTGGGACTACATTCCTGCGGGGAGACGCCGTGCACAAATATACTCTATATGAGCAGGTGGAAGAAACTTTTTGCTCACAGTAAACTGAATGAGGTAATTACTATATCATAGCAGCTCAGTCATTATACCACTAATAAAGATAACCCAACAAGGAGCATTGTACCAATACCACTGAATAATCCCACAGTGACTCCTCTGCAATCAATAGTCAATTAAAATGTCTCAGAGTGAACTCTATATACAGTACAGACCAAAAGTTTGGACACACCTCATTCCAAGAGTTTTCTTTATTTTCATGACTATGAAAATTGTAGATTCACACTGAAGGCATCAAAATTATGAATTAACACATGTGGAATTATATACATAACAAAAAAAAGTATGAAACAACTGAAAATATGTCATATTCTAGGTTCTTCAAAGTAGCCACCCTTTGCTTTGATTACTGCTTTGCACACTCTTGGCATTCTCTTGATGAGCTTCAAGAGGTAGTCACCGGAAATGGTCTTCCAACAGTCTTGAAGGAGTTCCCAGAGATGCTTAGCACTTGTTGGCCCTTTTGCCTTCACTCTGCGGTCCAGCTCACCCCAAACCATCTCGAATTGGGTTCAGGTCCAGTGACTGTGGAGGCCAGGTCATCTGGCGCAGCACCCAATCACTCTCCTTCTTGGTCAAATAGCCCTTACACAGCCTGGAGGTGTGTTTGGGGTCATTGTCCTGTTGAAAAATAAATGACTAAACCCAAATCGGATGAAATAGCATGCCGCTCCAAGATGCTGTGGTAGCCATGCTGGTTCAGTATGCCTTAAATTTTTAATAAATCCCCAACAGTGTCACCAGCAAAGCACCCCCACACCATCACACCTCCTCCTCCATGCTTCACGGTGGGAACCAGGCATGTAGAGTCCATCCGTTCACCTTTTCTGCGTCGCACAAAGACACGGTGGTTGGAACCAAAAATCACAAATTTGTACTCATCAGACCAAAGCACAGATTTCCACTGGTCTAATGTCCATTCCTTGTGTTCTTTAGCCCAAACAAGTCTCTTCTGCTTGTTGCCTTTCTTTAGCAGTGGTTTCCTAGCAGATATTCTACCATGAAGGCCTGATTCACACAGTCTCCTCTTAGCAGTTGTTCTAGAGATGTGTCTGCTGCAAAAAGTGGCTACATTGAAGAACCTAGAATATGACATATTTTCAGTTGTTTCACACTTTTTTGTTATGTACGGTATATAATTCCACATGTGTTAATTCATAGTTTTGATGCCTTCAGTGTGATCTACAATTTTCATACTAATGAAAATAAAGAAAACTCTTGGAATGAGAAGGTGTGTCCAAACTTTTGGTCTGTACTGTATATCAATATTTATATATACTCTGGCCCTCAGAAATCTGGTCCTTAGCACTCCGGTCCTCATTCTGCTACTGGGCACAGAGATGCACACTGCTCTGGTTCCTGCACAGCCAGAAAGCTCTTAACTACTTGAGATCCGCGCTATAGCTGAATGACGGCTTTAGCGCGGATCTAAATTACCAACAAGCCGTCAATTGACGGCTTGTCACTAGCAGCCTCCCTGCGCTCGCTCCAGAGCGCGCTGCGGGGAAACACTGTGTTGGCCGTGTCCCTTGGACACAGCCAATCACAGATCGCCGCGAACGGCCAATCAGAGTGGCCGTTTGCGATGCGATCTGTGCGGCCAATGAGAGATGATCTCATATGTAAACATATGAGATCATCTCTCATTGCCGTTTTACACAGAGACAGCGTCCGTGCTGTCTCTGGAGAGAAGGAGAGCGATCTGTGTCTCTTGTACATAGGGACACAGATCGGTCACCCCCCCTCCCCCCACAGTTAGAACACTATACAGGGAATACATTTAACCCCTTCCTCACCCCCTAGTGTTAACCCCTTCAATGCCAATCACATTTATACAGTAATTAGTGCATTTTTATAGCACTGATCGCAGTATAAATGTGAATGACGCCAAAAATGTGTCAAAAGTGTCCGATGTGTTCACCATAACGTCGCAGTCCCAATAAAAAAATCGCAGATCGCCGCCATTTTTAGTTAAAAAATAATAATTCTGTCCCCTATTTTGTAGGCACTGTACATTTTGCGCAAACCAGACGCTTATTGCGATTATTTTTTTTTTTTTTTTACCAAAAATATGTAGAAGAATACGTATCGCCCTAAACTGAGAAAAAAAAAGTGTTTTTTTTTTTTTTTTAATTGGGATATTTATTATAGCAACAAGTAAAAAATATTGTATTTTTTTTCAAAATTGTCGCTCTTTTTTGTTTATAGCGCAAAAAAATAAAAATTGCAGAGGTGACCAAATACCACCAAAAGAAAGCTCTACTTGTGGGGAAAAAAGGACGTAAATTTTGTTTGGGAGCCACGTCGCACGACCGCGCAATTGTCAGTTGAAGCGAAGCAGTGCCGGAAGCTGAAATATCACCTGGGCAGGAGGGGGGTATAAGTGCCCAGTAAGCAAGTGGTTAATTTCCCAAAAAAAACAGGAAAACTCAATCCTCTCCTCACATGCCTCTCTTTCTGGGGATTGTAGTCCATCTGTAAGGGATATTGAGTGCAGGTATTCCATGGCAGCAGGGATGAACAGTTCAGTGCAGCTGTACCTAGGAATCTGTAATCAGATTGATGTGATATGGGGCATGTTTAGACTTTGCAGTAGATGCGTGGGTACAGTGAGTTCACGACAGACAGGAGCTATAGTTAAGGGCCTGGTAGCCCACTTTTATTACGTAAAATTTAAGTAAAGTTCACAAACATGGATTTCCCATGCAAGGGTCTTCAACAAACAGTAAGCCCATCTGACTGCATTTCAGCAGCTTTTCATGCTCCCTTAGCCTTTGTTGCAACACCTCACTGCCCAAGCCCACTCCTGGCCTCCAAACAGGGTTCTCCAGCCCCCCCTCTGGGCTTGCTCACTCTTTCAGAACCTTTCAGACTTCCTTGAGCTCCAATGGACTCGCTAGCTGCCTCAGCTTTCTCAACATCCTCACCCCTCTCTTGGCCTCCTAGGCCCGTGTAGCTGTCCTGACTCTCCCAGTACTTTGGGCAAGAAGTCCCCAGCTCTCCCGACAGCAGCAACTGTCCTAAGCTATACTCAGATCTGGCTTTTATAGATCCTGCACACCTGTGCCCAGGGCCGGTGCTAGCGCAAGGCAACATGGGCACTTGCCTTACGGCGCCAGGGAACAGGGCGGAAAATTGACAGTGTCACTGTGTCAGTGTCTTTCTTTTCTCTGCGAGTCCCAGGATTACACACAGCAGGCATTTCCCACTGTGTGTACTGGAGCTTAGTGTGCTAACTTTGGCCGCGCTGTGAGAAAAGTCCCGCCCTCCTCCTAGATCAGCTTGTGTGATAGGCAGAACAATGCGTCTATCACACAAGCTGATCTAGGAGGAGTGCGGGATTTTTCTCACAATGCGGCCAAAGTTTTCACACTAAACTCTGATACACACAGCGGGAGATGCCTACTGTGTGTGAAGTGTAAAGGAGGAGGGAGGGAAGGGAGCGCTGCAGCCACACTGGCAGTGTGTGTGATAAATTCTCTCTCGCGTCACGCTGCCCTGGCAGCCCCTCCTCTCTTCTCGTCCATGCCCATTTGCTTGTGACATCATCTGGGATGGAGGAGAAGAGAGGAGAGGCCGCCGAGGCAGCGTGACATGAGAGAGAACTTATAACAGATGCTTCCTGCATACTGGCTGCCAGGTAAACACTGTGCCCCAATGTGCTCCAATATGCCCCGATGTGCTCCAATATGTCCTGATGTGCGCCAAGTTCCCCGTGCCATGTGTCTTGATGTCCCGTGCCCTGATGTTCTATGCCCCAGTCTGCTGTGCCTCAATGTTGTGTGCCCTGATGTGCTGTGCCCTTTACCCTGATGTGGCCTGGTGTGCTGTACCCTGATGTGCTATGCCCTGATGTTCCCTGTGCCCTGATGTGCACTGTACCCTGATGTGTTGTGCCCTGTGCGTGCGTGCACTCCAGGGGGGGCGGCAAAATGCACCTTTGTCTGAGTTGGAAAAAATCCTTGCACCGGCCCTGCCTGTGCCCTCACACAGGCTGCAAGCAACTAGCAAAGCCTGGACACAGGATTGAAGGTTTCGTCCCGCCCATGACACTTTGGAACCTTCAAACCCCCGACCCTGATCCATAACTACCAAATCCAGAGAAAACAAAGAGCACAACTTTCTGCATTCACCATGTTTATTCCCAGCTTTTCAAACTGCACCCTTGAGAATCCGGCCTCCTTTTTATACCCATCGCCTAGTGGCAAAGTCTCACATAATACCTCCCAAATTTTTGAGATGGGAACAAGGGACACCTATCATCATAAGGCATAGGACACACACCCAGCCATGCCCCCTTAAAGGCGAATGGTACCAAAAAAATTATTGCTTAAACCCAAAAACGAATAATTGTATACTCACCTTTCCGTAATTTTCCTTTCCTGTTGCATCTTCATGGCAGCACACACCATAAGCAAAGCAAAAGAGAAAAATAAACGTGAAAGTGAAGCAAAACCAAACCAACAACGCTAACTATCCAAAATATAAATAGTAGTTCCACGCAGTACTGACTAATAGTGTTACTTATAAATATGTGCACAAGTATCATAAACTGCAACAAGGAAATCAAAAAGGTAACATGAATAAAGCAAAGTAATGAAAAAAGCTAATTGCCTGTGTGTATTCCTTTTCACAAATGTGTCACTTATTTCACACATGTATCTTAACTAAACTAAAGAACTTTCATCACAGATCATTTAATAAAAAATGTAAGTATGTAACTTGATATAAAAAAATGATAGTCAAATGTTTTTTTTTTTTAAGAACAGTGCGCCCTCTGCTGGTCAGCTAGGGTTAGTAGATGCCAAGTTAAAAGGGAACGTAAAATCTGCATTTTTTTATTTTTCCTTCTTTAGACAGGCTCTGCTTCCTGCTGTGCATTGTTATAGAATGGTTATGCTTTTTCATGATGCAAGTCTGCAAGTCAACTATATATAATATATATATCAGTGGCGGCTGGTGCTCAAAATATTTGGGGGGGCGCAAACGGAAAAAAAAATATTGCAGCCCCACTGTGCTCATCACATGCAGCCACTGTGCCATCAATTGTCACCACTGTGCCATGCCATCAAACACAGAAACTGTGCTATCAATTGTCACCACTGTGCCATGCCACCAAATGCAGCCACTGTGCCATCAATTGTCACCACTGTGCCATGCCATCAAACACAGAAACTGTGCCATCAATTGTCACCACTGTGCAATGCAACACAGTAACTGTGCCATCAATTGTCACCACTGTGCCATGCTACCAAATGCAGCCACTGTGCTATGCCATCAAATGCAGCCACTGTGCCATCAATTGCCACCACTGTGCCATGCAACACAGCAACTGTGCCATCAATTGTCACCACTGTGCCATGCCATCAAATGCAGTCACTGTGCCATCAACTGTCACCACTGTGCCATGCCATCAAACGCCACCACTGTGCCATCAATTGTCACCACTGTGCCATGCCATCAAATGTAGTCACTGTGCCATCAATTGTCACCACTGTGCCATGCCATCAAATGCAGTCACTGTGCCATCAATTGTCACCACTGTGCCATGCCATCATATGCAGTCACTGTGCCATCAATTGTCACCACTGTGCCATGCCATCAAACGCCACCACTGTGCCATCAATTGTCACCAATGTGCCATGCCATCAAACGCAGCGACTGTGCCATCAATTGTCACCACTGTGCCATGCCATCAAATGCAGTCACTGTGCCATCAAATGCAGTCGCTGTGCCATCAATTGTCACCACTGTGCCATGCCATCAAACGCCACCACTGTGCCATCAATTGTCACCACTGTGCCATGCCATCAAATGCAGTCACTGTGCCATCAATTGTCACCACTGTGCCATGCCATCATATGCAGTCACTGTGCCATCAATTGTCACCACTGTGCCATGCCATCAAACGCCACCACTGTGCCATCAATTGTCACCACTGTGCCATGCCATCAAACGCCACCACTGTGCCATCAATTGTCACCAACGTGCCATGCCATCAAACGCAGCTACTGTGCCCATCAATTGTCACCAATGTGCCATGCCATCAAATGCAGTCACTGTGCCATGCCATCAAATGCAGTCACTGTGCCATCAATTGTCACCACTGTGCCATGCCATCATATGCAGTCACTGTGCCATCAATTGTCACCACTGTGCCCTTTAATTGTCACCACTGTGCCCCATGCCACTGTGCTCATTGTCGCCTCTGTGCCCTTTGTCACCACTGTGCCCCATGATGCCACTGTGCCCCATGATGCCACTGTGCCCCATGATTCCCCTTTCCCTGTAAAAAAAACACTTACCTGACGCTTCCATGTCCTCCCTCGATGTCTTCTGCCGCCGTGGAGAAGCTTCAGCCAATCAGGTTCCTGATAACCAGAATCCGGGAACCTGATTGGCTGAAACGGCCGTCAGTCTTATGCAAGGACCGCAGGTTGCCTGCGCTCCGAGTATAGACTTCCGAGAGCCGGTGGGCGGTACTGGAAAAGCCTATCAGAGCCGCTGGCTTTGATAGGCAGTTCCCCTCAGCCAACCAGCTGCCGCTATTCGGGTAACCGGTGACCCATGTCCGGTTATATGAATAGACCAGGCAGCTGGCAACAATAACACACGTTCAATGCATTGCATTGAACGTGTGTTATTTGCGAGAGGGGGTGGCGCTGCAGCGTCCTCTATAGACGGCCGCCAGAACTTCGGCTAAAATGTCAAAATGACATTTTAGCCGAATAAAAGTTCTTAAAGGGCCCGTTTTTTTTTTGTGACTGCGGGAGGGGGGGCGGCGCCCGTGCGTCCCTATGGACGGGCCGCCACTGATATATATATATACAGTATATCACCCGACATTCTCTGAATGGTGCCTGTACTGATTAAGCCACCCCCTGTGGTTACTATGTAGCAGGGCAGACCATCGGCACAGGACCCAGAATCCAGCATGGATCACTGTATTAGCGGTGGCTTCCACAGGGGATCCACCAGATATAGAATATAGATTCTGAGATCCGCCAGATATAGAATATGTAAAGCCTAACTAAACCCAAATACAAATATTTAAAGTGGATGTAAAACCTCTCCTATACCCACTGAAGTCAACAACCTCAGATGATACACAGAGATGAAACAAATCTCCCCACATAAGTTTTACATGTATATCTGCTGTCGTCAGCTTGCTTTATATGTAGGTATATATATATATATATATTAGGGCTGCGGAAATTAACGATTAATTGTTCGATTAATCGTTAATTTCTTTGATCGACTAAAAAAATTTTGATCGACGATCCGCGGAGTGAGCTCCGCGGTCTCGCCGATAGGAAAGACCGCGGCTTCGGCCTAGCTTCGGAGCCGCGGCCATCTTGGTCCACCCGGCGGCAAGCAAGTAGCGGCGCGCTGACGTCATCATCACCCGCAGCATCCGGCATCCTCCTTCTCCCCCCTCAGCGCCAAGTTCCCCTACATGTAGCTCCGCGCTACTTCCGGGTTTCCTCGTCGGGTCGGCTCTAGGTATGGTGGACTGGTGAAGCAGGAGGCGGCAGGGGGGATTGTGCTGGTGGTGGTGCTGCGGGACCTGGCTGGGACACCCAAGATGAGAACAGGAGGCTGAGCCGTGAACAGGTGGAGGGAGAGATGTGCGAGGCAGTGCTGCAGCTGCTGGGGAGAAGGTAATGCTGGTGTACAGAGAGCTGTCTATGTGATATCGGATGAGCTGTATTATATGTCACACTTCTCCCCATCACACTGCTCCTTCACCTGACACACTGCTCCCCCACCTGACACACTGCCCCCCCCCCCCCAGAACTGCTACCCCACCTGACACACTGCCCCCCCAGAAACTGCTTCCCCACCTGTCACACTGCTTCCCCACCTGTCACACTGCTTCCCCACCTGTCACACTGCCCCCCCCAGAACTGCTCCCCACCTGTCACACTGCCCCCCCTTTGACAAACTGCTCCCCCCACCTGTCACACTGCTCCCCTGGCTGTGTCTACCCCCCCTACCGCCCCTGGCTGTGTCTAACCCCCTCCCTACCGCCCCTGGCTGTGTCTAACCCCCCCTACCACCCCTGGCTGTGTCTAACCCCCCTACCACCACCCCTGGCTGTGTCTAACCCCCCTACCACCACCCCTGGCTGTGTCTAACCCCCCTACCACCACCCCTGGCTGTGTCTAACCCCCCCTACCACCACCCCTGGCTGTGTCTAACCCCCCTACCACCACCCCTGGCTGTGTCTAACCCCCCTACCACCACCCCTGGCTGTGTCTAACCCCCCTACCACCACCCCTGGCTGTGTCTAACCCCCCTACCACCACCACCCCTGGCTGTGTCTAACCCCCCTACCACCACCACCCCTGGCTGTGTCTAACCCCCCTACCACCACCCCTGGCTGTGTCTAACCACCCCTGGCTGTGTCTAACCCCACCTACCACCCCTGGCTGTGTCTAACCCCCCCCACCCTACCACCCCTGGCTGTGTCTAACCCCCCCCCCCCTACCACCCCTGGCTGTGTCTACCCCCCCCTACCACCCCTGGCTGTGTCTAACCCCCTACCACCCCTGGCTGTGTCTAACCCCCTACCACCCCTGGCTGTGTCTAACCCCCCCTACCACCCCGGCTGTGTCTAACCCTCCCTACCACCCCTGCCTGTGTTTAACCCTCCCCACCACCCCTGCCTGTGTCTAACCCCCCCACCACCCCTGCCTGTGTCTAACCCCCTCCCTACCACCCCTGGCTATGTCTAACATGCCTACCACCCCTGTCTCCTGTGTAACACCCCTACAAACCCTGTGTCTTACCCCCTCTTTAGCACCCCTCTGAGAAGCACGCGGCGGCGGCGGAATGGCGGAGCCTGCTGCATCCAGGCAACACAACGTTCACAGGGGAGTCGGGGATAGAGAGTGTGACAGACAGCCCAGCCGACAGTGACAGGTGATGGTGGCAGAGGGGGATACGATGGAGGTAGGGGGTGATGGTGGCACCGCAGGAGGAGATTGGAGGCAGGGGAGATTGTGGCACCACAGAGGGGGGTGAAGGCAGCTGGTGTTGGTGGCAGAGGGGATAGAGGCAGGAGGTGATGTGACTAAATCATTTGCCCTTATTATATTGAAATTATGTTTTTTTACCTTAATGTCTATTACATTTTATTTAGTAACTTTTGCGAAATGCCAGTAAAAATGTGGCTGTGCCAGTAAATTTCGGATGTCGTGAAAGTAAATTTCAATCTGGTAGGTTGGCAACATTGGGGGGGCCCTTCATGGTTTCATGCATCGGGGCCCTGAAGGTTCTAGTTACGCCACTGCGCCCGCCTGCTTGCATCGTGCACGTGTCAGTGTCAGCTACTCTGCGGACGGGTCCTCCTGCCTTAAGAAGGTAAGAGAGGACAACCATCATGTATAGCATGCGGGCAGATGTGTATATGAAAGCATGCAGGCAGATGTGTATATGAAAGCATGCAGGCAGATGTGTATAGGAAAGTATGGGGGCAGATGTGTATATGAAAAGCATGGGGGCAGATGTGTATATTACAGCATGGGGGTAGATGCTGTAATATACACATCTGCTCCCATACTGCAAGAATATACACATCTGCCCCCATGCTGCCCCCACCACATTTACCACTGACTAATGCAGAGTTGCAATGCAAGGAGATCAGCTAAAAGTAGTTGTATCTGTATGTGCGTTAATTAATCGAAATTAGTCGATTAATCGATTAAAAAAAAAAACGATTAATCGAACACAAAAATTTTAATCAGTCACAGCCCTAATATATATATATATATATATATATATATATTCAGAATTATTACATTGTGTTAGATATTTTATTTCCTCAATCAGCTGTAGGAGTCTAGTCTTGGCATACACTGCGTGACAGCTGATTGGAGGAAAGGCACACACCCCCACTCCACATAGGCAGAAGAACGAAGATACTTTCAATGCTGTGCTTTGAAAAGACAAGCTCTCTCTATTTAAAGCACCCACATCAGCACAAATTTGAGGCTATTTTTTTTCTCCCACGTCAGAGAACTTGTCAGAAGTTATTATGCTGTTAACAGAGGATCAAAACAGCAGAAAGACACAAGACTCAGGGCTTTGGAGAGAGATAAGTAAAACTACAGATATATTTGCCTAGGTCAAATTGTCATGAATCAGGTTTACATCCACTTTAATATATAGACAAAGAGTTGGGGGGGCGTGGAGCGCAGCGTGAGTTGCAGTGACGCCACTGGAATGTGACGACATTTCCACGCCTCGCCATCGATGTTCTCACCATATCAGCTGGACTTCCTGCTATCCGGATGGTCCGACAAAGAGAGGCTATGGAGCAACACATCAGCCGACATCTAGTGCGGTAGTACGCCACATCAGGGACCATCCACCCAAGATTTACATGTCGGATCTCTACTATTTATACTGTATGTAAGTGGATAATGTCACTAATGTACCATTAAAGCTTTCTTGTCGCTAATCCGCAGGCGCCTTCTTTTCTTTTTTTCTACTATCAGGTTTCAGGTTTACATCCACTTCAATATATTGTAGCCTACCAATCATTGGATGTGGTGGCATGTTTTTTTTTTTTCAAGCTTTTTTTTTTTTATTCAGAAAACACACAATTATCACATCCAATTCAAAGAAGATGTCCAAGCAAGGTCAGTCATAGACAACGGAAGATATTATATAAATAATTAGGGCCGGATTCAGAAAGCTTTACGCCGGCGTATCTCTAGATACGCCTACGTAAGTACAAATGTGCGCCGTCGCATCTTTGCGCCGATTCACAAAGCAAGATACGCCGAAAAACATGGCTTCAGTCGTCCGACGTAACTTGCCTACGCCGGCGTATCATGGGCGCATTGTTACGCTGGACGCATTCGACGTTTCCATTAAAAATATGCAAATGAGCAAGATATGACGATTCACGAACGTACGTACGCCCGACGCAGTAGTCTACGACGTTTATGTAAGGCGTTTTTCCGGCGTAAAGATAAAGCACCAAAAAGTTGGCGCAGCCCATGTTAAGGTATGGACGTCGGAACAGGCGTCGTTTTTACGTCGTTTACATAAGTCGTACGTGAATGGGGCTGTGCGTAAGTTACATTCAAGTCATAGGCATTTACGCCAATGTCTATTAGGGAGTATATGCAACGTGATTCTGAGCATGCGCGAGCATGCCCAGTTCGACCGGCCATTCAATAGCATGGGGTCATGCTTAATTTAAATAGATGCCGCCCACCTCCTTCCTACTTTGAATTAGGCGTACTTACGCCGGCCCATTTATGCTACGCCGCCGTAACTTAAGACGCAAGTGCTTTGTGAATACAGCACTTGCCTCTCTAATTTGCGGCGGCGTAGCGTAAATAAGATACGCTACGCCCGCCTAAAGATACGCCGCCCTACGTGAATCTAACCCATAATGTTTAACAATAACAGCCTAAAAACTATCTTCAAAGATACATGTGTAGGTATCCGCTGACCTGCACTGTCAGCTCCTAATATCACACTGTATGTAACTTCCTGAAGCAGAGGTTGTTGGGAGAAGATCCTGTAAGGAGGAAGTGGAGAGAGAGAAGGTCTCAGCCACATGTTCTGTCCATGCTACTAAAAGCAGATCAGAAAAAAGGATTATGCAAATATTTCTATGTTCTAATAATTTAACTGCGGCTGCCCATAGCTTCTTGAGTGTATTGCTGAATCCACATTACAAACAGAGTATCTCTGTCCTAATACTGTCTCACATGATCACCAAAAAACTAGCACTGCATTCCAGACTGGTTGGGTAATGGCTGAAATGTTTCCTCATCACTGCAGATCTTGTCTTTAGGCCTCTGACACAAAGAAAGATGCCACATCAATCTTGGGGTCCCCTGCAATGGATTTACTGCAACATTCATCTGGAGGTACTGTATCTCTATAGATACCTATACTGTATATACCCAGGTATCTGTCCACTGGTGTGCATCTATATGCTTATGGTTAATGGCAAATGCTGGTTGCAATAGTTCTACTTTTAATTACTTTGATTAGATTATTGGTTAATTTGCCGGGAAGGGAATCCCCTCTGTTCAGAGATCCTGTCCTGGGCTGAAGTCTAGTACCACTGCCAAGTCTAGTACCAAACCTACTCTTCCACCTGGCAAAGCTTCTGGTTCTCTTATTTGCTTACAGGTTTAGCGCAATATCCTGTTCGGGGAGGGTCATTCCTTATAACGCCCTCCCCCCCCAAATGAGGGCAACACATATATAGGAAATGAGAGGAGAGGGATGCTGCCAAGCAGTGGTTATTGTCTCAGTGTGTTTTCCTATTAATCCTAATGTCTACAAAGATGTAGTATAAGAAAAACAAAAACAAAAACAGAGGTGGGAGACATGTAGAGTAGAAAAAGGAAAACAGAAGACAAGAGGAAGAAAAAAAGATATATAGGGTAAAGAAATGGATCAAAATTCGGCCAGTTCAGCAGGGACCGGACAAAAATTTGATTCCATGTATGGACATGTTGGCTGTACAAGTCGGTCTATCGTTTCAATTGTGTACAACCAGCATGTCAAGTTTTTCCCGAACAATCAGTGCCGTGGGCTATAGCTGGCAGCACTAATCATTGTATTCTGACGGCAGAGAAGTCTCCCCACCATCAGAACACAATAGCTCAGTGGAAGTGACTCCCTCATCCACCTCTAATATGTGGATGGGGGAATTGGATCATTTTTTTTGTTCAACCCGCTGTTAAACGAGAAAAAATTATTAATATATGGCCTGCCAAAGTTTCTCTGTGGAGCTATAAAAACATCACTGGTATATGTAATGTATTAGCTAATATTTTCTTAGACCTTAAAATAGAGCTTTGCCAAATCAGGAAATCTTAACCATTAAAATTCTTTATAAACTATCCAAGCTAACTATTATTTATTTCCCCACATGGGCACAGAGATAAACAGAGGGATTTCTTCAGAATAACAAAAGAATTTAACTTTCTCAAAATGTACCCACTCTTTAAGAAATACAGCCCGGAAGTAGGGGGAGGCAATTTCCCCCGAAACACGTTGGGTCTACTTGTTTACTTTTATCTCCAATAAATAACTACAAAATTCATCAAGTGAAACCTTTCTCTTTTCGGACATCGGGCGCTCCTCCCGAATCACCCAAACCAAATATCACAGAACTTTTTATTCTCAATAGCAGGGCCGGATTAACATAGGGGCTGTTGGAGCTGCAGCTCCAGGCCCCTTTCTCAAGATAGGCCCATTTTCCCCCCAAAAAAAAATCTGAAAAAAAAAAGATCGACTTCGGGGGTTGTAGTTTGACGACCAGAGGTCACAGAAACTCCATATTTAGGGGGTAGGCATTTGAAGACCTACCCCACAACCGGTCAAAATATCATTTATGGTTCCGGAGATACGGGCCTGCTTGCACAGCCTGTCAGAAGCTACACACAGAGCGGCCATTATAAATACAAGCTGACACACTGCAGCCGACTGAGAAAATAAATCATCATTTGTTTTTTGCTAGAAAATTACTCTATGGTGGTCTTTGCAACTTTTTATGTTGCACGGTATAGAGCTGCATGATTCTGCGCGTGCCCGGAAGATCAGTGATTTTCTCTAGTGAATCCACCCCCCCATACAGTTAGAACACACCCAGGAACACACTTAACCCCTTCCCTGCCCCCTAGTGTTAACCCCTTCACTGCCAATGGCATATTTATAGTAATACAATGCATTTTTATAGCATTGATCGCTATAAAAATGCCAATGGCCCCAAAAATGTGTCAAAAGTGTCCGAAGTGCCCGCCATAATGTCGCAGTACTGAAAAAAAATGCTGATCGCCGCCATTACTAGTAAAAAAAAATATTAATAAAAATGCCATAAAACTACCCCCTATTTTGTAAACACTATGGCCCGGATTCACAGAGCGATTACGCCTGCGCAACTGGTGTTGCGCGTGCGTAAGTCTAAATGTGCGCGTGCGTTTAGATGCGCGCGATTCAGAAAACGATTTACGCCAGAAATCTACTTTTTTTGGTCCGGCGTAATTTCGTTAGACAGACGCATCCGTCCGCGCAACAATGCGCTAGACACACCATTGATTTGCTAGTCAAATATGCTAATGAGGGAGTTGCGGGGATCCACAAAAAAACGCAGTTGCTGCGCAGGCTACGCGATGTGCGCAACAGCAAAATGTCCTGTCTAAAGTTAGAGCACATAAAAGCTGGTCTAAATTTTGAAAAAACGTCTACATCTCACAGAAAGCAACACCGTTACTGAGGAGCAGACCACACACACGTGTTGCACTACAATTTGACTGCCAACATGCCAGGGGCATCGTCGCTCATAGCTGCACTAGTGAATTTAGATGACCAAAGAAGGAGGAGGGCACGGAGGATGGCACGGGAGAGGGTATACCGCACACGCATAGACCTCTTTGGCATGAGTGATTCTGAGGTGTATCGCATCTTCAGATTCCCCCCTCATGTCATCCTGGAATTAACCACAACCCTGCAGGAGGACATCACTAGCCCAACACAACGCTCACATCCAGTGCAGCCACTGGTCAAGGTACTGGCAACACTCCATTTCCTTGCCAGTGGCTCTTTTCAGCGTACAAGTGGAGTGGTGGCTGGGATGTCACAATCCTCCATGAGCAGATTTGTGCACCAGGTTGTCCCAGCAATCCTCACACGCTTGGCCGACCAAATCATCAAACCCACCACTGAGGACCTGCGGCTGAAGGCAATGACAGATTTCTACAGAATTGCCAGATTCCCACGCACCATCGGGGCCATTGATTGCACACATGTGGCACTCCAGCCCCCCCATGAGACAGAGCACATGTACCGCAATCGGAAGAATTGGCACTCCATCAACGTACAGGTGATAGTTGATGCCCAAGGACTCATATGGCACGTCCGTGCCAAACACCCCGGATCCACCCATGACAGCTACATCTACAATCAATGCCACATCCGAATGGAATTCGATCAGAACGTGTATGGGAACACCTGGCTGGTTGGTGAGTGACATGGGAGTCAGGCATGACTATCCCCTCCCGTGATGCACACCTCACAAGTGGCACATGCATGACTAACATTCTCCTGTCTTTTCCCTTCCAGGTGACTCTGCATATGCACTGGGACCCCATCTCATGACTCCTATCCGGAACCCCCAAACCCCAGGGGAGGAAAGATACAATCAAGCACACATCAAAACCCGAGCAGTGGTGGAGCGCACCTTTGGCCTCCTGAAGTCACGTTTCCGATGCCTGGATAAGTCTGGGGGTACACTGTTGTATTCCCCAAACTTTGTGTGCCATATCATCGTTGCATGTTGCATGCTGCACAATCTCGCAGTGAGGAAGGGCCTGCAGGTTGAGCTACGTGATGACCTGACCCCCCAACCAGACAATCAACCCCTAACCGAGGATACCCCGTCTTCTGAGGGAAGAGCAGTCAGGAGACAGCTCATATTGGGCATCTTTGCACGTTAAACACACACATTAATCATGGCACAATGAGAATGCATGCATGCACACCACTGTGGTCCCTAGCACACACACCCCACATCCTCATCAAATTGGATTGGCACCATTCCACCATGCACGACTGGTGAGCAGTAACGCCACGTCAAGGCTCCAATTATGTCACTGTACATTCATACACCATTCACACGGACCTGGGAATCACTTCTCCCTGGTCCTGGGGAACCCTTCTCCACCAAAATTGAGGATGACACCCCTTTTCCAGCAGGAATGTCACCCACACATTCAAACAGCATGCACAACCCAAAATTTAAAAAAAATGTCAGCCAAAAAAAAAAAAAAAAAAGCCAAAAAAGTAAGCCAAAAAAAAAAAAGTAGGCCAAAAAAAAAAAGGGGGGAAAAAAAATTATTGCCCTCTGCGTGAGCCACGCCTGGGGCGCCCCCGGCCACGGCCCCGGCCCCTCAGGGGAGACTCATGGGGGAGGGGCAAACCCGGGGAAGGAGGAGCAGCCCCTGATATCTGCCCACCTGGCGGCCTGCCCTCCAAGGCCACGGCAATTCTGTCCAGGGAAGCACCAAGTGTTGCCGTGTTGGCCTGGATAGCCTGGGTAAGGGCCCTCACATCCTGCCCAACGACTGCTGCTGTAGTCTGCAGTTCATTTAGGCAGGTTGTGAAAGCCCGGGAGTGGGAGTCCAGGTTACCCAGCGTATCCTTCATGGAGGACAGGCTCTCCTCCACCCGCCCAAAAGTCTGGCAGAGCTGTCCCAGATGGCGGGTCTGGAGGGCCTGGTCCCTTCGCAGACTGGCAGGCAGGAGATTGGGCGCCCCCCTGGTGCTCTGGGATGACATCCTGCCTCCAGCTGATGGTTGTGGGCGGGGAGAAGGGGAGGCCCTTGTGAGGGGAGCCATGTTGGGGGAGGAGGGGGGGGGCTCCCCCTTAGGGAGGGCAGGCTTCTGCCAGCCAGAGGGGAAGAGTCCGCACAAACCACTCGTCCAGTGCCTGACTCCTCCTCCTCATGATCGTCCTCCTCATGATTATCCTCCTCCTCATGATCGTCCTCCTCCTCATGATCGTCCTCCTCCTCTTGAACCTCCTCCGCGGACTGTGGCCTTGTTGGGGGGGCCTCATTAGGCTGCTGTCCTGGGGTTGGAGCGGTCAGGCCAGATGGCCCTGCACCCTCCTGCACATCTGTGGATGACACAAACCATTCACAGGTTGGAGGATCCACACACTTGGCACATATTCCCTTTCACCCCCTCCCCCACACATGCTACACACCTGATAGAAAAAAAAACCTTACCTGGCACCACGGGGACCGGACTTGTGTCAAAGCCTGGCAGGCCCTCCACTTCATGCCGGTGAAAGGTCAGGGCCACCACATGCTCCGTCGCTGTAAGCCTAATACGGCATGGTGGGCCCCCTCCTGTGCCCCTGGCATGGGCATGCATTGCGGCCAGTTTTTTTTTCACCTGACGCCGGAGATCGTTTATTTTTTTGTCAATCCCAGACCGGGTCCGTGTCTCCCCCTCCCCCGATGAATTCACCTGCTCCGTGATCCTATCCAAAATCTCCCTCCTCCTAGCCGGGGTGGTGGTGGCACTCTGCGGGCCGTGGAGAAAACGCCCATACTCGCTAATGGCCCGGGCAAGAATTCTTTTTTCCCCCACAGTAAAATTGAGCTTTCTTTTTCTCTCAGTCATACTTCCAAACAAACTCACTACCAGTCACCAAAAATCAGTCACAAATACAAGCACAACCAATCAGGCAAGAACACACACAAAGAGAAAACGAACACCCAAAAATCACACTAGCAAGAAACAGTCACAAAAAAATTTAAAAGAAAAAATAAAGCAAGAAAACAAACGCTCAGAAATATATCAATCAAACAAACAGTCTCTCAAACACTTATCAAAAAACACTTTTACAAATATATCAACAAGCACTTGATCACACAGAACACTAATCTGACAACTACAAGACAGACTGCAACGAACAACAGGAACAAAAGCACTTGGTTCAATGGGAAGGGACACAAAGGGATGTACTTTTGCAATGCAAGTGCGTTTGTGTGTGTCTATTTATGCTGTCTGCGTAGTTCACAACGTTGCCCTAGTCCATTTCCAATTTCACTGATTGCGCCGCTCCCGAGTTGTGAGCATGCGCACAGTGGAGCTGACATGGCCTCCATCACGCGCGCATGCGCGAGCCGGCCGGCCCTTCATTTGCATGGGGTCACGGCTCATTTCAATGTAACACGCCCACGTCCCTCCCAATTTGTATTACTCCTCCTTACGCCTCAGGAAAAAACCTTACGCTTGCGCAATTTCCTGCGCAAAAGCTACGTGAATCGGGGGATTACGCGGCTAGATGGCGCAAGTCTAACGTAATGGCGGTGCGCTACGCCGGACCGATAATGCGCCGATGTACGTGAATCTGGGCTTTTAACTTTTGCGCAAACCAATGAATAAACGCTTATTGCGATTTTTTTTAACGAAAAATATGTAGAAGAATACGTATCGGCCTAAACTGAGGAAAAAAATGTTTTTTTATATATTTTTGGGGGATATTTATTATAGCAAAAAGTAAAAAATATTGCATCTTTTTCAAAATTGTCGCTCTATTTTTGTTTATAGCGCAAAAAATAAAAACCGCAGAGATGATCAAATACCACCAAAAGAAAGCTCTATTTGTGGGAAAAAAAGGATGCCAATTTTGTTTGGGAGCCACGTCGCACGACCGCACAATTGTCAGTTAAAGCGACGCAGTGCCGAATCACAAAAAGTGCTCTGGTCATTCATTCATTAAAAAAAAAAAAACTAAAGTTAGCACGATTTTTTTTTTGGTATCCTAAGCGATGCTTTAAAAACTTTTTAGGTTACATGTTTAGAGTTACAGAGGAGGTCTAGTGCTAGAATTATTGCTCTCACTCTAACGATCGCGACGTATGTAACCTGTGTGTATCTGGATCTGATACTAGCCAGTGCCTACCCAGCCACTGACTAGTACCTCTCCCCAGCCTTTCCCCAAACACCCTCTCACCTGCTGACCTGTGGATGGGGGAATCACTCCTGCAGTGTTATTGTGTTCTGCCAGTGAGTACAATGATCAGTGATGCTAACTATAGCTGGCAGCACTGATTGTTTTGGGAAAACCTGACAGGCTGGTTGTACTCAAGTCGATTAATAGATTGACTTGTGTAAAACCAGCTAGTCCATACATAGACTATGGCTGGTCTCTGCATAATTGGTGTAATTTCAATCCATGTTTGACCCACTTAACCACTACGCAGTTCCTAAACATCCTTTCACTCCTGTACATAGTGTTCATTGTCATACTCTCCACACTCCTCTCCTGTACATAGTGCCCACTGTCGCACCCTCCACACTCCTCTCCTATACATACTGCCCCATCATACCCTCCACACTTCTCTCTGGTACATACTACCCTCTGTCATACCCCCACACTCCTTGTGTACATACTGCCCACTGTCATACCCTTCACACTCCTCTCCTGTACATAGTACCTGCTGTCATACACTTCTCTCCTGTACACACCGCCCACTGTCATACCCTCCACACTTCTCTCCTGTACATACTGCCCACTGTCATACCCTCCACACTCCTCTCATGTACATAGTGCCCACTGTTAGACCCTCCACATTCCTCTCTGTACAAGGTGCCCACTGTCGCACCCTTCACACTACTCTCCTGTACATACTGCTCACTGTCATACCCTCCACACTCCTCTCCTATACATAGTGCCCACTGTCATACCCTCCACACTCCTCTCCTATACATACTGTTCACTGTCATACCCTCCACACTCCTCTCCTATACATAGTGCCCACTATCATACCGTCCACACGCCTCTCCTGTACATACTGCCCACTGTCATATCCTCCACACTCCTCTCCTGTACATACTGCCCCATCATACCCTCCACACTTCTCTCTGGTACATACTACCCTCTGTCATACCCCCACACTCCTCCTGTACATACTGCCCACTGTCATACCCTTCACACTCCTCTCCTATACATAGTGCCCACTATCATACCGTCCACACTCCTCTCCTGTACATACTGCCCACTGTCATACCCTCCACACTCCTCTCCTATACATAGTGCCCACTATCATACCATCCACACTCCTCTCCTGTGCATACTGCCCACTGTCGTACCCTCCACGCTTCTCTCCTGTACATACTGCTCACTGTCATCCCCTCCACACTTCTCTCCTACACATAGTGCCCATCATCATACCCTCCACACTCCTCTCTTGTACATACTGCCCACTGAGATACCCTCCACACTCCTCTTCTGTACATACTGCCCGCTGTCATACCCTCCACACTCCTCTCCTGTACATACTGCCCACTGTCATACCCTCCACACTCCTCTCCTGTACATACTGCCCACTGTCATACCCTCCACACTCCTCTCCTGTACATAGTGCCCGATGTTAGACCCTCCACATTCCTCTCTGTCACCTACACATACTTCCCACTTATATACCATCCATACTCCTCCCCTATGTCGCTTACCCGCAAAAACAGTTCTTTAAAATTATACTGAATACCCTCAATGTTACCAGCTCTAGAATGGACACACTTTTGTTAGTTCAACTAAAGGAAATCTCAGTCCTCATATTTGTTCTGTCCCATTATTAGAACTTATTTAATTTTGTGATTACTACTGTGATGTACAGAGGAACATAGGGCATCTCAGCTACTCTAAATACAGCACCTGTGGAAAAAAGTGTCCCTGAGAATATTTTCTAAATGTTGGCAACTATGCACTTATGCACTGCCCAAGGGCCACTGGGTCAGTAGGGGGCCCCATGAGAGGTTTCTGGGATCCTGTGATATTAAAGCGGTAGTAAACTTTCCTGACATTACTACTTTTTAGAGGCCCTGGGGTAGGTTATGCCACAATGTACAAGTATGCACAGCATATTAGCACATTAGGGTACACTTAAATTTTCAGACTGGGCCCTCCATTGCTGCACTGTGATTCCCACACATTTTTTTTTTTTTTTTTTTTTAAAAGGTCCCACCAAAATCCTCAGCACCAGGCCCATGATGTTCTTAATCTGGCCCTGCTCAATAGTATCTTCATCTACCAATCTCTTCATATGCATAAAGTCATCGGGCCAGATTCAGGTAGGAGAGCGGATCTTTATTCTGGAGTAACGTTCGTCATTTATGTTACTAAGCCGAAACTTTAGGAGCAAGTACTGTATTCACAAAGCACTTGCTCCTAAAGTTGCGGCGGCGTAGCGAAAATGAGCCGGCGGAATTCAAATTGGGCGGGTAGGGGGCGTGTATTATTTAAACTAGGTGCGATCCCACGGCGAACGTACTGCGCATGCGTCGACTGTCAGTGCGCATGCTCCAAATTCTGTCAGTGAACGTCAATGACGTCAATCCCCATTCACGGACGTTTTACGCAAACGACGTTAAACTTTTTCAATTCAATGCGATCACGACGGCCATACTTAACATAGGATACTCCACCTAGGGGGCATCGCTTACGGAAACGTCGGAAAGTCACTGCGTCGGGCCCGCGTACGATCGTGAATGGCCGTCTCTTGCTGATTTACATATTCTCGGCGTAAATCAGCGGGAATGCCCCGAGCGCCCATTTTAAAATTGCAGTTCCGATACGACGGCGAAATACAATTACGCCGCTCGTATATGAACTCAATCCCGGCGTATCTTGTTTTCTGCATACAGAAAACAGATAAGCCGGCTCAAAGTGTGAGTATCACTGATACTCCAGCGTAACTCTACCTGAATCTGGCCCATCAAGCGTATCCAGCCAGTAGAGAAGGAATCTTAATAGATTTCCATTATCTGGGGATCAGTTAGTGGGCAGGAAAAGTAAAAAATCTTAAAATGTATTGTGGGATCAGAGTAATGCCGCATACACCCGATCATTTTTTGGCATGAAAAAAACAACGTTTTAAAAAAATTTCATTTAAAATGATCGTGTGTAGGCTTCACATAATTTTTCGGGTTCTGAAAAACGAAAAAAATAATTTTTTGAACATGCTGCATTTTTTAACAACGTTTTTCAGGTTGTATAAAATGATTGTGTGTGGGCTAAAACAACGTTAAAAACCTGTGCATGCTCAGAAGCAAGTTATGAGACGGGAGCGCTCGTTCTGGTAAAACTACCATTCGTAATGGAGTAAGCACATTCATCACGCTGTAACAGACAGAAAAGCGCAAATCGTCTTTTACTAACAGGAAATCAGCTAAAGCAGCCCCAAGAGTGGCGCCATCCGCATGGAACTTCCCCTTTATAATGCCGTTGCATGTGTTGTATGTCACCGCGCTTTGCTAGAGCATTTTTTGGAAAACGATCGTGTGTGGGCAACGTCGTTTTAATGATGAAGTTGGAAAAAACGACGTTTTTTCTACATGCCGAAAAACGTCGTTTTTTTAATGCCGAAAAATGATCGTGTGTATGCGGCATTAGAAGCATAGGCTTGGGAGAGATTTCAAAATGGTCCTGGTGGACTTCATT
The DNA here is from genome assembly GCA_029574335.1 of Rana kukunoris. Classification (NCBI taxonomy): domain Eukaryota; kingdom Metazoa; phylum Chordata; class Amphibia; order Anura; family Ranidae; genus Rana; species Rana kukunoris. The sequence continues at coordinate 82,740,100 of CM056053.1, forward strand.
ATAGAGATTCACAATTAAGTCCCAAAACCGAAGTCTGGAAAGTGTCAGATACCACCAAGATAATATTTTAGAATTGTGTTCCTGAATTGTGCAAGACAGAAAGTTTGAGAGGACTGGAAAATGGTGCCCCCTTTCTTCCTCAGTAATAGAATAATCTAGCTCACCAGCCCATTTCAAAGAATGGTATCGGAGTCCAGATGATAATTTAGATACGGCCATTGAATACAATGTAGAAATGGCATGTTGAGGTGGAGAATTAGACCTACAATGGCATTCAAAGGTCATTAAAGATCTATGAAGGTCAGAGCTTTGAGGAAGGGATCTTTAAAAATGCTGTACAGCCATGGCCAACAGTTTTCTTAATGACAGAAATATTAATTTTCACAAAGTCTCATGCTTGAGTCTTTTTAAAACTTTTTTGTCAGATGTTACCATGGTATACGAAAGTATAATTCAGGCCTGGTGCAAGGATTTTTGACACCCTAGGCAAAACCTCATTTTGCTGCCCCCTCCTCTTGGCCCCACCCCCTTTTCACAGCCCATGTAAACCCCACCTTTTTAATGAAGCGCCCATCAAATGCAGCCCACAAGCGCCCATCAAATGCAACCTTTACCAGCGCCCATCAAATGCAGCCTCACCAGCGCCCATCAAATGCAGCCTACCAGCGATCATCAATGCAGCCTCACCAGCGCCCATCAAATGCAGCCTCACCAGCACCCATTAATGCAGCCTACCAGCGCTCATCAATGCAGCCTCACCAGTGCCCATCAAATTCAGTCTCAACAGTGCCCATCAAATGCAGTCACACCAGCACTTATCAATGCAGCCTCACCAGTGCCCATCAAATGTAGTCACACCAGTGCCAATCAAATGCAGTCTCACCAGTGCCCATCAAATGCAGTCTTACCAGCGCCAATCAAATGCAGCCTACCAGTGCCCATCAATGAATGTTTGCTTGCTTCCATTCATTCGGGAGTCCAAACACAGACATAGTCCTCCGCCGCTGTTGCACCTCTGACACTATGTGCAAATGAAGCAGCTGCCTGCTGATGCTGAGACTTAGTTGCCAGCTGCAGAGAGAAGAGAGTAGGAACACCAGTGGCCGGGCACCCTAGCCAGAAAGGCGCCCTAGGTGGCTGCCTAGTTTGCCTAGTGGTAGCACCGGCCCTGGTATAATTACAAGCATTTCATAAATGTCAAAGGCTTTTATTGGCAATGACATTTAGTTTATGCAAAGAGTCAATATATGCAGTGTTGACCATTTTTCCAGACCTCTGCAATTTGCCCTGGCATTCTGTCAATTAACTTCTGGGTCACATCCTGACTGAAGGCAGGCTATTCTTGCTATTCTTTGTCAAAATTTGTGTTTTTTTTGTTCACCTGCCTCTAGAGCAGGAGTCTCCAAACTATGGCCCTCCAGGTGTTCAGGAACTACAATTCCCATCATGCCTAGTCATGTCTATGAATGTCAGAGTTTTACAATGCCTCATGGGAAGTGTAGTTCCACAGCAGCTGGAGGGCCATAGTTTGGAGATCCCTGCTCTAGAGGATTGACCACAAGTTCTCAATGGGGTTAAGGTCCGGGGAGTTTTTTGGGCATGGACCCAAAATGTCAATGTTTTGTTCCCCAAGCCACTTAGTTATCACTTTTTCCCTATAGCAAGATGATCCATTCTGCTGGAAAAGGCATTGTTCCTCACCAAACTGTTCTTGGATGGTTGGGAGAAGTTGCTCTCTGAGGATGTATTTGTACCATTCTTTATTCATGGCTGTGTTCTTAGGCAAAATTCTGAATCACTTCCTTGGCTGAGAAGCAACCCCCCCATATGAACGTGTAGCGCAACCCCCACAGGAGCCGCTGGTTAGATTTGGGATCGGCGTGTCACCTTTGTAGCATGTCTAGGGGTATGATTAATGTAGATGGTGTGAGCAATGATAGAATGTCCAAACAGCAAGGTGTCAGGGATCGGATGGGAAACTAATTTAATGAGGTCGGCCGCTCTTATATCTCCTGTCCTGGCCCTGCTGAAGGTGAGACAGAGGAAGCCGAAGACAAGAGGGACACGAGTGCCTGGAGCAGGAGGTCCCGGGAGAACAGCTTGGCAGGGTTCAGTGGCCTGCAGAAGACTGTGGTGAGCTGAGCACGGACATTTGGCTAGACACTACAGTGCGTATGCGTTCCAACATTTTTAGGACAAAACAGAGAAATAGTGAGCATTAGATATGAAGCACAACCAACACTGTGAACAAACTGTTGGACGCGCTTCATATGTAATACTCTATATTTCTCTGTTTTGTCGTAAGAATGTTTGAATGCATATGGAGTTGTCACGCATGCGCACTCCAGCGGGTAGCCAAATGTGATGGGTCGCCATATGTGACGAAACATCCTTCTTGACACCAGGCCATCCTCCAAAAGTCTTCGCCTCACTATGCATGTAGATGCGCTCACACTTGCCTTCTGCCATTCATGAGCAAGCTCTGCCCTGATCCCACACATGAAACAACTGTAGGAGACGGTCCTGGGTTTTTCTGGACTTTCTTGGGCGCCCCGAAGCCTTCTTCACAAATGCAGTGGAAATGTTTTTTTATGGGATTAAGTTCATTTTCATCACAAAGAGGGACTTTGCAATAAATTGCAATTCATCTGATCACTCTTCATAACATTCTGAAGTATATGCAAATCATCATCCTAAAAACTGTGGCAGCAGGCTTTGTGAAAATAAATATTTGTGTCATTTTCAAAACTTTTGGCCACAGCTGTAGTTGTAAACAAGTCAGTCAAAGGCCCCTGGAACCAGAGTGCAGAGATTGTAGTTGGAAAAAAGAAAACAGGGTTGTTAGTTTGTTTTGCACTCCTGTGACCCTTTTTAAGAAGAGTTCAAGCTGAAGTCTGCTCTCTGCTGATGTCACAGAAGTCGGTCCAGGCACCGCATCATCACGACCACGGAATCTGGATCTGTCAGATGCCTGGACCGATCTGCGGATATATTCCTAATGACACCCTAAGCCCTGGATCACACCAGTGCGACATTAAATTTGTGCGACTTTAAAAAAGTACAATTTTGTGTGCAGCTTGCAATGCAAGTCACACTGAAATTGCACAGAATTAGTGCAGGAACCTTTTTTAACCACTTAAGGACCGGACCAATATGCTGCTAAATGACCCAAGGGGTTTTTACAATTCGGCACTGCGTCGCTTTAACAGACAATTGCGCGGTCGTGCGATGTGGCTCCCAAACAAAATTTGCGTCCTTTTCTTCCCACAAATAGAGCTTTCTTTTGGTGGTATTTGATCGCCCCTGCGATTTTTATTTTTTTTTAAAAAAAAATTGAAAAAAAATCAATATTTTTTACTTTTTGTTATAAGAAAAATCAAATAAACTAAATTTTAGTCAAACATTTAGGCCAATAGGCAATAGGGAGTAAAATTGTTAACTAGGGCAGTGATCAAGGGGTTAAAACTTTATTAGGGGGGGGTACGGGGGCTACCCTGGACCTAATACTAACTGCCTGTCACACTGCCTGTCACACTGACATTAAATGCAGTGATCAGTACATATATGATCACTGCATTCAGTGACAGGGGGGTGGGGCCGCAGGCAGGTGTGAGTGCATTTACATGCATAGTGATCGCAAGGGGTTAATGTGCCTATGTGTAGTGTGTGTCAGTGTAGTGTCGTGCAGACTTACTTTGCGATGTAATCTCTCCTAAGCGGCGGTTGAAAATACCACCGAGAGCAGAGATTACATCATTTCCCCCTTCCTGTGTTTACACAGGAGGAGCAAGTGACACGCAGGGGAGCGTGCGGATTGGCTGGGAGCGATCCGGAGGGGGCGGACAAAAACGAATAGCCGCCCCCTCGTCCTGGATCGCTCCCAGAGCCACGGAAACCGTCACATGTACCGGGGGGGGGGGGGGGCGATCAGATCCCCGACCCGCGTCTAGGCAGGGACGTACAGGTACGCCAATGTGCCTGTACGTGCCATTCTGCCGACGTATATGTACATGCGGTGGTCCGCAAGTGGTTAAAGTCGCACTGAAGACTTGAGTCGCAACAATTTGAATGGTTCCATTCCCACAAATGGGGGTGCGACTTTCAACTGTCAAGCAAGGCCGATCCACCCTATAGGCTCACTATGCAAGCAGCTTAGGACCCCACATTGCTGTGGAGGGCCCCCCAAATTACTAGAGGCCCTGCCTGGTGAGAAGTCATTTTCGGCCCCTCACCCCGCTTCTTAACTCGTTGGCTGCATGGGAGAAGAGGTAAGAACACCCCCTCCCCCCGCTTCTCGCCTTTAATGTGACATGTCATTTTGCTTAGGGCCCCAGGGAGGTCAGGATCGGCACTGCTGTCAAGTCACATGAAGTCGCACTGGTGTGATCCAGGGCTTACAATGCAGATTGTGTGTGTTTGCCTGCATCGGATCGCATGTTACCGCTGTACAATGCAATCCAGTACATTTTTGAAAAGTAGTGTGTTACTTCTTGTGAATTGCTAACTAGCATTTAATTAAATAATTAAAAAAGGGCCTCATTTCCTTCCTGGCCATACAATGTGTGTGTGTGGGAACAGCAATATGTCTGCTTTATTCTTTGTTCCAGAGACAGAGAGAGAAGAGGAAATTCCTATAGAGGAAGCTCAGCTTCCCTCACTCCCAGTGTGTTACAACACGCACCAAAAAAAAGGTAACCTTCAGTAACGCAGACCATTCTAAACACCAGAGGACGTCTTTACACACAAGTTTTGTCTCTACACGGCAGCCATTATTGTGACGCTTATTTCCGCTATCTGTCAGTGCTTTGGTCTTCGGAAACATGTCCGCCCCGCCCACCTAGTAATGACCGCGTTTTCTCTCCATGTGGCGGTCTATGTTCATGTTCATGGTCTATGCTGCGTGACAGCAACGCCCGCCTCTCCTCCTCCGTGCTGTCTAAAAGCCCCACCCACCACCAATGAGAAGCGCCAATCTGCCGGCCGCCCCTCCCCTTGCCACAAGAACCATCCAATGAGGACTCTCCCCGCCGCCGTGTCAGGTTAGGGGTGACGCAGCGAGTTTTTGTGAGGCTCCGTACAGCCGGGAGGGCGGGCAGAATAATAAAAACAAATCCGTGCCGAAGAGGAGAGAAGGCGGGATATAAAGCCGAGCTGACGCCTTACGTCCAGTGACGTTCAGGAACGAGCCAGGCCGTAGGTGTGAGTGCAGTGTGCGGACCGGTGTTTATTGCTGGTGAAGTTCAGAGCGAGTATTGTGCGCCCGCCCGATCCGGTTTTCCTCTCGCAGTGACGGTGGATGCGGCTCACCCGAGTTTAAACAACGACGAGCACAGTGGAGGCGCCAAGGATGCCGCAGTCCAAGTCGCGGAAGATTGCCGTGCTCGGATACCGATCAGTGGGTGAGTAGAGCCGCCTGTGAAGAGGACCTGTGCCCCCCTCAGGTGGTGGCCGCCATTTTGGCACGCGATGTTTGAGAAGACTTCCACCCTCTTCTCCCATATGGAGGGTGAGGGGCAGTGTGTGTGTCCCAACCTAGCTGGGCATGGCAGACATATGGAGAGCATTGTCCTGGGGGGCTGGAGATGCCAAAGCCTTTTACTGGACACATGCTTCCATCACACTGTGCCCCCCACCCCGAAGGATGGCATCAGAACTCGTCATTTTACGCCAAGTTCACATTGACGTTAGAATCTGCGTCAGACGTGTTATTTTGGCGCTCCTGAACGCCTAGCAAAGCCGTCCGCAATCATGAGCAGCGGACAGAGCCAGTCATGTGTGGAAAAAATGAGCGATTCCGTCACTGTACGCCAAAAATTAAAGATGTGCCCCCCCCCCTCCAAAAAATAAAAAAAATATGTAGCTGCTTTTGCTATTCAGACACTTACCTGTGTATTTAGCGCTGTCCCCCCAGCCAATTCTTCAGTGGGCTCTCCGGTACTGGCGCTGCCATCTTGACTAAGGGAAACTGGCAGTGAAGCTGGTCACTTGGTGTGCATGTGTGACTTTTTTTCTTCTTTTCTTAATAGGCTCCTTTTAACCACTTCAACAACGAGGGTATCATGATGTCCTTGGCTTTGTGCGGTGATATCTCAATGATGCATGCAGCTACAGGCATCGTTCGGATATCACTGTTTTCTACCGGTGATTCTGTGCATGCTAATAATGATCGTTCTTATAGACAGTGGGAGGAGACCTCCCACCGCCATCCGGTGTTTCGCTCTCTCCCGTGCCATCGGGGGCCAGGAGAATAAATTGGCCTGTGCCACGACGGAGATTTCGTTATCTCTGACCGTCAGAGGCCTGGACGCAACGTTGTGATGTCACACCCAGGTACCCGGAAGTAAACAAAGCTGCAATCCCGGCTGTCAGCATGAGATTTGGGGGGGAAAAAAATTACGATCTCATTCTTTCCAGCCTGGAGGAGAGATAAGGGGTTTTATTGACTCTTCAAAAAAATACCTGTTGCAATCTATTCCTATTGCAAGGGATATTTACATTCCTTGTAATGGGAAGAAAAGTGATAATGGAAAAAAAGTGTAAAACTTGTTAAGTTTTAAAACGCCAATGTCCCTTGTAGCTTGCACTCAGGAGTGAATACACATTTAAGTCCCGCCCACATATGTAAACGCTGTTCAAACCTCACATTGCCACATACGTTAGTGTGTGCAACAATTATCGCACTAGACCTCCTCTGTAACTCAAATGACAACCTGTACAAAAATGTAAAACATCGCCTATGGAGATTTTTAAGTATTGAAGTTTGGTGCCATTCCATGAGTGCGCAATTTTAAAGCGTGACATGTTGGGTATCTATTTCGTAACATCTTTCATATTGTACAAACAATGGCTAACTTTACTGTGTTTTTTTTTTTTTTTTCAAAAGTTTGCAAAATTTTTGAGCAAATACTGTGTGGGATCAGTTGCAATGACCGCCATTTTATTCCTTAGGGTGTCTACTAAATAAAAATAAATGTTTGGGGGGGTTCTGAGTAATTTAGCAAAAAATGATGATTTTTACGTGAAGGAGAGAAGTGCCAGAATAGGCCTGGTATTGAAGTGGTTAAGCTAGTGCAATGTTGGTTCACTTTAGAGATGTGCATTTGTTTTCGTCCGAATGCATTTTCGTTATTGTTTAACCAACTGTGCAGAATCCGAGATCTGACATAAAAAAAATGCTTGGTTTACGTTGCTACAACAGTTTGATATAGATGGGAGATTCGACATGACCCTGACAATAGTAATCTGTCTATCGTATCTGCGGTCAAATGTGCCCTTAGTCCAAGATTATTCTACAAAAAAGATTCCACATTATAGAGACCGTGTTGGGGTAGACCATTCGACATGAACGATGAAGATTAGATGAAGCAGCGAAAAACATGCAAACGTTGAGTCTGTCAAATGTTCTAAGATTCGACAAACGGCTAAACTGTACGACGCTGCAACCTTAAATTTCCTGTGAAATGCTCGGCCCATAGGCTATAGAAGAATTTGAATGTTGGTTGACTAGTAATAATTATAAATATAATTATTACTAGTGTCATACAACATTAGAATTCTTCTATAGCCTATGGGCCGAGCATTCGACCAAAATACGAAAACAAAATATTTCAGTGTGCACGTGTCTATTTCACTTAGCTTTTCCTTCGCTTTTTTTTGTTTTCCCCCCTTCTGAATTTTTTTTTTTTCTGTCTGGATCTCTCACTTCCTGTTCCGGCCAGAACAGCTCAGATGATGGAGCAAGCTTACTGAGGAGAAACGGGAAGTGAGAAATTCAGACAAGGGAGGGAAAAACATTTAGAAGGGGAAATGAAAGGAAACGGTAAGTGAACCAACAATGCACTAGCTTAACCACTTGGTATCTGCCTATAGGCAAAAGACGGGCACAAGGTGGCTCTTAATTGCTTGAAGGACATCTATAGATGTCCTCCACTCCTCCGGCCACTGGGGGCACGCACGGCCGCCGCATCACTGCAGTGCGGATGCGTGTGCCTGGCGGCTGTGGTGGTCGCCAGGCACCCATGATCGGCCGTCACAGACAAGGACGTGGATCTCTGTTTGTAAACACAGGGATCCACGTCCTGTCAGGGAGAGGAGACCGATGCTGTGTCCCTTGTACATGGGGACACAGATCGGTCACCTCCCCAAGTCAGTCCCCTCGCCCCACAGTTAAACAGTATGCAGGGTACACATTTTACTCCTTCCTCGACCCCTAGTGTTTACCCCTTTTCTGCCAGTCACATTTATACAGTAATTGGTGCATATTTATAGCCCATGTGTCCGCTGTCTCCGCCATAATGTTGCAGTCCCAATAAAAATCGCAGATCGCCGCCATTATTAAAAAAAAAAATCATTATTCTGTCCCCTATTTGCAGGCACTATAACTTTTGCGCAAACCAGTCCCTTATTGCCTTTTTTTTTTTTTTACCAGAAATACGAATATGTATCGGCCTGGACTGGGAATTTTTTTTTTTTTTTTTTTTTTTTTTTAGTAGAAAAATTAGGATATTTATTATAGCAAAAATATTGTGTGGTGTGTTTTTTTTTTTTCAAAGTTGTCACGCTTTTTTTGTTTATATGACAAAAAAATAAAAACCGCAGAGGTGATCAAATACCCCCAAAAGAAAGCTATTTGTGGGGAAAAAGATGTCAATTTTGTGTGGGAGCCACGTCGCACGACCGCAATTGTCAGTGATGCAGTGCCGGAAGCTGAAATTTTGCCTGGGCAGGAGGCGGTATATGTGCCCAGTAAGCAAGTGGTTAAAGAAACCTATTTAGAAAATAAAAACAAACCTTTACAACCCCTTTTAAGAGGTCAGTGTTCTATCAACAAATTCCTCCCATTGAAAGATTTTTAATGGGTCAACACATGCGCAATACCAAACATCACTCCAGGTGAAATGTTGATCAGCTGGCATGACTCCAACACAGCGCATGCGCAGATCGGAGGCATTATCTGACACTATGCAAACAGCGGGGGAATTTAGGTGTCAGACTGAGACTCTGTTGTGGGCATGTTTTTGTGGGTTGGAACCCACCCTTGGACGTAGACAAAATCTTTCGTTCAACACACCAAAGCCATCCTGCAGCAGACAAAACCCACCCTTCAGCACGCACAATACCCGGCCCCACAACAGCAAGGCAAAATCTGACAAGTGTGTTCTCCCTCTGCTGTGTGCGTAGTTTTCAATACTGTCTTCAGTCAAAAATGCCTCCGATACGTTTACATCAAGCTGATCAACATATCACCTGGAGTGACGTTTGTTACTGCGCATGTGCAGACCCATTGTGGGCCCTTTTCGACAGGAGGCATTTCTTGATGGAACACGGGCTGGGGGGGAACTTCCAGTTCACTGCAGTGGACTGAGCCATAGGGCTAGGCTTTTTTTTTTTTTTTTGTAGTTTGAAGCTAAAAAGGGGGAGGGGGATTATCCATATAGATCACATCACCACTACAGCTGGAGTTTTAGGGATAATTTTTTCTTAAACTTTTCTTGCACTAAAGGTGCCAATGGCTGGCAATAAATTAATTTTACTTTAAATTCATGATATTGGGTCGCATATAATACAAATGTATATAAAGTGTATCCTTGGTTCTGTTTTTGCTCCAAAATTTCTATTTGCAGCTCCCTATTTTTTTATTTTTTTTGCTGAAATGCAATACCGGTAATTAAAAATTAATAACCATAATATTAAACGCCAACCAAACTAAATAAAAAAAAAAAAGAAAAACATGCCATTTAAATAAATGAACACTTACAGAAAAGTGAAAAAATAAATTTATGCAGTAGTATGTTGGATTGCAAGTAATGTGGTTAACTAGCTTTTCGTAATACAAGCTATTTAAAAATAAAAATCATGACTGTTTGCTTGTGTCTCGCAAAACAAGCAGGATTCAAGCCTGTGCAGTGGCCAGAGGTGCGGGGGCGCTGGTGACACTTGTAGCCGTTCTTATACTTAGTTCCCAGGTGCATCTGAGGGGTCTCCAAGTATTTCTGAATCTCTCTGGCACCCCCCCCACCTTTGGCCGTATATGGTACTGCATACGTTTAGAAGTCGATGTGGAACAAATTCTCTTAGTTTCCATTGACTTCTATGGGAAACTCTCTTTGCTATGAGTGCTTTGGTTTACAAGCATTCCCCTGGAACAGATTATGCTCATAATCCAAGGTTCTGCCGTATAAGTGGAAGACATTTTTTTTTTTTATTGATTAAACGCTGAACTCTTTAAACTGTACACAAATGTGCAAAGATGACGCTCAGGTGTGAATGCAGCTTTAATGCTCGTCGGTACCTTCCATTTAAGTCTATAGTAACGCACCTGTAGCCTTTACGACATGTTTGGCAAACGTTCGTCAAATATTAGTGAGGTGAGAGGGGAGGCCCCTTGGTGGACTTCTAAGGTACCGCTTAAAGTGGTTGTGGAGCTTACAAATTATTTTATTTTTGACAAGCTTGTTATGCTTGCCTGGATAAGTATGCAATGGTATTGCAGTGTACCTTTATCCTCCCCTCGGTCTCCCACTGCTCCTTTTTGGTGTGCCACTTGCTTTCTATAGGATCCCATCTGTGGGCTTGCTCCCAAGCTGGGCTGTGTGAGTCTCTAGACACACAGCATGGCTTGGCCCCACCCCTGCTTGTTTAATATAAATGACAGAAGCCTGCCTGTGAGATGAGAGATACTGCAGATGCAATGTAAATATTTGCCAGCACACCACAGATCCTTAACTTGGTCTGGCTGAGTTTTTCTATTAATGAAAGATTGCAAACAGAAGTGCAATGGTTTGGAGATATCCGAAGGGACCCTCTGTGGTTTAGAAACATTGCGCTTCTTCGTTTGATCTTTCTTCATAAAATATTCAGATTTGGCTGAAGATCAATGGTGTGCTGGTGAATATTTACATTGTGTCATGCATGCTCCAGTATCCAGCTTGTGGTCGTTGCAGCACCCGGTACCTTTTGAGAGCTCATTTCAGGGACATGTGTGATGGGAATATGTACTGTTGGCTACTGCAGGTGAGCACAGTGCAGGATCAATAACAGGACTCGGGTATTTGGAGGGGCTTGAAGGCTCAGTCATCTGAGTGGCTTAAGACCAGGGGTCTCAACTGGAGGCCCTCCAGCTGTTGTGAAACTGCATGTCCCATGAGTCATTGTAAGGCTGACATTTACCTACATGACTCCTGCAGGGAGAGGCATGGTTGGGCTTGTAAGCTTCAGATTCTGTGGGTGGGTCTGTCTGGAGCTCGGTGGATGGAGCTGTGATGTCAGTAGACTCCCTGCCCACCTCTACACTCCCTTGTCACCATGCATTTTCTTGTTTCTTACACTGAACTTCTGCTATGATCACTAACATCCAGTCAAAATCCAGAAAGGTCCCCACATGACTTCATCATGTCAATCGTGCTGAGGTGTGGAACAGCCAATCCTGGGAGGGCTGGAGAAGAAAGGAGGGGATCAGAAGTACACAGAATGCCTCTCACGGGCTCCTGCACAGGATATGCAAGTCACTCACAGCAAGGGGGAAGAAATGACTTGCATTTCTGTATTTTTATCTTGCTGAAAAAAATGAGTTGCTCAGAGCTGATTTGGCTTTGTGGCAAGACTGAGCATAGATGACATGAAATCCTATACTGTACAAGGTGTAAGCCTTAATTACTTTTTTTTTTGCATCTAATGGACAATAGGGATGAAATGGTGTTCTAATCCTATTCCAAACCCAGGTGAGCAATCATCTGCAGCTAAGGGGTTAATGGGGGCAGCAAATGGTTCAAATGCAGATTGGCCCAGTGTAATGATGGTTTCCTCGTGGGGGTCGCTCACATAGGCTCAGACGAGGATCCAACATGTGCCTGAGCTCATCCTTGATGAACTTCATCAGGATATAGAAATTAACATGACCTGTATTGTTAAAAGAAGCTTTTATAAACTTTTGTATGCTGCACATAAAAATTATTCTATTTGTGAATGTTTCTCAGGCTTGTTTCTCAGGCTTGTTTTTTGTATCTGTAGCCTTATCCATCTATTGCCCTGATGAGTGACTTTTGCTCTCCAAAATTAGTTGGCTCCCCCCTTTTTGTCCGTTAAGGTGGACCTTTACTTATGCACTTTGGATCTTTTGCATCCATAACCCTCTCACCAGGTTTTACATAAAGGAAGCGGTATAATTGGATAATTTATGAGTTGATGGTGGATGACACGCATCAATAATGTTGGGGTAAAATACTGTTTTATTGGTGTGGTTGGGAGTTCAACACGCATCACTGTGGATGTCTGACCGGGGAGCAGAATATCACATCTAGATATGTATTTACATTTGGTTAGACTGTCATGTGTATTGCAGCTCAGCCACTGTAAATCACACCTGACAGAATAACGGAAACCCCCCGGCAGCTGTTGGAGAACTCGACAAGTTTTCAATAAAGGTCAGTGAAGTACCTTGAGCATGTGCACTGCAGCGATTGGTAGATCTTAGGAAAACTTGCCAAGTTCTCCAGCAGATGCCGGGGGTTTGTTTTCTGTCGGGTGCATTCACATGGCCACCTTGTCAATCTGCTGCTTGGATATTTAGACAGAACACCGGTGTTCACATTCAAAGATGGTAGGATGCAGTAATGTTGGTCCTGTGCTTTTACTTCAAGGTGTAAGGAGCTGTTCATGTAAATATTAAAGGGGAGGTCTGTCCACCCCTGCAAAAAGTTAAGCCAGCAGCTACACATACTGCAGCTGCTGACTTTTAATAATGGGACACTTGCCTGTGCTGAAGTCCAGCAATGTCGACACTGCAGCTGATGTCTTCATCCCTTACTGCCATTGCCAGTAAGGGAACCGGCAGTGCAGCATTACAGCTTCACACCGGGTCCTTGCTGCGCTCACCTACTGCTCTCCTGGTGGGGAGTGAAAGACAAATGAGCGAAGTTTGGTTGTCTGGTTTGAGCGGTGATATCTGAATGATGCCTACAGCTACAGACATCATTCAGATATCCTTTTAGTGCTGGCGATTCACTGCACCATAAGAACGATCATAGTGGCTGTTTGCCGCTTGATCGTTCTTGCAGGCGGTTTGAGGGGATGTCTCGTTCACCTCTCGCAACCCTCAGGTGCTTCTATTGACTGGGAAAAGGGAGTCGCTGAATGCAGACTATGGCGATTTCGGTTGACCCGATGGTCCTTTTAACCCCTGCTAGTGTCCGAAAAGCAGTGCTAAAACTAGCGGCGCTTTACTGCTAACACATACACCGCCCCAGTGTGAAAGGGATCTTGGTGTAGATTGAAGCCTGCCTGAATGTTTGCCACTAGTGCATTTTCATCCAACAACCTATCTGCATCTTAAAGCAAAGCACATGAGTGCATGTAAATGTAAGGTGATTAAAAGCAGAGATGAGATTTTTATCGTAACCTGTTTTTATGATGGATGACATGAAAATACATTTACATAAAAGGGCTATGCATATTGAAAACAAATGCGTTTGTAATGCGTTTGCAGCAGGGTGTATCTTTTTTAAATAAAAATGCTTTTGGAGTAAAAAGCTAAAGATGGGTTTCTATTTAAGATCCATTTAATAATCCAGCATGATGGCGCTTGGTTATGTAGCATGAGGCTGTATATTCTGCAATATTTGTTTTTGGTAAACTTATTCAAACAATCCAAGCTGAGATAACATGCATTACATTAAAGCAGTTGAACGATTTTCCACAGTAACATGAGATAAAAACAAACTGATTGAATCGGTTCTGATGTTGCTGTTTTACTAACTTGATAGCTTATTCTAAATGGGAAAACCTGAAATTTGTTTGCAAATTTTAAGATTCTAACTACCAGCAAGAATGAGTCTTTGCGTTTTTTAAAGCGCACCTGTCCCTTCATATCTATCATGGCAGCGCCTGATGGTGGGCATACTCTCCTGCTGCCACCATGTCCCTCACCTTGTGTCGCTGCTGCATCACCAGCCGTCCCATTTAAAGTGAATGAGACTGTCGGTGAGTCACCAGCCGGACAGAGGAGCAGCTGCAGTGGGACAGATGCTCTCTAAAAATCGTGATTTTTTTTTAAATGGAGTAGATTTAAAGTTATTTTACTAGTGATTAAAATCGTCTTGCTTTCAATTGCATCCACCCTGGTTTGCAGTGAGTTTCGTTTATGCAGTATGGTGTGAAAGGACTCGATGGTTTCATTAGGGCTTATTTTGCTGTCTCTTGTTGTGTAGTCGCTATTCCTGATTGTAGGATGGATGCCATGCTTTTATTGTGGGGGCATATCCTCCTCGTAGCCTTGTCTGAGACTGTGCTGTTTACTCTTCAGTAGGCAGTTTTCATGACCTTGTTGGTTTTGCAGACTTCTCTACACTAGTGTATTGGCCTGTACATTCTTGATGGAATACCCAGACCGGTAGGAAATCATGTTGTACTGCTCTGGTGTAAAACGATAACAGTTGTGGGAATAGCTCATGAAACTTCAGGAAGCATTTTTTCAATGTAAAATGAACATAAAAGGCAGCTGATGACATTTCAGGTCACAATGCTGATTGCAGTCTGGAAACATCACTGACACAGTAGTGAGTGGGCTGGTCACAGGCATGTTCTACATTTTGTAAATTTACAATGCTGACCCTTCCCACATCAATGGCTCATCCTGGATATTTCTGAAAAGTTGGAATCCACTAGATGACAAGTAGGGTTGTCCCGATACCACTTTTTTAGGACAGAGTACAAGTACCGATTACTTTTTTCAAGTAGTCGCCGATACTTTTATTTATTTTAAATGTCCCCCACAAATGCAGCCGTGTCTCTCCCAGCCGTGTCCCCCACATATGCAGCCATGTCCCCCATACCTAGCAGCCGCCCGGGGAACATCACACCTTTCATTTGAATAGCTGTAGTGTTCCCGTGCGTATAGACACTCCCCCTTGCTCGAGATTGGACAGATCACCCATCCAATCCCGAGCAAGGGGGAGTGTCTATACGCGCAGGAACACTACAGCTATTCAAATGAAAACTGTGATGTTCCCGCACGCTTTAACCGTGCGGCGGCTTTCATTGCGGCGGGACAAGTTCTCTTTTTAGGTATCGGGGGGGGGGGGGGGGGGGTTACAAGTACTCAGTATCTGTCCCGATACTGGTATCGGGACAACCCTAATATTGACAAGGCACACTTTTGTGCAACGCTCTGCTTTTGGTGGTTCCCTTGCTTTCGACAAATGCATATCAGAGACCGCCGCTATATTAGAGACCGCCGCTGAGGTTTTCTTATGTGAAGGTATACATGGTTGCCTAAATTCGCCTTTCCAGCTGCCTTCTGTTGCTGCCATGTGATACAAATGGCATTTTTGGCATAAAAGCCTTTCATGTGTCTAGAATGGGAGAGGTTAGATTCCCTTTACACCATGTGCTTGCTGCTTTGATAAATGGGTGCGCTGTCCCCCCCGTCCCCCCCCCCCAATTCAGAAATAATGATCTCTAAACTCGTTTAACCTCAGGCACAGGTGGATACAAATGAAGTGGCCAATTTACAAAGGGTGAAGCTGGGAAATCTGATGCTGTTGTCCATGGCAACATGTTCAGTGTAATGTTTCAAATTAAGCAAATTCTCTCTTTATAGGAAGAGCTTCAGTTTTATGACTGGTACTTTTTATCATGTGTTCATGTTTGTACCAAAGGGTCAGCCCAACTCTTCAAATGAACCTATGGGGGGAAGTGTATTTGATTCCCTGCTGATTTTGTATGTATGCTCACTGACAAATGATCAGTCTATAATGTTAATGGTAGGTTTTTAACAGTGAGACAGATTATCAAATATCCAAAAAAAATGCATTTCAAAAATTATAAATTTGCATCTTGAGTAGGGGTGCAACGGATCGTGCCCGATCTGCACGGGTTTGACTTGTTCAGATCGGCACCAAATGAGATCTGAGCGTCGGCCACCTTGGTACACCCGCCGGCGGTGCGCGCTGACGTCTTCACCCCTCCCTCTGCTCGTGGATCTTCTATTCTGCAAGAGCGTACTGTCTGCATGCAACAGGGTACAGTGAGTTGATTCATGTTGGCTATTAGTGGGAGAAATGGCTATTATTACCGTGTTACTGTTTACTAGTGTGGGGGCAATGTTGGACTGGAATGGTGATGGTGAGTGGGGGACAATGGTGGACATTACAGTGCAAGTACAGTGAGTTGGATGTTGGACTGGCTATTATATTAGTGATTACTAGTGGGGGCAATGTAAAACTGGCGTTTACTAGTGTGGGGGGGCCGGGGGCAATGTTGGACTGGAACAGTGATGGTGATGACGAGTGGGGGACAATGGTGGACATTACCATATAGAGCCATTGGCCCAGCTAGAGCCCAGACTTGAATCTGACTTTTTTTTCATAAATCATATACTTTTTTTTTTTTCTGATCCGTGAGTTTTTTTGATCCGTTGCACCCCTATTAATGAGTGAAATTCGTATTTGATTCCCCCCTTTTATCGTGTGTGTTTTAAAGGAAGTGCTCCTAATCTCGGCTTGTTACCTGTATAAGACACCTATCCACAGAAGCAATCGGATTTCAATCTCCACCATGGCCAACAGCAAAGCTGTCCAAGGATCTCAGGGACACGATTGTAGACCTATGCAAGGCTAAGCTACAAGACAATTTTTTAAATATATACTGTACTATGTTGCGCTGAGTAAATTGATGCCTAACTTGTCATGCTTCAAAATTGCGCCTGCTCGTGGAATTGTGACAAACTGACACTTAAACTCCATAGGTGACTTTTAAAAAATGTCTACAGGTTACCAGTTTTGAGTTGGATGAGGTCTTTTGCTAGAATTATTGGTTTCGCTCGAACGATCATGGCGATACCTCATGTTGCTCCATACTCAAGATCACGGTTTAAAAATAAAATAAAAAAATTGAATCCTTTATTCCTATTACAAGGAATGTAAACATCCTATGTAATAAAAAAAAGCATGACAGGACCTCTTTAATGTGAGATCTAGGGTCAAACACCTCACATATTTATAACTAAATGCAATTAGTCCCTTTTTTAAGGCTGCTGGGTGGGATTGACATTGCTTATGTCATTGAGTGGGGGCTCTCATTCCCTCACTCCCAGCCTCCGAGGGGAAAGGATCTGATTGTCTTCTCCGTTACTGATGGCTCTGGTAAGCAACGGAGACAACCGCCACATGGAGGGTGAGAAAAGTGATCTCGCAGCAAATCTGCCCCAGAGGCCACTTTTTATCTTAACATGGACTGCCTCCTGGTTATGGGGGGGGGGGGGGGGGGCGGGAAACAGGGTTATGGCAGCTATATGCTGGTAACCCTGGTTTTAAACGTCAAAGTATCGCCATATGTTATGATGGCGGGTGGTATTTTTATCCATTTGATGATAAACAAAAACAAATGGATAATCTCCCTAGATAGGACTGTCGAGTGTTCTAATCCCTCTCCACTTAGTCCAAAACTGAAAATGTTTTGATATTTTTGTTACACTAACATTTTGTCTGGCAAGCGCTATGCTGCTTAGCCCATTGTCAGGTGTCAGAAAAGCTCTTCATATAGTACCCAAGGTCTTTAACAAATGTCTAAACTTGTTAAGCAGCCATGACAGTGCTTGCTTGCAGCTGTCCTAAAACACTAGGGTTGTCCCGATACCGATACTAGTATCGGTATCGGGTCCGATACCGAGTATTTGCGGGAGTACTTGTACTCCCGCAAATACCCCCGATGCCTAATCCGGATACTTTTTTTCTTTTTTTTTCGGAGTGGGGGCGGAATGGGGGCGGAGAGAGGGCAGAGAGAGGGCGGAAAGGGGGCGGGAACCGATCGCAGAGGAGACTGAGGGGGCAGCGAGGAAGGCGGACTGGAGGCGGAGAGGAAGCGAAGAAGAAAGCGGAGAGCAGAGCAGTCCCCAGGTATGTATAAAATCACACTGGATCATTGGAGAGCTGCTGCTGCTGCCGCTGCCGCCGCCGTCTAGCTGTTCGGCGCTTAAGCCAGGGAACATAACAGCTTTCATTTGAATAGCTGCTGTTCCCTGCCGCGCGTCGTCATGGCCCCTCCCCCTTGTCGGGCGCTTTTCCCAGGATTGGACAGGTGATCTGTCTATCAAAGTGCCCGGACAAGGGGGAGGGGCCATGACGACACGCGGCAGGGAACAGCAGCTATTCAAATGAAAGCTGTTATGTTCTGCTGAGCGCCGAACAACTAGACGGCGGGGGAGACATAACTGCATATGAGGGGGGAGACATGGCTTCATATGGGGGGCAGACATGACTGCATATGAGGGGGGAATTATGGCTGCATTTGGAGGGAGACATGGCTGCATATGAGGGGGGACTGCATATGAGGGGGAGACATGGCTTCATATGGGGGGAGACATGGCTTCATATGGGGGGAGACATGACTGCATATGAGGGGGGAGTTATGGCTGCATTTGGGGGGGAGACATGGCTGCATATGGGGGGGAGTCATGGCTGCATTTGGGGGGGAGACATGGCTGCATATGGGGGGGAGTCATGACTGCATATGAGGGGGGAGTTATGGCTGCATTTGGGGGGAGTCATGACTGCATATGGGGGGGAGTCATGACTGCATATGAGGGGGAGTCATGACTGCATATGGGGGGGAGACATGGCTGCATTTGGGGCGCATTGCTGCATTTAAAAAAAAGTATCGGTATTCGGAATCGGCGAGTACATAAAAAAAAGTATCGGTACTTGTACTCGGTCCTAAAAAAGAGGCATCGGGACAACCCTATAAAACACCAATGAAATATCTCTTCTAAGGGTACGTACAGGTGCTTGAAGATGTCATGTTGTGATGTGGTTGCAGAACAGTACAAGAATCACTGTCATTTGTTTATCTTCTCAGTAATTGCTGAATGCTTGTAAAACTGCCAGCGTAGTGCTTTGGGCTTTCAGAAATTTTAGTTTTAAAAAGGTATGTAAATGCTGGCAAGATCCATTTGGTCCTTTTTAAAGCTGAGGTTCGCACAGTAAACCACTGCTTTTTGGCACCGGGCAGGGGTGGTGCAGATACCTGTCTGAGATGGGTATTTGCACCGCTTCTGGGTTCCACTGTCTTCTGCGAACACTGTTCCCAGGAGAGAGTGGGGACCAGTGACGGCGTGCCGCGATCCTCGCGCAGTAGGGAATCGGGCAGTGAAGCCGCAAGGCTTCACTGCCTGATTCCCTCAGATTATGGCGGTGGAAGCAGTCGAGGAACGAGCGATTGCTCAGCCTCGTCTGCTGACATTGTGGGTGCACTGGACAGGTAAGTGTCCATTTTTTGCAAGTCAGCAGCTGCAGTATTTGTAGCCGCTTGTTTTTTAAAAAAAATGGGTGGACCTCCTGCTTTAAAGGAATGGCATTTGAATACCAGGCCTTTATGGCATAAAGCACGATGGGTCCTCAATAGAGATCTGGTGTCAAAAAGACCTCAGATCTCCATTACTTAAAATCGAGAGATCCAAAAGATATTAATCTTTTGCTCTAAAAAAAAAAGGCTACTGCTGCCCTAGACCGGATGTGTCATCTGGACGCCATATAGGCGATCGGACTCTGCTCCCTTGGTTGTTTCTTGGGTGCACTGGTGAAAACTAACCCCTTTTTTCCACTTCCATTATGGCTATATGGCCAATATAACCCTTAAACAAACCAAAAAAAAAACCACAACATAGATGGTTTTGTGGCTAACATACAACTTGGAAGATATTATCATAATTTATTTGTCACTTGTTGACATGGTGTACTGTGCACCAGGGCTGCCATTCTTGTCAATCTTTCTAGTGTTTTGAGTTGCTGATCCAGAAATGGTGTAAATCGGAATTTCTCAACCAGGGTCCCATGGAACTCTAGCAATGAGCACTCTCTGCCACTCTGATAAGTTACCACTGACACTTTAATTTGTAGGAAATCAACCAAACAAGCATCATTTCTGAATCGTTTTATAAATGGCATGGGCTTAAGTATTAAGTGAACCTGGGTCAGCATATGTCTGCTTTCACCCAGCCGTTTAAAGACAGACCTACTTTTCTATTGCATAACACTGCTGGAAGGTTCACACCCCCTCATGACCAGGTCATTTTTTGCGATATGGCACTGCATTACTTTAACTGACATGCGACTCTGTACCCAAATACAATTAGTTTTATGCTTTAGCAGTCTTTTGTCTATAGCACGGTACTGAGGTGGTTAAACGGAAGTATTTTACTGATTATTACACAGGAATTTTTCTCCTAGAAATTGGGTAAAAAATTGCGTTGCTGAGATATTGCATATGTGGCCAGGCTAAAGAGCAAGAGAATGTAGACGAAAAGATGAATGCAAGTATTTAGAAGGTGGGTTGGGGGGGTGAGAAGTGTGGCACTGGGTACCTAGGTGGGGATCCAATCTCTTTAGAGGTCTGCACTAACAGTTGTGGGTGACATGTTCCATATTTGAAGAGGGCTAATGTTGGAGCTTGGTTAGATTGGCATTTGTGGGAGTAACTACACTACATTCATGTCTGGCATTGCATCCAATCCCCCCTGTGTACTTGTATGTATTCTACAGTGTTGAAGTGTATGTAAACCCACTCTCATCCTTTTCTAAACTACTGCCATAGTGCTGATCTATAAGGATATAGATGCCTCCTGCATGTATTCTTACCTGTCCAATGTCTCCCCCCTCTGTTATGAGACCCGAAACTGCAGGTTCTGTGGGTGGGTCTGTTGTCAGAGCTTGGTGGGTGGAGTTGTGATGTCAGACCCCCTGCCCACCTTGCCAATATGCATTTTCTCCTGTGTATTTCTTACGCTGGACTTCTGCTATAATCACTAACATCCAGTTAAAACCCAGAAAAGTCACCCAATCATGCTGAGGTGTGGATCAGCCAATCCTGGGAGAGCTGGAGAAGAAAGTAGGGGATCTGAAGTACAAAGAATGCCTGGCTTATGCATGAGATATGTAAATCGCCTGTCACTCACAGCAAGGCAAGAACGGACTACTATTTCTGTTAGTTTTTAACTTGATGAATAGCTGAGAGGACTGTTTAGAGCTGAATTAACTCTTAAATCTTATACTGTACAAACCGTATTTAAAAAAAATATATATAAAAAAAAATTGGGTTTACATCCACCTTAAGTGTTGACAGATCTGCTTTAAGTTTCATGACCTAGCATTCCTTTTCTGACCTAGTGGCATTAACACTGCAGAGCCTCCTTTAACCTTTCAGACAGTGTCAAATTCTGCATATACACAGTTCAGATTGTGGCACCTTTCCTTCTTGCCATCTTCTTAATGCTCATTCCTTTGCTTTACTTGTATGCCCCCCTTTTTTTTTCTTTCTTTCATCTCTTGTATGTGTTTTTAGTACAATTTTAATACTCTCTGCACAGCTAGTGTAACCCATAACACTGATTTTTATTCTTTCCCCTCAGGTAAATCTTCTTTAACGATTCAATTTGTTGAAGGGCAGTTTGTGGATTCCTATGACCCAACTATAGAAAACAGTAAGTACATTTTATGTTGGAGAGGTATGGGTTTAGAAAAAGGAAATCCTTTCTCACCTCTGTACAGCAGCATCAGTCCCATATCTGCTGTGAGACCTGAATTGAGTGATCACTGGTTATAAAAAATCCGGCTCGGTGCAGGTAAATTCAGCCTAGATTGGTATAGCTGCAGTCATGATTGCATTAGTAGCTCAATGACTGACTTCACCTGTTGCCTGGAACGTATCTTTAAAGTAGGACAGAGCAACGTAGCTGCTGCTCCATTACTTAGCACTTTTTTGTCCCCTTTAAAATGTTTTCCTTTTTAAGACGGGTTATCTTATCGGTTCCTAGCACTATGTTGTAGGATGTCCTTCCATAACTTTGCTAATCTTGCCCTAACTATCAGATGTAATCGCAGCAGTCAATGTGCAGTCTAGTATTATGTCTGGTGACTTTTTGACTCTCATTCTTCTATAATAAACGTTAACCTTTTTGGTGTGCATAACACATCATAGCTGTTTGCTTTAAACAGTCACCATATCATACATTCATGCTGTTTTGAAAGAACGTATCTTTGTTTTCATGGTTGTGATGGGAAAAGCTAGTCCTGACTTTTTTTTTTTTTTCTTAAGCATTTACAAAACTGATCTCTATAAATGGACAAGAGTATCACCTTCAGCTAGTCGATACCGCTGGACAAGTGAGTACTAGGTGTTCTATATATGAAGGTCTGTGGTTTCTGAACAGGTAGTACAACCACCTGGCTGTAGAGCTACACAATTCTGGTAAAAATGAGAATCGTGATTCTTTTGTATAAAATGAAGATCACAATTCTCAAAAGTATTTAAAGTTATTTTCAACACAACGGAGCTTATGTGGTTAAATACAGTATATGTAAATCTGACGGACTGTTTACGTGTTAAATTTTAAAAGCCACAGCAAACCTGCTGACCTTGCATGCTTACTAATGTGAAAGAACGGCTCTGATTTTTATATTTAACTAAATGTGAAAATCGGAGGTGCTCTGTCACATTAGCAAGCATGTAAGGTTTGCTGCTGCTTTTAAAATTTAACATGTAAACAGTCAGATTTACATATACTGTATTTAACCACACCCAAAAATCGCAGGTCATCCAGCCTTGAGTTTACGGGGGGGGGGGGGGCTCTCCTACATGAAAAGTCATCACTTTTTTTGCTAGAAAATTAACCCCCAAAAATTCATAGGGAATACAATTGGGGTAATTGCAATGTCGCACATATATAAATTGCTGTGCAAATACCATCTACCGTTTTCAGCGCAGCCCCCTCCCCTCAGATGCCTGCCCAAGACCACCAGGGAATGCCAATTGGTGCCCATTGTAAGTGCCACCTTATCAGTGCCCATCAGTTAGGCTCCATGCACACTGGAAGCTAAAAAAAAAGGCTATAAAATGGCTTTGCAAAGAGCCTTTCAAAGGTTTTTAGCATTTTTTTCAATGGATAAACGCTGGCGCGCAGCGTTTTTTTGCGTATTTAGCATTTTTAGCCTTTAGAAATATTTTTTTCTTAATAAAAAAAGTATGTTTAGCAAAAAACAAAAACCGCAGAGGTGATCAAATACCACCCAAAAAAACTATTTGTTGGGACAAAATGATAGTTTGTGTTTTGGGTACAGTGTAGCATGACCATGCAATTGTCATTTAAATGGCACTGGAAATTGCCCTGGGCAGGAAGGGTGGGAAGTGCCTGTTATTGAAGTGGTTAATATTGAGCTTGCATAGATACAGTACTCTCACTTGTGTACATGTTTGCTGTATACATGGGCCTATATGACACTGCCTTGAATGCAAGTTGTCCATTGCAGATAATGCCATGCGAACAAATCGTCTCAATGTCTGTCCTGTTTACAGAATTATTTTACCTGTGCTTGCTACAATAAAGTTTCTGTGGAAGCACAAGAATGTCTGTGTGGATCTCAATTTATTTTCTTTTTATAGGATGAATTTTCAATATTCCCTCAGACTTACTCCATAGATATTAATGGATATATACTTGTATATTCAGTCACCTCCATTAAAAGGTGAGTTTGTTTCCCAGCATATTTCAGTCTTGGTCTGTCTTGTTTTTTCTATTCATGTGGTGCCGTGAACAGGTTTATGGAAAACTAGCACAGCCAAGGGTGCTTATAACTGATACTCTGTATAGTTAACCGCTTACTGACCACCCACCGTAGTTATAGTTATATGGCAGCAGGTCGGCTCGGCTCCGCAAAATCACGTAATGTGATTTTTTTTTTTTTTTTTTTTTTTTTTTTTTCCATTGCGCTAAGGGCACGTGCGGTTCCTGGTGCTGATGCAAGTGCCCGGCGGGCACGATCACCGACGGGCACACGCGATCGCTTGTGACAGTCAACTCCCGGTTGTTTTAGGGGAGAAATTACTGTTCGTCTGTTCATACAATGTATGAAACAAATATAAATGGTCTGCAGTCACCAGTGATACACCTCCATCCCTGTATGCATATGCAGAAAGTCGCCCTACAATGTATGAACGGCGATCTGTCAATTCCCCCCTCCCTTCAGTTAGAACACGAGGGAACATAATTAAGCCCTTCCCTGACAGTGACATTTTTACAGTAATCAATGCATTGATCACTATAAAAATGACAGTGGACCCAAAAATTTTAAGGTTCCGCCATAGGGTCGCAGTACCGATAAAAATCGTAGACCGCTGCCATGCCCTAAAACTATACATTTTGTAGACGCTATAACTTTTCGCATTTTTTTCGTAAAAGTAGAAGCATACGTATTTGCCTAAACTGAGGGCAAATTTTTTTTTTTCTTCTAAATTGTGCTCTATTTATAGCGCAAAAAAACCCGCAGAGGTGATCAAATGCCACCAAAATAAATCTCTATTTGGGGGGGACGTCAATTTTGTTTGGGAGCCACGTCGCGCAACCACACTATTGTCAGTTAAAGTGACGAATCGCAAAAAGGGCCTAATCATTGACCAGCAGACTGGTCTGGGGCTGAAGTGGTTAAACTTTATACAAAATAAACACCCCCCAAAATCAATGCTGTGGGTAAAATCGGAGCCTGAAAGGTTGGGTGCCGGAAATACAGTGGGATGATCACAAGGTACAAATGAGGGTAGTTCTCCTATGACTTGTCACCCATATGAAGTGTGGGAACACATTCTATAGAACAATGCAACTGACAACATTGGCAAGACTTAAGCCCTGTACACACGATCGGATATCTGATCCGATGGATTTTTTTATATTTTTTGTCGAATATCCGATGAAGCTGACTCATCAGTCTTGCCTACACACCATCAGTCAAAAATCCGACCGTGTCCAACGCAGTGACATAAAACACTACGACGTGCTGAGAAAAATGAAGTTCAATGCTTCCGAGCATGCGTCGACTTGATTCTAAGCATGCATGGATTTTTGACTGATGGACTTCCACAGACTTTTTTTTTTCATATGAAAAACCCTATCGGTTTGTCCGATGAAAGCGGTCCATCTGTTTTCATCAGACAAACCCAATCACGTGTACAGGGCTTAAATGAGTACTTCTATTTTTTATACTGATCAACCCACCAACACTTCCCTTGCATATGGGTAATGGGCACACGTAACTTTAACACATGACTATGTGAAAAAAGAGGATGTAATTTTACTTTGACCCATAAATAATGGCCATCATAAAGAAATGCCAACTGCATCTTTGTATGCATCCTTGGCTAGATAAATTTATTGATCCCAGATAGAGTTGAGGGGGGTGGTTGGTTTTGTTTGCCAAAAAAACTTCTTGCAGTCTAATTTTTTTTTTTTTATAGCTTTGAAGTGATTAAAGTAATCCATGAGAAGTTGTTGGACATGGTTGGAAAAGTCCAGTAAGTGCAATTTTTTGGTTAACTTCTGCATTTAGCAAACCTCTGAAGATTACTGATTGACCTGTCTCTTTCAGGGTACCCATAATGTTGGTTGGAAATAAGAAAGATTTGCACATGGAAAGGTATGTTACAGCTTTTGTCTGCAAATTAACTTGACTCATTGTGTAGTTCTTGGGGTAATGCATCTGGGAAAACTACCTTCTGTCCACCAGCACAGCCCCCCCCCCCCCCCAACAGGCATATAGGGGTAACATAGTAGTGCAGCAGGCAAACTACTATGGAGTGTAATGCTGGCCACAGTATCCTTGCAATTTCTTGTAGTCAAATTTGGTGTGGGATTATATAGGTTTTTTTTTTTCCCAAGAATTTGCCATACAATAGCCTTTAACTTTTTTTTTTTTTTTTTTTTTTTAATGCTTGGCATTTGGCTATATATCTTTAGAAACTGTAGAGCAAAAATGCTTTTGCCTTAAAATCTACCAATCATCTTTCATGAGCATTTTTAAAGTGCCTCTTGGGTCTGAAGTTTTAAAAACATATATTAAAATTGTATATCTTTTCTGAAAGCAGAGGCCCTGGAGCAAATTTTTTGGTTATTGGTGCATGTTCATCAAACCCATGTTTTCATTAAACATTGTCAACCATAACTTTTTTGACTTGTTTTGCAGGGTGATCAGTTATGAAGAAGGAAAAGCATTAGCGGAATCGTGGCATGCTGCTTTCTTGGAATCTTCTGCTAAAGAGAATCAGGTAGGTTTTGGTATGATTGGATAAATTCTGACCTTTGAAACTGATAACTTGCATCTTCCCAAATATGAAGAGCTTAGGGGTACATGTTTTTGATCTTTTGTACTTGTGGGCTGAAATGCATGTTGCATATATGGTGGACATGCCCTTAAGCTCAGAGTATGGATTTGAGTTTATACACGGTTGTATACTGTTCTGGGCTGTAACCTGGATCCAGCAGTAGACCTACTGTCCCACCCCCTAATACCACATTCAACAGAAAAATTCCCAAACAAGTGGATATTCAATCCCCCTCAATAGGGATATTCTTTGCTTGGACCTTCCTGAGTCTGGGCCACATGGAAACCAGACTGTAGGGTGCTACACTTTTTTTTTTTGCTCATTAATCCCTTGTTTTCCTCCAGAAGCGATGCTAGATGCCCCATCAGCCTACAGTGGATATAAAAAAAATAGTAATAGTAGTTTTTGTTACTTTGAAGACTGAATAAAGTTGTGGACAGGCGCAAGTCGGGAGGTTACAAAAACTTTCAAATGTTTATCAATATTCAAGAAGCACAGTGTAGTGTATTTAGTGGAAGAAATTTGGTACAACACAAGCCCTCCCTGGATGAAAAGGCCAGGAGGAAACTCTGAGGCTACCAAGAGGCCTACAGCAATTCTGAAGCTGTTGCAGGCATTTGACAGTGGTCATTGTGTGCATGTGACAATATCCCAAATTCTACACAAATGTCTTGTATGGGAGGGTTACAAACCTCAACTTAAAGGCCATATGCCGTCACCACTGAGCTTTGCTAAAATGCACCTTTAAGACTGAGGCCACGTGGAAAAGGTCTTCTGGTCAGATTAATGTAATTATTTGGCCTCAACACCAAATGATATGTCTGATGGAAATCCAATACAGCTCCCTATCCAAATATCACCATTTGTATGATGAATCATAGAGGTGGCAATATCCTGTTATGGGGTGTTTCTCTACATCAGGACTGGAGCCCTTGTCGGGATAGAAGGAAACATGGATGGGGCAAAATACTATCAAATTGAGGAAAATCTGCTGCCCTCTGCCAGAAAGTTGTCTATGGGAAGAAGGTTCACCTTCCAACATGACAATGATCCAAAGCGTGTATGTGTTGCACCAAGTACAGCTGGATAAAATGGTTTTCCTTTCCGACTGCAAAAGCAAACATTTGATTTATCCATGTCCACTGTATGTTTCTTACTTGCTATCATATATTTGTGTCTTGGGGTAGTGGTCCCCAAACTTCTAAGGGACCAGTTCTGTGGCATCAATCTCTCTCCGGGGACCAGGAGGTGCACTGGATATTAAGTCTATCTGGGGGGAGGGGGACCCCCCTTTACACCCCCTCAACTCCAGTCAAGTACCCAACAGGTCATGTTTTCAGGCTTTCTATTTCTGCGGGGGCGGGGATGAGACATGCACAGATCCCAAAAGACAGAGGGGACCAGTGGGATCGTGCACCGCGAGTTGCGCATGTGCAGTAGGAAACCAGGAAGTGAAGCCGCAAGGCTTCACTTCCTGATTCCCTTACCGAAGATGGTGGCGTCTATACCCAAGGAACAGATTGGCTTCAGGTAAGGTAAGTAGTCCTTATTTTAGGTCAGCAGCTGCAGAATTTGCAGCTGCTGACTTAAAAAAAAAAAATGGCAGCACTCTGCTTTAAATAGCTTAAGTTGATCACTTGTAATGTCTTGTATTGCACAGATACTTGTGTATGTAATTGGTTTATCCTTTGTCAAACTGCTACACTGGGACATGTGGATTATTGCTGTGTAATATGCATGTTCTTCAAGAAGTCATTTTATAAAACATTATAAACTAAGTTTGACAAGTCTATTACTGCTGGCAATGGGCTTGCTTACTAAACCTGGAGAGTGCAAAATCTGGTGCAGCTGTACATGGTAGCCAATCGGCTTCTAACTTCAGCTTGTTCAATTTTTAAAGCGGAGGTTCACCCTAAAATCCATTCTGACATTATGTCCAGCATACTGCTAACATCTGCAGTATGCTTTTTTTTTTAATTTTTTTTTTAAAGCGGATGGTTCACCATAAATAAATATTAAAAGCCAGCAGCAACAAATACTGCAGCTGCTGACTTTTAATATTAGGACACTTACCTGTCCTGGAGTCCAGCGCCGTCCACAGCAGAGGATGAGCGATCGCTCGTCACCCTGCTGCTCCCCCCTCCATCCACGGCGAGGGAACCAGGAAGTGAAGCGCTCCGGCTTCACTGCCCGGTTCCCTACGGCGCATGCGCGAGTCGCGCTGCGCCCGCGATTGGCTCCCGCTGTGTGCTGGGAGCTGAGAGTTCCCAGCACACAACGGAAAAAGCCTGTCTTTTGCCCGAGACTGCGGGCCGGAAGTGGGTGCGGATACCTGTCTTTAGACAGGTATCTGCACCCCCCTCCCCCCTGAAAGGTGTCAAATGTGACGCCGGAGGGGGGGAGGGTTCCGATCAGCGGATCTTCACTTTAGGGTGGAGATCCGCTTTAACATTACTTCTCTTTATACGAGGCCTTGTTATCCGTCTCCGAGCGGGCAATTGTGCGGGGAGTAGGCGTTGCTAATTGAAGAGGCGTTGATTGGCGGCTGCTAAAGCGCGTCACGCCTTCCGGAAATACCCGAAGTGATGCTCTTGTGTTTACAGCGCCTGCTTTGTAGAGCTGACTGCGCAGGCGCCGTAAACACCTGAGCGTCACTTTGGGTATTTTCGGAAGGCGTGGTGCGATTTAGCAGCCCGTCAATCAACGCCTCTTCAATTAGCAACACCTATACGCAGAAGTAATCCCCCCGCTCGGAGCCGGATAGCAAAACGTCATAAAAAGATAAGTACGGGGAGAAAAAAAAACCAGCATACTGCACATGTTGGCAGTATGCTGAAGGCCGGGAGCTAATGGAAAAAACTTTCTTTTTGGGGTGAACCCCCGCTTTAAACTTTGACAAAAAACTGAAAGCTGATTGGTTTTTCTCCAGAGCTGAAGTTAGAAGCCGATTGGCTACCATGTACAGCTGCACCAGATTTTGGATTTTTTTTTTTTTTGGTAAATGTCTAGAAATGCCAAACTATTAGTGCTGGTGTGTGTGTTTTTTACAAAGACTGATTTTTTATTTTTTATTTATTTTTTCTCTAGACTGCTGTTGATGTTTTTAAAAGAATAATTTTAGAAGCAGAAAAGATTGATGGTGGATGTTCACAAGGGAAGTCTTCCTGCTCCGTAATGTAATTCCACTACACAAGCTGCGGACACTGGGGATATATTCTACTTGAATAAGCAAACTGCCTGTTCTACTTCAAAACTTAGGCTTTTCATGTAACCATTCCTCTCCCAGGAGGTGTGGTATTGCTAGCAGCACCATGTGTCCTCTTCTGGGATTGGAAGGGTTGCACTGTTTTTCAGGATAGCGATGGTCACAGCCGCCTTTTTTTTTATTTTAGTTTGTTTTTTTGTTTTCCATGCAGATGATTCAGGAATCTGACTACTTCAGCTCTTCAATCACACACTTTCAATTTGTATATCCATATTTCTTAATATTATGGCCAACACTTTTACAGGCATTAATTTTTCAGTGTAGTTTGTTTATAATATTGTAATCACTCAAATGATGCATATTGTTACATTATTCTTTACTTAACCCAGCTTGAACGTCAGTGTTTTTTCTTTCATTGTTCAGTGTAAACTTGTAAATAAAACAGCTGCAGACCTTAAAAAGCTCTTTGTGATTATTAACCACTTTCCTACTGGGCACTTGTTCACCTTCCTCTCCTGACAGGCCAATTTTCAGCTTTCAGTGCTCAACTTTTGAATGACAATTAGTAATGCAACACTTTACTAATGACATTTTTATCCTTTTGCACAAATGTAGCTTTATTTTGGTGGTATTTAGTCATCACTGGGTTAACTGTTTGCACTCAATAGAAAAAACAAATGTAATTAAAATTTGTTTCTTCATAAATTTTGGCCAAAAGTTATACTTTTTGGTAATAATCCAACTCGGTGTATATTTGGTACCATAGCTTGTAGACCAATTTTCACAAAGTCTAATCTTTTAAAAATTGATCTCACTGATATACTGATGGCCTATTGTTTCTTGACTCGAACTAGCCGGGACAGTGCATGGTGAGTTTTTGGTGTGTTATTTCTCTTCTCTGCAGCTAGCTCCTGCTGCGGTGTTTCTCTTGCCTCACGCTGTACTGGGCCCCTTTCGCACTGACACGTTTTTCAGGCAATTTAGCACCGCTATACCGCCTGAAACAAAATGCCCTGCAGTTTTCAGTGTGAAAGCCAAAGCGAGTATTTACCGCTCCTACACCACTCCTTCCCATTGAAATCAATGGGGAAACCACTGTAATACACCTCCGCAGAGGCACATTGCCAGCTGTATTAACCCTTTTTCGGGCACAAGTTGGGGTTAAAACCACACCGCTAGCGATGCTAAAAATGGTGCTGCTATGCCGCCAGTGCAACTCCTGCGCCCAGTGTGAAAGGGGCCTTAGTGTGAAGAGAAACACTGCAGCTGCGTGAGCAGAACTGGGCATGTGCTTGGGTTTGACAAGTGATCACTCATTGGATTGAGCAATCGCGTGGTAAAGGGCCTCTGTGATTAGCTGGGTCTCTTGGCCCCAGCTATCATGGACACTTACGAATGCACGGCCCCAGGGAGTGCACAGGATGGTCATAAAGCTGTCATTTGGCTATAGCACGGTTAAAGAGTTTAGTTTCAACCCCCCCCCCTTCACCTTGATGCAATCTATGCATTAAGGTGAAAAAACATTGCATAACGCTGAGCCCCCGTTATACTTACCTGCCCCCTCAAAAGTCCCGCACGGTCCTGAGATCCTCTTCGCCACCCAGCTTGGCTGTTGATTGGCTAGAGCGGATGGGATTGAGAGCAGCGCAGACATTGGCTGGTGCTGCTGTGAATCGCATCCAGTGACGTGGCGTGCCAAGGGGCGGGGCCAAGTGATAGTGAGCGGCTATGGCCGCTCGCTGTATCGCGGGAGCGGACCCGCAATTAGTGACCACCATGCGAGCTCTCGTATGACTGTGGTTACTAATTTCAGGGAAGGACCCCAGAAGGCATGGATCAGGGCTGCACTGTGCAAAACGAACTGCACAGTGGAGGTAAGTATAACATGTTTGTTATAAAAAAAAAAATTATTTTATTCTTCTTGCGCAAACACTTTAAGTTTCATTCATTTTACTTTTAACATGAAGAAATGTTGTGGCACTAAGCACTGCCAGGACGTGTATATGGCAATTGGTAAAATGACTTTGAGACAGCAGTTGCCTGTGATTGGGGGAGAGGAGAATATCCATTTCCCACTTCCTCATTGGCTCTTGTAAGGTGCACCGCATGAAAGCTCCTTCACATGCTGGTGATGAGGCGCGGTATGAAGGAAGCATTAAGCGCATGATGAATGGAGGGCAAACACAAGTGGTGCATTGTTATTTGTTTGTGTGTACAGTTGTGCGCACAAGTTTACATACGATTTATGTTTTAAAGAGTAAACAGTTGATGGCTTCAGCCAAACTCGAAAGCTGCATTCACACCTGAGTGTAGCGTTTTTTGCGGCGCGTGTTTTGCCGCGATTTTGGACAGGTCCTAGGGTCACCAATGTTAAAAGCAGGAAAACGCCCAAATTTGCCTAAAGTCCCAGAACTTGTTTGAGCTTCAGGCGTTTTGGAGTGGAGATGTGAACCATCTCCATAAAGAATAAGAGTCCCCCTCCCCCCCAGCGTTTTGTAGCTTCAAGCTACAAAACTCTCAGGTGTGAATGGGGTCTAATGGGTAAAAAAGTTTGTTTATCATTCATACACTCAAAGGCCAAGAAATGATAAATTGTATGTGTTTGCATGAATCAAACTGACATGATTAAAACTCCACTTCCATACAAAAATGTTACCATAACATTTATAACGTGACAACGGGAGTGCTATAGTGCATATGAATGTGATGCACTGACAGTAAATCTCAGTCAGTGCAACCTAATTAAGCCATAAATGTCTGTCCCTACCTAAACAATACTTTTATTAGCACAATTGGTAAAATTACAGCAAGAGAATCTTGCATGTTTTGGCAAACTACATTAGTCATAGCATAGTTTAAAACCAGGTCTGATCCAACCTTATAGGAGCACCTGATCTAAAAAATAGACCAGGTGTATCCAACGAGTAACACTATAAAAGCAGACATACAAACACTGTTGGATGTGGGAATAACCTTTAGTAATGCCAAGTCATAAGAAAAGCACATTAATAGTAACCAGCACCTTGTTGGGACGTGTCAATTCACATAACAAATCTACCTGTATATCTCTAGTAGGAGGGCTAAGAAACTGGGAACAATGTTGTAACCTACAGTTGTACTCAAAAGTTTGCATACCCTGGCAGAAATTGTGACACTTTGGCATGGATATTAAAAATATGACTGACCATGCTAAAAAAAAAACACTTTAAGCCTGACAAGTTGTTATATGAAGCCATTTATTATCAGTTTGGCTCATTCTTAAATCTTAATGCTACCAGGAATCACCGAAATGGACTTGAACAAAAGTTTACATACCCTGGAAAGTTTGGCTTTTGTACAGACACTTAAAATGGTAATTAAAGGTTGATTTGCTAAATCTGTGGGTTTTTAAATTGCAGTTATTGTCTGTGTATAATTAGTGCATTATTTTTATTTAATTTTAGCTCTCGCGTAGATGCACTGAGCATGCTAGATAGCTGGGGAGCGGAACTGGCAAAATACCTGCATAACAAGGTGATAGAAAAGGATATAAAAAGATAACGCCTCTAACATGCTTAGATGTGAAGAGAAAACTCGCATTACGAAAATTTTTGGTTGACAGAATTCATCAGAAGTGACCTTATGTGTTGAATAGTTTTGTATGCATTGTTTCGTTTCTGAGCATGCGTAGTTTTGCTTTTACGATTTTTTTTTTTTTTGGTACGAAAATCTTACTAATGAAACGAAAATTGGATGTTGATTTCACAGCCAACAAAAATCTGCACATTCAGCTTTTTTCTGATGAAAAAGCAAAATCGGCTGTTGAAAGCACCGTACTAACAATCCGAAAATAGGCAGACCTTTCTTCGTATGAATTTTTCCATCCAATTTTCGCATTGTGTGTGGGCTTTAAAAGGTAGAACATTCGGGGATCTCTTGATACCAAGCCAAGGTCAAGTAGACCAAGAAAGATTACAGCCACAACTGCCAGAAGAATTGTTTGGAAAACAAAGAAAAATCCACAGATAATGGAAAGACTCCTTTTCTAGCCACCATGCTGGACTGTTCTGTTTGGCCGTTTTTTCCTTCTGTCTTGTTTTGCTCTGCCAGCCCAATTTGGATCCTCTACACACAGCTCCCGATTCAGATGCCTACGGTAGCTACTGGTGGGACTTTGGCATGGGGCATTCTGCATCTCTGAGTATGGATTACTTGGTCTGACTCCCACATTTCAACCTACCTGATACATTTCCATGTTCATTACTATGTTATACCTTTTAACCATTTTACTTTATAGGATGTCTATGCATCAACCCCTGAAGAGTGTGACTGAACTCGCAAAACGCATTTGGTCACCATAAATGTTATGACACACTTACCTTGGACTATTTGATTACTGTATATAACCATATAATGGATATGCATATTTCGGCCAACTGTGACATTGTGACACCCCTTTTCCAGTGTTATTGCTGGCATATACTCAATAAACCTGTACTATGTGTGTTTTTTTTTTTTACTGGCTGTGTGGCACTTCATCTAAAGTCTCAATGGGCAAACTCTGCATTTGTCTATATATGTGATATTTCTAGTAGTCTTCTTTAAAGCGGAGCTCCACCCAGGAAAACATTTTCCCATGTTTAAAAAAATCAAATAAAAAAACTGAAAAGAAAAAAAAATACTCACCCGAAATACCTGTTGCTATGCGCAAGTCCGTAATCTGCCTCTTCCACTCCGCGGTGCCTTTTCTTCTTGTCCTTCTCCTTGTGAATGGGGCGCGCTGCTTTCTGGGAACTGTGTGGTCTCAGAGAGCAGCGCGCCCATTCACAAGCCAGCGTGAGACTCACGCAGGCGCAGTAGGAAATGGGCAGTGAAGCCGTACAGCTTCACTGCCTGTTTCCCATAGTGTGAATGGCGGCGCAGGGCCCGGAGCGATCGTGGGACCGGCATCGGGGAGCCCATCAGCGCGGGCAAGTAGGACAAGGTAAGTGTCCTTATTTAAAGTCAGCAGCTACACTGTTAGTAGCTGCTGACTTTAAAAAAAAAAAAAAAAAAATCGCGGCTGGAGCTCCGCTTTAAGAAATATGCTTTGTTGCAGAAGATTCTACGTGATTTGTAAATTATACAGACTACTTTAACTTTATGTATTTTATATGAATGGCATTAGAGTATGTGCCTTATACATGCATCACTTTGATTATACGAAAGTTGTATTTGTTCTTGTATATGTACATCGATGGCCCAGAAGGCTTAGCTCCTGGGGCTTCAGCCAACAGCAAATTGAATCTCTCACTTTCAGGCATTACCAAATGCACTCCATGGTTCCAGTCACCTACAATTGGACGAATGTTATATATCACCATTCTTGATTAACGCATGTAAGTAATGAAGAGTTTCTCAATCACATGTGATCGTATTTGTGTAGTGACAGTCCTTCCTACAGTGGCAATGGTTTTCATGTTCTTGCGCAATACATGAGGTCATACCAACACCAGGTCCTTTACATAGGAACATGTGGTGACTATACTATTTAAATAGTGTATATGTTCTGTACAATATACTAGGCCAGGTTGCTGCAGAGTCAGCTAGGTCATTATCTGATACTTGAATGAATGAATGAAAACTTATATAGCGTGGCACATGCGAACTGAATCGCCTCTGGGTGCTTACCCAGCAGCACATTATGTGCAGGGTTATGGCCAGTATTTCAGCCTGTAGATACTGTATATCATTATTTGCTATCACTGTGTACCCTATACTTGACTTACTTTATTATGGTATTATAAAAAAAAAAAAATGGCTGACTGTGTCCAAAGATGATGCGAGGCAGACGAGACACAACTCTGCACTGCTCGGGGTCCATTGAGGTTTTTTTTTTTTTTTTGAGACAGGTGGCCGCTACTGACAAATGCTCAAGGGCAGGAGACATTCAAGGGCTGGAGACATTCAAGGGCTAACCGACTGGAGAGGACATCCAAAACTCGCTGGTTCTTGTCCAAACTGGTGCTCAGGCAAGCTGGAGCTGTGAAAACAACACAGAAGGGTGCCTCTACATTTTGCCCTCTGACCATGTAGACTGGCAGCAGGACGGAGGTTCCCCCAAATCTCTTCCCCTCTGGGACAATCATCTCCCTTTGCCTCAGAATAATCTCATGCCTCAATCTCTCTCACCTGGACAGATGACAGTGAGCTAAGAGACATACAGCAATCTCTCCCATCTTGCCTGAACATCTTGGCCAGAATGATTGAAGGGACGCTGCACAAGGAAATATCCACTATATCCACTATATACACAATATACACATAAAGGCTTAAAAGCCAGGCTTTCAGCTTTTGAACAGTCTAAGAAAGTGATGAGTTCCCATCTGGTTGATTTAGCCCATTTTCAAACCACCTCTGGTCAGTGCTACACTCTCACTTGAGGACTTAGAGGACCGCAGTCAGCACAATAATCTGTGCATAATGTGGCATTCCAATAGTCGCTCGGATCTGATTTAAAAACCACAGTGCAAGCTATTTGCAACACTTACCATGACGAACCGCCTGACTGAGCTGGAATAGGACATGATTAAGGACTAATGTCCAAAACACGTGGGCTGTTTTTACACCATTGTACATAGGAATACTATTTTTTGGATGTCTTCCTGACTGCTGACTGCCCCTTCCTTATGTTGGAAGGGTTAACTTCATTTTCACGGGGCCCAGATACACCTTTTGCCTGACCTCGACATGAGGATGAGAGCTCTGTTGCAACCAATGTTGAGGGGCAGGGGACTGTTTACACAATGACAAGCAAAAAATAATGTTCACCAGCATAGCGCATTATCTTTTTACACCATTTTTTATTAAAAATAGAGCAAATTATATACTTACAAATCAATGTATATACAAGCTCACCAGTAAAATATAGGACCAAAAACACTAGAACAACTGCACAGTATCCCAATCACATGTAGGAGCCTCACAGGTCTGGAAGGCTTAGGGTACTCAAGGGCTATTGTAACAAAATGCAAAGAATTCTGCGCTATCTGAGGTCAAGCAGCTAACACTACCAATGGACAAATGGTGGAAAAACAAAGCAAACAGAAAGTGTAGCGCATTAAACAAATATGATAACACCCAAATACGTGAATATAAGTGCATAGGTGAAAATGATATCAGTAATAAAATAATGAAGAACACTGAATAATGTAAATCAAAGTCTCTAGTGAATGAAAACTGATGATTAAAAAAAGTTTAATGTGAATAGAAGTAATAGCAATAAAGAAATCCACCACCGACCATTAAAGAGGAGGCTTACCACAGACAGTGGACCCTGGTGAACATAAGTTCAGAGGGTCAACTGAGCAGAATGTAAATCCTTATGGAAATGGATCCTCAGCCAAGGAAACGACTTGCACACCAATCCAAAAGAAGCAAGAAGATGATTCAAGCAGGTGGGTACTTCCAGAAGGTACCCAAAAGGGGCCAGGAAAATGGAACCGATGCAAAGGGATATTAAAAGAAAAAAGAAGGGCACATAGCGTAATACTAAATGTACAACAATTTTATTGTAGGTAGGAACGCTTACATTTAGAAGAGTTAACAGCGCTTATCACAAAGTAAAAACGGCAGCAGTGGAGTCTTCCGACGTGTTTCGCAACAAAGTTCATCGTCTGGGGTGATCCCAACCGCTGCCCTCCACACATTTATAAAAAACATGTGCCCTAATTGGGAGGCCATCCCCTGGGTGTCCGCCCAGCTAAGGATCACTTCCTGGGGTAACAGCGTGAAAAACCAAGCCTCCACTTGGATAACGTTGTGTTATTCTAAATAACCCCGGAGCCATCTAAAGAGGGTCAATATATTGTATGAAAAAGCGCAGCATATAAACCAAAAACACCAAAATGGCGTCCCAGTGTGCATCCCAAGCCTCGGCTTGAATAGAGCAAAGGGCTATCCCCTCTTCTTCAGAGTCCGGAGACCTGCTTCTTGTGGCCTGATTGATATATTATATTATTAATTTAATACATACAATGTTGTAAATGCCGATAGTCTTCACACAGCATAATGTTTCCTTGCTGTTATCATGGCAGTATCATTATTACTATAGGGTACAACCTTTCAATCATCCCCAAAGTTATCACAAATAAAAAGCAAAATGGTTCAGAAGTTTGCCCACTACTGACAACCTTGGGGGGATGATTGGTTTCAGTGGGTAATTGCTGTAAAAGGAGAGGGTCCCCTTTTCCAAAAAGGATGCACCCTCTCTTGGAACGCATGCCTGGAAGCTGGAAATGCAGCTCACAGATGCATTTTACCCAGTGTGTCACTTCTAGTTCTGGCCATGTGATTCATTCCTCACTGGCTAACACCCATGTCAATCACCCTATTCCCCCTGTTCTGCAATGATAAGATGGGCAGAGAATGTTCCAGTTGCAATATTGTGTTGTTATGGCAACTGTAATGCATTTTTCCATTGGCGTCTTGATGTTTTACTATTCCAATGCAAGTGTGCTCGATCACCCATACCTTAACCTGCCATAATGTACTGCTGTAAGCAACAATCACAACTATTGTACATAGATCATAACCAATAGATCTTTCACTCAATTAAAGGAGCCTAAAGTAAAATAATATATATAAAAGCCATTAGATTAAATTTGAAAAAACCTACTTACTGCTGCAGATACCCCTTCCAGGTGATAATAAGGAAAGAGGAATATTTGCTCTTAACTGGCTCAACTCCCCAACCTATTTCAATTCCTGGGCACAGAGACTATCCATGTACTCAACTTTCTGGACGACTTCAGGCAGCCACCCTTGCAGCTCCCTTTGCATCTGAAATATGGAAAACTGTCACCTTTTCCTATTACATATATGTATTATGCACCCTGCCATGGTCAGAAGGTATATGGGTTAATTCTTTACCCCATTATTTTTTCCCTCTCGTTGCCACAAACCTAGTTATGTAGGCTCTCATGCAAATATTTTTTGTATCTTTCTTTTTTGGACCTTGGTGGTGCAATCTTACTTTGTCCACTGGTGGAAAGGGGAATATCATCTTCTCTAGTATTTAGCTCCTTGTATACATATTTTGTCTTACTCCTCCCCTCTTGCAACCCCCCCCCCCCCACACACACACACACACACTTTCTGCTTTTCCCTGTACCCTCCTTTTCCCTTTAATTTATTTCTTCCTAGCATTATTATTCTCATCCGCCTCTTTTCCCCCCACCCCTTCTCTTTACCCACCCCACCCCCCATTTTTCCCCCCTAGTGCCAGGGAGTAAAAAGTGCTACTGTGATTCTACATGGATCCAATAAAACTAATATTGCTTAGTGTCAATGGTCTCAATCGCCCTGAAAAACGCTCCTGGCAGGCTTTCTGATCTGGCCATGATGCGTTCCTATGTAGCATTCCTACAGGAGACACACTTCAACAGGCAGAGGTTCCCGCATCTTGCAAATTGCTCTTTTCCCCCTATATTTCTTCATGTGAAATGGTCGCTTTCTTATGGTTAATGGAAAGATTGGACACTGGTGACATTCATAAATGTCTATTTCCCCAATTCAGACCATCTGGTTTTCGTGCACCATCTGACAGGTCATTGTGGATTTTAGAGAAGGTCTGCTGATCCTTGGAGACTTTAATTTTTGGGTATGACCCCTTGCTTGATGTTTCCCGAGGAGCCTCACACATCTCAAATCTGAATTACATTTGCTTCACTTTGACACTTTGAGGTTCCTCCAACCATTGGAGTAGGATGTATTTCATGTATTTCTTATCTCCACATCAAGCCTTCTCCAGATTCCACAATTTTTTCATAAAGATTTACTCAGTGTGGTTGCTGCAATCCGAATTCCCATAGTTTTCTCAGATCATCCCCTTATTCACTCTAGCCGTGATCCTAACTTGGCAAACAGTGCCTACGTGGCTCCTTAATGAGTTCCTGTTACAAGACAAGGACACTGTGTTTGAGATCACACAAGAACTGACAGATTATTTTTAAGTCAACAATAAAGAGGATACATCCACCCCAATGTGTGTTTCGAGGTATATTTATAAAACATGGAGTCTGCCTGAAAAAACAGCACCTACTCTAGTATCGTTCTTTACACATGCAAATCCAAAAGTTGGAATCTTTTCTTAAAAAAAAAAACACATTTTTTATCTACCCACTAAGAACATCTGGCCTTGCATGAGAGATTGTATTTTCTCTTGTTCCATGACCTTTTTTTTCCCTTTTGGGGTTACAAATCAATGCATGCTCAGAATCAAGTCGACGCATTGAACTTCATTTTTTTAGCACGTCGTAGTATTTTACGTCACCGTGTTTTGGCACGGTCGGATTTTTGACTGATGGTGTGTAGGCAAGACTGATGAAAGTCGGCTTCATCGGATATCCGATGAAAATCTCCATCGGATATCCGACGAAAAACGTCATCGGATATCCGACGAAAAACTCCATCGGATTAGATTCCATCAGATATCCGATCGTGTGTACGAGGCTTTAGACATGTCTCTAAACTTTCTCTCTTGTGGGTATCCATTCCTAAAACTTCACAAAGACAAAGTAGTCTTGTCCCCAATGCTTACCTTTCTACATAAGGTGATAACTTCCTTTTACCTTAATGAAGATGTAGTCCTTCCCTCCTTATGTCCCGCTGAGAGTGCTGATTAGGGGTCGGATGGGTGCTGGTTTTCCAGCATGCATGTCCGGCTGAAGCCAGCTGAACAGTCACATTCTGTCAGACAGACCGACATACACATGGGCCCAATATCAGCCCTTTTTTTTAACAGGTCTTTGCCTCCCATCATTCGGCTCATGTGTACGGGGCTTTAAGGTCCAATCTTCCATATTATACTTGTAACGGAATGGCCCATGACAGACTGA
Source organism: Rana kukunoris (assembly GCA_029574335.1). Taxonomy (NCBI): domain Eukaryota; kingdom Metazoa; phylum Chordata; class Amphibia; order Anura; family Ranidae; genus Rana; species Rana kukunoris. Next base: position 82,780,297 of record CM056053.1, read on the forward strand.
GATATTCCTATGTCTAGGGTCACCTTATGTCCACTAGGGCCATAGGGTAACAAAGAATCATAATTCATATATTACAGAAGACATTAATAAGGGACATTAATAATAATTCATGTTTGCAGGATGTCTTCAAATATCAAAAGCTGTTAGCTATGCAATCTGGGCACACATGCTTTTGAAAGGTGTTAATTCAGGTCTACAAGACCAGAGTGAGTCATACCTTTGTATAATATGCTATTGAAATATCTTAAGGTGTTGGCTATTCACTGTAAAGACATTCCGTTGAAGGTGTGGATTGCACCCACTCTCACAAGACTCTGCCATTGTGTGATAAAGCTGTCTAGAGAACTTATTCAACTAGATGTCTGTGTTACTATTCAAGGTTAATTGAACCCTATTGATGATACGGTGCCGTCATGTCTAGCTACCAATTAAAGAATTATCCTCAGTGAGTGAATAGGGGGGTGGAGATTGCATTGTCCTGTGATAAACTGCATTATGCTTGAGACTGTATAAGAAGCTGAGAAAATACCAATAAATTCTCATATCTTTGGAAGCAAGAACGGAGCTCTGTCTCGTCTTATTCTGGGAAAGGATATGGATCGTGTATGCAATATTGTCGGAGTGTGTCAGATAAGCTTGTCGTGGTTGGATGGAAGGTCGTAAGTGGTGGTGACCGTTACAATACTCTTTTTCAACACCTATGTAAAACTGAAATTCTGGATTTGGTTGTCTTTTTGGATGTTTTAGGTTACTAAATAAAATTGCATATAGCAACATGCAGTATGTACTTAAAGCGGGGTTCCAACCACAATTAGCATTTTTTAAATGTATGTCCTTTCATCATGCGTTTTTATAATATAAATCCGGTCACTTACTATTTTACAATCCGCCACCGCTCCGCATAGTTTTATAAACTATCTTTTTTGAATAACTATGTCCACACCGTTGTCATTTTGCTTGTGGGCATTGTGAAGCCCACAAGCACTTACTTCCTGGAAGTCTTGGATGGGGAGTGATAATTGGGTAGCGCACTGCATCCTGGGAAATTATGGCACACATTTCCCAGAGGTAGATGACGTCAGAATCCTAGGTGATTCCAAAGGCAGATTTCGTGGGACCGCATAGCAACAGGCATTTCCAGATGAGTAAAAAAAAAATATATATATTTTTTAAATTTTTTAGGTCTAATGAGCACAATAATGAAACATTTTTGGGGATGGAAACTCCACTTTAACTGTGACTTCAGCTGTATTGCTTATGTTCGGCTTGAACTTTCTTCATCAAAATGACAACTGGAATCTGATTGGGCATTTAATTGTATCTAAAGTTATATAAACTGCTCAATGACTTTTGCAGTGAAGCTCATGCATTGAGCACCCAGATCAATAATCCCTGATGTTATATTTAGAGATCTAATATGTTCCTGTCTGGTGGTTTACCAAATGCCCTGCAGGACATCTGTGAAAGGTCACGATATATGAATATTCTTGTTGGAAGAGTCATAACACATGCAATGCAGGTTTATTATTTGCCCACGTTACATTTCCAGGAGGACTGAAGTTACGTTTATTTCTCTTTGGAAATATGATCTGTTGCTCCTGGGCTTCATTTGCATTTTGGAATACTGCTTACCAATAACTGTTTTAAATAGGGCAGAATTACTATTTGTAACTCAGAGTAAATCAACAGATCTTCAGACTGAAATGTAGCATGTCTGCTTGATTTCCCTTTCATGAAAGATGAATCGCACACCTGAATAAACTGATAAATGCAACAGAACAGACTATTGGCCAGCCACACATCCCCTTTCCTGCTCAAAAATATCTGAGGGCCTCTGAAGGTAGAAACCTATTTCTGGACAAACATTTCTCTAAAGGAAAATTACAGAGTAAACTACTGATGCATGTGAATTTTCATTGTTAAATGGACATGGTCAGTATTTTTTTTTTTATATTTTTGTTTAGTCAGATAAATATGATATATTATATATTAATGTTTTGTTTTTTTTTTGCCAAAAGGTGGTGCTCTGGACTTCTGTTCCCCTGCTTGAAGGGTCTTCTTAGCCCTTTGGTGAAAAATCCTAATTACAGCTTTCAATAGCTCAAGCTGAAGTTACCCTCACAAGTCAATGACATCACGGTGACCACTATCTTATCCAATGGTTTTGTATGAAGTTTCCATTAAAGAGTAACTCCACTTTTGTGGGGAAAAAATATTGCAAAAGAATAAGATAAAAAATAACATATACAATTGTGACACAAGCCATATTCTTATTAAAAATGATCTTTCCTTTATAATCTGCAGTGCAGTCACTTTCTGTAAAATTCAATGCAATATGGCAACCTTGAAACGTTCTGTATACAGTCGTGTACGGTACGATCCAGAGATGTAATTTCTTGCTTGTGTGATTGGCTCACTGATTTTCTCAGACGTCTGCACAGATACAAGTTAGATTTTAGGCATCCTCTGCAACAAAAAATTCAGTTTTGGTAAGATTCTCCTAAACGGTTAATTTAAGGAATGCAGACCCTGGCACTATCCTCATTAGAGCCCTGTAAGCGCACCAGCTGATCAAAAATGAAAAAGTCACTTCTATTCACAATCAGTCCTGCACAAGACATAGTCTAACAAAACGATTACTTCTGAGTAGGAACAGGAAGGATTCCGCAACATTAGTTAAAATCCTAATCCCACTCTCTTATGTTCTTTGTGGTCCTTAGCTGACATTTTAATGCAATTAATATTTATATGTAAAACCAGTGTTGCCAACCGTCCGTATTTTTACGGACAATTTTGTAAAAATGGGCACTTTTTCCCCCCATTCGTAAATGTCTGTGGTTGCGGGAATATGCCAGTAAAAATAGCCGAGATTGGTTCGGCTTGGAAATGCACATGATGAGTGGAGGCAGGGGGTGATGGTGGCTGAAGTGGCACCGCAGAGGGTGATGGAGGCAGGGGGAGATTGGAGGCAGGGGGTGTTAGTGATAGGGGGTGATTGGAGGAAGGGGGTGTTGGTGGCACCGCAGAGGGGGGTGGTGGCACCGCAGAGGGTGGGGGATGGAGACAGGGGTTGTTGGTGGCACCGCAGAGGGGATGGAGGCAGGGGGTGATTAGAGGCAGGGGGCCTGGGGGAGATTGGAGGCAAAGGGGGATGGCAGCAGGGGGTGAAGTGTTTAAATAATTTGCTCTTATTATATCGAAAATAACAAAAATATTTTTTTTTTACCTTAATATCTACCTTAAATCACATTGCTATTTGCCTAGCGTACTTGTTTGTAGCCTAAATACTGAAATTGGCACCTAAAAATTTGATTTAGTAACTTTTGTGAAATGCCAGTAAAAACATGGCTGCGCCAGTAAATTAAAATCTGGTAGGTTGGCAACACTGTGTAAAACAAACATTGTATGCATATAGTAACTAAACAGAAAAAATATGTAATACATCAGATTAAAGCGGAGGTTCACCCTAAATATAAGCTCTCCCATGTGATCCAGCATACTAGCGTCAGCGCCAGTATGCTGTTTTTTTTTTTTTAAATCCCCCACTTACTGTATTATGTTGAATTTTAATTTCTTTCCCCCGCGGTGGACGGCTCTAGTATAGCGCGTCACATCTTACGAAAATACCCGATAAGGACTCGGGTAATCTCGGCGAAAATGCGGCGCCTGCGCACAGACCTAGGAGCTGACTGTGCAGGTGCCGTATTTCTCCGAGTCCTATTCCGGCGTTTTTCGGAGGGTGTGACGCGCCATAGCCGTAGAGAAATACGGCGCCTGCGCAGTCAGCTCCTAGGTCTGTGCGCAGGCGCCGCATTTTCGCCGAGATTACCCGAGTCCTTATCGGGTATTTTCGTAAGATGTGACGCACTATACTGGCGCCGTCCACCACGGGGGTAAGAAATTAAAATTTAACATAATACAGTAAGTGGGGGATTTAAAAAAAAAAAAAACAGCATACTGGCGCTGACGCCAGTATGCTGGATCACATGGGAGAGCTTATATTTAGGGTGAACCACCTCTTTAAGGTCGGGTTCATATTGGTGCGATTCGCACTGCATTGCTGTGCAAATCACATGTGATGTCTGTGCAATGCAAATTCTTCAATCTGTATGGCTGAATTTGCATCGCACTCGGACTAAAGTTGCACCAGACCAGACCCTTATTTGGTCCCCACCAGATTTGGATCGCATGGGTGTTCACACCTATGTGATCCAATTCCTGTCTGAATTGACAGTTCACACTGTGATATGCAAACCAATTTGGGGGTGTCATTAACATTGTATTGACACCCGCAGCGGTTCCTGTGAGTTGTATGCACTGCCTGCGAGTTTTATGCGATGCGGGATCCTGTGTTGGATTCGCACGGGTTCTTACATTGCAGCAGTGTAAACCGAGCCTTAAACCTACAAACCTAAATAGACTGTGTCATCAACATTGCAAAAGAATTGCATGGAAAATCTGTACTGTAATTCCTGCATTCAACTCATTACTAGCCTCCAGCTCTCCATGTTGTGTTGAGAATGAGAACAGAAAAGGCTGGGGAAGGAAGCGGTACCTAAATGGCTCCACCACAGGTCTGGATGATGATGCCTGCTATAGAGTATCACTTTGAGTCTTCTGGGGGTATGTCATAATACTGAAGATGGCGAGGTCCAGCAGCAGTCTCTGGCATTTTGGATGTCTACATAAGGAAGGCCTTAAAGGGACACTAAAGTCAGGTTTTAAAAAAAATAAAAATAACAAACATGTGATACTTACCTCCACTGTGCAGTCCGTTTTGCACAGAGTGGCCCGGAAAGCTGTCTTCTGGGGTCCCTCGGCGGCTGTCTGGGCTCCTCCTCGCAAAAGCTTTCCTTCTTCATGCGAGGGCGCTCGCATGGAGGAAAGCTTTTGCGAGCGCGCTCCCGTGATACAGCGGCGGCCATAGCCGTCGACTGTATCACTCGGCTCCGCCCCCAGCGCGCCGCGTCATCCGCCCTGATTGACAGCAGCGCTAGCCAATGGCTGCGCTGCTATCAATCCGCCCAGCCTAGCCAATCAACGGCCAGGCTGGGAACCGAAGAGGACGACGTGGACGCGCCCGGGACATTCGAACGGTCAGGTAAGTACAACGGGGGCTCGGGGGGGGCGGTGCTGCTAAATGTTTTTTTACCTTCATGCATAGGATGCATGAAGGTAAAAAAACGTGTACCTTTACAACCCCTTTAATATGTTAAATGCACACATAATCTTAATAGAAAATAGTTGTCTGTGGTCAACTATGGGTGTTTTTTAGTTGCATGTCTAAACATTTAGGCCATTTTGTACATCAGGGATGCTTGATTTGGTAACTGGGCCACAATGAAATTAAATGGTTCGGATTTTAGAATTTTTTATTTTGAATAGCATAATAGAGGATTTTAAACAACAATCTGGATCTTCATTTTTTTGTGGGACCGCGTTTACACACTGTTTAATCACAATCATCTAAATCACATTTTTTTATTAACCAGATTACCATTAATCCCACTCTCGTGTGACCAGCCAAAAATGATCAGAACCAGTATTGCAACCTTCACTATATCAGGGTCTTTGCAGCCATCCCTCAAATTGCCAAAACAAGGACTATGGATAATCTAAACAAAAAACAACAGACCAGGGAAGCATGTGCCCTAGTAGTACAATAAACTTCTGCATTTAGCAAAAATAATATAACACGTAGGGGTTGGTTTACTAGCCAATTGCCCCACAGCTTAGATAGTGAGCAGAAGCTCTGCTGACTTCCATCACCCAATCATATGCAAGCAAAAATGCATTTTGTTTTATATTCCTTGCATGTGATTGGGTATTCTATTCTTTGCAAAGTGAAGCTTTGCCTTATTTACTAAGCTCTGGAGCAACTGCAAAATGCACAGTCTATTTGCCTTTAGTAAATCAACCCCATAATGCACTCAAATTCTCCCGGAATGACATTAAAGCGGAGGTTCACCCTAAAAACATGTATATAACATTACATTCTGCCTACTTTCAACATTTACAGTATGCTGTTTTTCTGTTTTTGTTTTTTTGCGGTACATACCGTATTATTGCTAGTAGGCGTTCCTATGCAGAGGCACAGTGTCATGTGGGATGATTGACGTGCTTGAGAAAAACTTCCCCCCGGCGAATAAGGCGTGTCACGAGTTTACCGAAAGTAACCGAACTGCGAGTCGGCTCTATACCTCGCTATACGGCGTCTGCGCACCGACTTGGAGGCGTGTAAAGCATCATATAGAGCTGACTCGCAGTTCGGCTACTTTCGGAAAATCGCGACGCACCTTATCCACCGGAGGGTAAGTTTTTCTCAAGACGTCAATTATCTGGGCGAAGTCCCACATGACACTGTGCCTCTGCATAGGAACGCCTACTCCCGCGAGAGTGAGTACCCGGAAGTCGGGTGGAAAATAGCAATAATACGTTATGTACAACAAAAAACAAACAGCATACTGTAAACGTTGGAAGTATGCAGAATGTAATGTTATATACATGTTTTTAGGGTGAACCTCCGCTTTAAGCACATCACACAACTGTGAGAATCCACCTTCAGAATCCCTGTATGAATGCAACTACATGTAATCTACTTGACTAAAAGCTCCTCTTTCTGTGTCTGTGCCTTAGGAAAGAAAGAGAAGAGCGGAGTGCTAGCCACAATAGTGGCTTGTGTATGACAGCTGCTGCGGTTATTGAGGACCAGCAATTCTTCAGTAGAGCAACGTGCACCCAAAGGAGGCTGTATGGGTTGCTATAGGTTTTGGGTCTCGGGCCACATCAGGTAGCTCCATGGGCCAGGGGTTGAGCATGCCTGGTTTACACTAACATGTAATGAATAGAGAATGGTTTAAAGTAGGGTTGTCCCGATACCACTTTTTTAGGACCGAGTACAAGTACCGATACTTTTTTTCAAGTAGTCGCCGATACCGAATACTGATACTTTTTTAAAATGTGTCCCCAAATGCAGCAATGTCCCCCACATATGCAGCCATGTCCCCCACATCTGCAGCCATGTCCCCCACATATGCAGCCATGTCCCTCCAGCCATGTCCCCCACATATGCAGCCATGTCCCTCCCGCCATGTCCCCCACATATGCAGCCATGTCCCTCCAGCCATGTCCCCCACATATGCAGCCATGTCCCTCCAGCCATGTCCCCCACATATGCAGCCATGTCCCCCACATATGCAGCCATTTCCCCCCAGCCATGTCCCCCACATATGCAGCCATGTCCCTCCAGCCATGCCCCCCCATACCTAGCCGCCGAAGCCGCCGCACGGAGAACATCACAGCATTCATTTGAATAGCTGTTTTGCCCGCGCGTATAGACACTCCCCCTTGCACGGGATTGGAAAGATCACGATCACCATCCAATCCCGAGCAAGGGGGAGTGTCTATATGCAGCGGGAACACTACAGCTATTCAAATGAAAGCTATGATGTTCCCGCACACCGTTTAACCCATGCGGCGGCTTTCGATGCGGCGGAGGCGGCGGGGGGGGGGGGGCAGTATTCTATTTAGGTATCAGGGGTATTTGCGGGAGTACAAGTACTGGTATCGGTATCGAGACAACCCTAGTTTTAAGAAACCTAAGCGGGGAGAGAATTGATACCAAACAAAACTAAAACTAAAAATCACAACCATAGGGACGTCCCAAAGCAGTGCCCAGCAAGTGAGGGGTGGGAGAAAAAAACAAAGGCCAAAACATGGAAAGACAAAACCAGGCCGACTGGAGCTCCACAGGAACTCAAGAGCCCAACCAGAATAGACATCTCCTAGAGGAAACAGTAACCTCAAACAGCTGCCTGCAAAACTTTACAACCAAAACACGCGTCCAAAGATGCTAGGACATTCACCTTGTAGAATTTGATAAAATCTCTTTGAACTCAAAGGAAAGAAGGATATATAGTGCTCTCTGTCTCTAGTACAAAAAAATATTGCGGAGGATGGAAATGGATTGACGAACATCTGGGAGCTGGAGTGAGGAGTACAAGCGTGGTGGATGTGTGTCCCACTTAAAGGGGAAAGCGCATATGACATAATGTTTGTTAAGTCAGAATATACAGTGCATCCAGAAAGTATCTACAGAGCATCACTTTTTCCACATTTTGTTATGTTACAGCCTTTTTCTAAAATGGATTCAATTCATTATTTTCTTCAAAATTCTACAAACAATACACCATAATGACAATGTGAAAGAAGTTTGTTTGAAATCTTTGCAAATTTAAAAAAAAAAAAAATTAAAAAAATAAATAAAAATCCCATGTACCTAAGTATTCACAGCCTTTGCTCAATACTTTGTTGAAGCAAAAAGCAAAACGTGCTGTTACTGTTGTTTTTTTTCTGCTAGCAGGCTTTTAACACCCTGCTGACAGAATGTTTAGATAGATAGTATGTTTTTTTTTTTTGCTTTTATTTTAACAAACAAAAGTGCTTTATTGTTGTCATACAGGGTAATCACAGAACAGAATACTTTGACCAAATGCAGATAGATAGGTGGAGAGAAACAGTACAAGCAGTATACATATCGACTCATAAAATATCATTGGCACGAGGCCATAACTGTAAAACAGGAAGGACATCACAGTGAGATGAAAACAAAATTGAATAAATTGAAAGAAGATACCAGATGGAAGCTCAGGTAGAAGTCCAAGGGGCCCATAAATATGTTGTATTTCCATTGGTATCCTCTATTCATGTATGTGATCCTATACATGGGCAGCGATGCATCTATCAGTGCTTCCCAGGAGGAGAGGGCCGGAGTAAATGGCGAGATCAATTTCAGGAGAATCTCCTTTTTGGCATAGAATAAGAGATATGAAATTAATAGTTTTGAATGGTGAGAGCGCTGGGCATCCTTATGAGCCTCCAACAGGGCCAATTCCGTCAGTACCGGAAGGGACGGTTGCGACCTAAGATTAATATCCTTGAACACCACTGACCAATAGGATGCTACAATTGGACACTCCCAGAACATGTGGAAAAATGTACCTACATGTGTTTTACATCTGGAACAGATGGGGCCTCTGTCCGAAAAAATTAGATGGAGTTTCTGGGGCGTGTAATAAATTCTGTAGGAATGTCACCTGAATGAGCTTATCATTGGAAGAAATAACATATTTAGGCCCATGCTCCAGACTATCCTCCCAATCCTCCTTATCCAGTGATGTTATATCCCTGTGCCACACCTCCCACAATCTGTCCACCTTAGGAGAGTCGGTACCCAAAAGTGCACCATATAAGGTCAAGAAGGGCTTATTAAGCTCTCCCGGGGACAAAAATTCCTCAATAGGATCAGCTTGGAGGAGAGTCAACTGGGAAAATTGGGCCCCAGCGACACATCGCAACTGTAGGTACATAAACTGCATCCATTGGGCCAAATGGACTTTGAGGGAAAGTTCGGAAATTGATAGAAAGACACCCTGAGGCATGACATCACCCAGAGCTGTGATGCCATATCTGGCCCAAATATGAGGATCCGGAAGGAAGCTTTTGCGCCGGTGACCCCTGGTTGGGATGTACAAACCACCGCCTAGCAGCCACCCACACCCTCCATGTAGCTCGTGTCAGACCTGGGACCTCTGCATATTCCCCTGGACCACTGTAGGCAAACTTACATAGATCAGCCAGTGAACCCAAACAGACCGCCTTTAAACATGTTGCTGCATTAGACTTGGATCCCATGAACCACCACTTACCTGTCACCAGCATTACAGCCCAATAGCAAGATAGTAAGTTTAATGATAGAATTGCTTGTTTGTTCTGTTTGCAGGTATCGTCACCAACAGCTGTCCCCCTGCTAGTGATGGAATCTGAATCTCTACCGTTTGCTGGGAGGGTTTCCCTCTAGGGGAGGTGCTCCAGCTAAAACATGTGCATTATACTGTGGCTATGACGTTAGCTACAGGGTCCTGTAGTTAGGATGTAGATATATGTGATGCACATATTGTTCTTTGGGGAAAAAAACAGTATGTCTATTTTTGATACAGCCTATTTATTTGTACATAACCCCTTCCAAGTTGTTTCCCATTTCCCCTCCCTTACTTTCTTATGGTATGTCTGGCTTTTTTCTCCTTGGCTGTTTTTTCTCCTTGGAAATATTTTTTTTGCCCAACCATGGGGACATGCTGTTTTTCTAGGAGGGGGGTGAGTTGAGCACCCTCTAGGAGTGTACTAGAGTTATTGTAGGTCTGCTAGAGTAGGCAAAACATAGTTAGCTCAGAGCTAAGCCTGAGCTATTTAATCTGGGTCAGGGTTACCTTACGTCAGGGGCCGGATGACTCATCTGGCAGCTCTCTTGCACATGCCCCCTGGTCTGGAAGTTGGTAGAAAGTGGTAGCAGTAAGCTGCCATGCATATTTGTGAGGACCTCAGCCAATTCCCAGTAAAAGGGCTGGCAGGGGGCAGGCTATCATGCCAGCAGGGGCAGTCGGGTGGAAGGTGGAGATGGAGTGCTGAGGAGGCTGCCGGTGGCTCTTAAGGGTGCCCTCAATAAAAAAAAGCACTGTTCTCTGACTGAGTGTGCCTGTGAAGATTCGGTGTGCATGACTGTGCAGGAGGGGGGATCCCAGTTGCAGCTGCTAAGGAGGTGCACTACATTTGTCACAAGTGGAATTTCAGAAAAAATTTATTTGGCATTATTTTGAAGAACTTTTTGCATGTTGCATTATGAATATTCAAGGTTTATGATTACGTGAACAAGTGGACACTGTGGATTTTGTGTTTCTTTTGATAAGTATTGTTTATTTCTCAGGATATATATAAGTTATTCATTTATTAATTTATCTGCAGTTGAGTATACTAAGTACTGCGCAACACTGTTGTAAAGAAGACCGAGGAAGTACAAAGCGTTAACATTAATTCAGATGTAATACTAGTTGGTATTGACAGCCTGCCCACACAAGCAGCCCAACGCTACCTGCCCTTTTTCATTTCCCAAGTACATTTCTTATTTTTGTAAGTGCTGCAATTAATCCCTGAAGAATGTATTTCTATTTAGTGGTGTAAGGATTTTAAGCATTTTTTTTCCAGTAGTAAAGTTAACATTGCTTGGCACATTCTTGAAGTTCCAGAGCATTAAAAACCTTGCTGATAAGTCAGTTGTGCTTGAAACTGGATGTTAAAGCAGTAATAAAACAATGTAGTGATTATTGAAGGGATTTGGGTAAGTTTATGTATTCAGCAGCATATTTTTCGTAGGAAAGTGGAAAGCATTTACTTTTTAGCAGGAAAATATCATTTCATAAGGAAGTACAGTGCATCCGAAAGCGCTTCACTTTTTCCATATTTTGTTATGTTAGGCCGCGTACACACCACTAAATAAATCCGATCAAATCGGTCTGACAGACCGTTTTGATCGGATTTGTCTGCTGGGCTATTTTGGTTTGATCGTGTACACACGATCAAACCAAAATCCCCTCCGGCAGACAGCGCGGTGACGTGGCGGTGACATTGACGCCGCCACGTCACCGTCACCGTCACCAGGAAGTAAAATACTTCCACGCATGCGTCGAAACCATTCGACGCATGTGCGGACAGATATGTCCGCTGGTTAGTGTACTAACCAGTGGACATGTCGGACGGACGGGTTCCCAGCAGACAGATTTTAAAGCATGCTTTAAAATTTGTCTGCTGAAAAAACCTGTCTGTCCGCCCGTACACACGATCGAATTTGTCTGCTGAAACGGTCCGTCAGACCGTTTCCAGCAGATAAATTCGATCGTGTGTACGCGGCCTTAGTCTTATTCCAAAATGGATTAAATTCAATATTTTCCTCAAAATTCTACAATCAATGCCCCATAATGACAACGTGAAAGAAATTTGTTTGAAATCTTTGCAAATTCATAAAAAAAATGAAAAATAAATCACATGTGCATAAGCATTCGCAGCCTTTGCTCAATACTTTGTTGAAGCACTCTGTTGGCACCAATTACAGCCTCAAGTCTTTTTGAGTATGATGCTACAAGCATGGCACACCTATTTTTGGGCAGTTTCCACCATTCTTCTTTGCAGGACCTCTCAAGCTCCATTAGTTTGGGAGCATCGGTGCACAGCCAATTTCAGATCTCTCCTGAGATGTTTAATCGGGTTCAAGTCTGGGCTCCGGCTGGGTCACTCAAGGACATTGCCAGAGTTGTCCTTTAGCCACTTCTTTGTTATCTTGGCAGAACCGGAGAGAGACACAGCAGTGCTGAATACGCAGCGGGAGCTGCTGGAGTTAACTTTCCAAATCAACCACCAGGAGATGGATCAGGAGATGGATCAGGACCACCTAGCAACCAATCACCAGCTTGTTAACATGAAGAGTTAAATCCGGCCGCTCCAGCTGTCTATTCAGCACTGCTGTGTCTCTTTCCTATTCTGCCCCCTGCACTGCTCTACTGTGTCTCCTGCTCTACATGCCTGAATAAGGTAGGAAGGGGCAGAGTTGTGTGTGTGGGGGGCTGAGTAATGTAAAGGGTTCCAGAGGTGCGGGGGCTGTTTAATGTGCAGGGGTTAAGAGGTGCGGGGGGCTGTGTAATGTAAAGGGGTCCAGAGGTGTGGGAGCTGTGTAATGTAAAGGGGTCCAGAGGTGTGGGGGCTGTGCAATTTAAAGGGGTCCAGAGGTGTGGGGGCTGTGCAAATTAAAAGGGTCCAGAGGTGTGGGGGCTATGTAATGTAAAATGGTCCAGAGGTGTGGGGGCAGTGTAATGTAAAAGGGTCCAGAGGTGTGGGGGCTGTGCAATGTAAATGGGTCCAGAGGTGTGGGGGCTGTGTAATGTAAACAGGTCCAGAGGTGTGGGGGCTGTGTAATGTAAAGCAGTCCAGAGGTGTGGGGGCTGTGTAATTTAAAGCAGTCCAGAGGTGTGGGGGTTGTGTAATGTAAAGGGGTCCAGAGGTGCAGGGAGCTGTGTAATGTAAAGGCGTCCAGAGGTGTGGGGGCTGTGTAATGTAAAGGGGTCCAGAGCTGCAGGGGCTGTGTAATGTAAAGGGGTCCAGAGGTGCAGGGGGCTGTGTAATGTAAAGGGGTCCAGATGTGTGGGGGCTGTGTAATGTAAAGGGGTCTAGAGGTGTGGGGACTGTGTAATGTAAAGGGGTCTAGAGGTGTGGGGGTTGTATAATGTAAAGGGGTCCAGAGGTGTGGGGGTTGTGTGATGTAAAGGGGTCCAGAGGTTTGGGGGCTTTGTAATGTAAAGGGGTCCAGAGGTGTGGGGGTTGTGTAATGTAAAGGGGTACGGGGCAGTGTAATGTAAAAGGGTTTTCCTACATTTTGCCTGCAGCAAAATTAGGTTGCATGCATTTTTTCTGCTTTTTCTGAAAGTCCCACATGCTGTATCTTTGATGCACTTTCAGAAAACAGGAAATTTATTTTGAATTCTTTGATAACGAAGATATTTTTAAATACAAGTCAATCCATATGACATAGTCTATAGTATCAAAATTGGAAAACAATACTGTGGAGAGGTATTGGAGGTCGGGCTGTAGAGGCCAAGGAAGTAGTTTAAAAATATAGTTTTAATGTAGTCATAAAAATAAAAACTAATTTAACATATACATAAAAATAACAATGATACATATGTACAGGTAAACCACTCTATACATAAAATCCCCAAAGTCGCCGACGCGCGTTTCGCCGTGAGGCTTCTTCAGGACGGATGTTTAAGGATTTTTGTAAGGATATGTATAAAAATAGTTGTATGGCCGATGACTCTGCAACCAATGCAAAACAGGACACCCACCACGATCGGATAGTATGAAAAATACTGAATTAAGGAAAGTCCTCAGAGCTTGTTGTAGATCTGTTAATTGACAGTAGAGTCAAAATAAGGGTATTTCCAACATTCATAAAAGAAATTATAGTATGGTGCTATTTGCAGCCTTCATTCCTTAATAGGAGACCATAGGGCCAACTGGGACACAAAGCCAAAAGAAATTTATTAAGCTTCAAATTATCGAGGGGTACCAGACCACCAATCAGCGCATAGACTTTTGAGCTTCTAAGTATGAGCCCACCGATCAGGGGGTCAACTCGTACAGGCGTCCGTGTCCCAGGGTGTACATCAGCATGACACACGGCATGTACACCCTGGGACACGGACGCCTGTACGGTCTCCTCCTCCAGGACGCTGTCTCTGTGTAAAACGGCAATGAGAGATGATCTGTGAGATCATCTCTCATTCGCCGCACATATCGCATCGCAAACGGCCACTCTGATTGGCCGTTGGCGGCGATCTGTGATTGGCTGTGTCCAAGGGACACGGCCAACACAGTGTTTCCCCGCAGCGCGCTCTGGAGCGCGCGCAGGGAAGCTGCTAGCAATTTAGATCCGCGCTAAAGCCGTCATTCAGCTATAGCGCGGATCTCAAGTAGTTAAAGGAAAAACCTACCAGTTATTGATTATGAGAACAAACCAATGTTTCATATTTTAGATAATAACATCAATGCTTTTACAATTTCTAGGGAACAACAATAGTTTCAAGATAAAAATCAAAAATGGCATAGTTACCAGTTCTAAAATGACTATTTCCTACTTTCAAGTGACCAAAACTAAATGGTTGCAGTCTATGGATCTTCATTGTCTTCATGCATTGTGCTTGTGTGCCCCTCTCCATTGGAGTGAGTCCTCAGTCATCCCTGCATCTCTCCTCTCATGGGGTCCTTCCTTGATGGGGGCTTCTCCCTTCTCTCCCTCCTCTTTTTATATCCGTCATAACAATAAGATCATAGAAATTATACCAAGTTCTGCCCAGCTGATCTGTGCTTCACTCATAAGTTCGTGGCACATATAGGAGTTCCCGTCAAGACGTGTCTGGTTTCTATTGGCTGACAGCTTAATCATTAACTGTTCCCTAGGCCCTGTGGATCCTCAAGTAATATCACTTTTAACCACTAGGTGTCTCACCTTTATTGTGAGATTATCTAGACCAGAGGTGGGCAAACTTTTTGAGTCGAGGGCCGCAATGGGTTCATATATTGGACCCGGGGGCCGGACCAGCATGACATCATGTTATGTGACATCTTGCGATGCACAGCACTAGCCCCTCAGTTATATTATATAACTGAGGAGGGCTATCTGTGTACATTATACAGGGAACAGGGGGTAATATAACTGAAGGGTATCAAGGTACATTATACAGGTAAAATAAGTTCCCTCCTCAGTTATATTATCCCTGTATAATAATGTACCCTGATACCCCTTAGTTTTACGGTACCAGGTGCCCCTTGTATAATTACCCTGATGCCTTAGTTATATAAGCCCTGGGGTATCATGGGTACACTATATAGATAATTTAAAGGGGAGAGGTAGCAAGGGGGTACTTTCTTATGCTTGCAGGTTGCAGTGCACCATTAACTTAACATTATTTATATAACAGTATATATAGGGCCTATATATATTGTTATATAAATAATGTTAAGTTAATGGTGCACTGCAACCTGCAAGCATAGTTTCAGCAAAAAAAAAAGTCTTTGTATTTGCATGCATAAAGGCACCACTTTTCTGAAAATATAATCACTACAGTATAAAAAAAGTGCAAGAAGCTTGTGGACTCTACTTAAAAAGAGCAAGGTGTAGTTATACACTCTGTGAACACTAAACCTCTGACCCCAACCTCTAACTTCCCCTTGGGCTTGTTTAGTCTAGATCAGGAATGGGCAAAGGGGTATTATAGGCTGAGACCTGAGTGAATAACTAGTTAACTTACAGAGTTCCAGAGTCTGGAATGCAGACTGTGGTCTTCTCTCTCTTCTCTGCTGCCAGGAGAGTGGTGGTGGCGAGACTGCTGGGCGCCGCATGGATCGCTCCTCACTAGCAGGCGCGTGACATCAACTCCCTGCCTGCACCTGCACATATGACTCAATCCGTACTCTGTCCACGGCCCCGCCCCCCACTAGCTGCTGGCCGGCCCAGCAACTACCATGCGGTTAGCTAGCGCTCCGCGGGCCGGGTTAAACGGTCCGCCGGGCTGTAGTTTGCCCATTCCTGATCTAGACGTTAATGTTTATATTATTGCGAGACTTATATTATTATTATTATTAGCTTATTATTATTATTGGTAACTTATATATATATATCTCTGGTAACTTTATATTTCATAAGATCCAATTACTATATCTTTGATTCCTACATAACATGCTTCTATATTCCTTTATAAACTTATATTCCCCAAAAACAGTCTTCTAAGCATGCATAGGTTTATATCTCTTAATCAATGCAAAATACTTATCAATGTGGATACATGAATCATTTTGATATGTGTTTGATGGATACGTGTTACAGGTTACATTTTTATAATCACAATTTGATATCTTTCATAATGTTGATTAGCTTCTTTAAAACACCTCTATTTAACTCACATTTCTCATCCATTTCTTTTTCCCTAACAAAGTTCTAAATTAATGGATGCAATATTCATATATTCCCTCTGTCCTAAGATGTTATTGATAATCTGAACATTACTTTTCATTTATTTGATGTTAATATATATTCTTTAATATCATGTGTATTTTAAAATATCTCTGACTTGTATCATATTATATGTCCATATCAGGGATAGATGCGTGTATTCGTCCTTGGTGTGAAATTGATTAGGTTCTTCTGCTATTGTCTAAAAGACAGCTGAGACAATACTGACTGTTTTCCTTAAGGCAATCTTATTCTCTGATACAATGGGATACTAGCCCAGTTAGCTATCTGTGAAAATATTCTCTATTGCAGGATTTCTAACCAACAATTATAGTAAACATTCCCTTGGTTAACTTTTACGGCTGGGACAACATTTCTTTGTCCTGTGACGAGAACTGTCATTGTTTCTGAGCTTTCTGTTTGAGAGCAGGAGTTGTAAAAATTAGCAGATAGCTGATGTATTGGGCACATGAGCTAAGGGTTTATTTTCTTCTTTTCTGAAAGGTTCTCAAAAAGTTTATAGTTCATCTAAGCGAATCTCAATTTTTTTCCCCCATAAATATTAAATATATTATTTATCTGCGCCAGAACCATAACACAATATTGCTGAGGAAGCTATATAGAAGATGGAAGTTAAAGGGTGACATGATTTTTTCCCCATAATGGCCACAATACACATGCAAGTCCAGGTGGTCAGACACAGATATTCCACCAATGCAGTACCTGGTATAATAAATTGTTGTGTGGTTTAACTCTTAATCATCTAGCAAACACAGGAATATGATTTTTATCACAAAGACTCTACCCTGTAGGAGAGAGAGGAGGCTGTGCCAGTCACCTTAGCGGCATGGTCCAGTTTAGCCATTCCTAAGAAAGGTTCCTTCAGAGATTGCTAGGGGTTCTTTGAGCTGCGGTTGATTGGCCTCCTATCTGATGGTGCTTGGATTGTTCTGTGTCCATTGCCACTTGTCATGACTCCAAAGATCTTATTTAGCTGTTGCTAAGGGCAGCACTGTGACCACCACTTTAAGGGTGGGCATTCTTTCCACTGACCACCAATGCAAGGCGGCATTCTTTCCACTGACCACCAATGTAAAGGGTGTTCTTTCAAGTGACCACCAATATAAGTGGGCATTCATCCCACTAACCACTAGGGATGAACTTCGCCTTCGACTCGAACCCATGTTCGACTCGAACATTGCCTGTTCGATCGTTTGTCGAATTTCGAACAAAACGAGTCGTTCGCGCCAAATTCGAGTAACGCGCCACGGCCCATAATTCACTGCGACATTGTGCGCTGATGATTGGCCAAGCATGCACTATGACCCGTATGCTTGGCCAATCACAGCGCGCAAAAAACGGTGGCTTTGGCCAATTATGGCTCAGGGCTTTAGCACACGCGCCACACTATAAAACGCCGCCTGCTGGGCGGCCTTGTGTAGTGTGTTCCATCGCTGGTTACAGATCAGACAGAGAGAGAGAGAGAGAGAGATTGTCTTTTTTTCTAGCTAGATAGAGCAGGCAGGCTAGTCAGTTAAATTTACATTGTGTAGAGGATATATATACATCCCAGGAGTTGTACATATATTTATACACTGTATAGTTTAGTTAGACTGGTTCTTCCTAATCTGTCAGGCAGTTGATTGTGCTAGCTGCAGTGTTCTCACTCACGTGTTGTATTGCCCGTGTGCTCAATGCACCTAAACCCACTTGTTTTATAGTGCAGGTGTGCTAATTACTGTGCACCTAAGCCAAATTGGTTTATAGTGCACGTGTGCTAATTACTGTGCACCTAAACCCATTTGGTTTATAGTGCAGGTGTGCTAAGTACTTTGCACCTAAACACACTTGGTTTATAGTGCAGGTGTGCTAATTACTGTGCACCTAAACCCATTTGGTTTATAGTGCAAGTGTGCTAAGTACTTTGCACCTAAACCCATTTGGTTTATAGTGCAGGTGTGCTAATTACTTTGCACCCGAAGCTACGAGGTGTGTGTACTGACTTTGTCCTCTGCAGGCCATTATAATGCCTGAAGGGACAACAAAGAGAGGCAGAGAGTCACGAGGGCAAGCAGGCTCTGCATCTAGAGGCAACAGTGCTGGTGGTGGACACGGTGCATCCTCTTCGACATGTGGCCGTTGCACACGCTCGTCCTTCTTTTCGGGAGATGGCCGTGTTGAGCCTCAACATGCAAACAAATTGGTAGAGTGGATAACCAAGCCACCCTCATCCTCCTCATCCTCTCTCACCCAGGCTCAGAGTACTTTGTCTGGAAAATTAGCTGCCAAGGCGTCCTCTTCCCTCTGCTCAATGGCATCACTTACTCCTTCCCTAGTCCCACCATGTTCTCCTGAGGAGTCCCCCGAACTGTTTCAACACAGTGTTGGGTACATGCTGCATGAAGATGCGCAGCGTTTTGAAGGCTCCGATGATGGAACACAGTTAGAGGAAGGCAGTAATGTGAGCCCAGAGAAAGGGGGTGCCCGAGAGGGACAGCAATCTGGCAGTCATGTTCCCCCAGCTGCAGCATACTGCCAGGTTTTCGACAGTGATGAGGAGGGAGGGGATGATGAGGTCACTGACTCTACGTGGGTGCCTGATAGAAGAGGGGAGGAGGAGGAGGATGAGGCACAGGCACAGGCACATCTCCAAAGAGGCACGATACCCTCCAGGGGCCAGCTTAAGTGCAGCACACCAACTGCATTAGATCGCAGAGCTACGCCTGTGCAGGGCGCTGCTGTGTCTCAGCGTTACTGCAAAAGTTCTTTGGTGTGGGCCTTTTTTGAGACATGTGCATCAGATTGCACCATTGCTATTTGCAACATATGTCTCAAGCGTATCTCACGTGGCCAAAACATCACCCGCTTGGGCATCACATGCTTGACCAGACATATGTCGACCTGCCATGCAGTTCGTTGGTAGGCATACCTGAAAGACCCACACCAAAGAACAAAGCGGACCTCCCCTTGCCCCTCATCACCTGGGATCTCCAACCCCACTATACCCTTAGTCCTCTATAAAGCCTGCACTGATAGGACTGAAGGTGTAGAATTAGGTGTGTCACAACCTAGTAGTACATGTGGGCAATCTACTATCGGTACACCGATGTCAGATTGTACCAGACAAATTTCCATACCCCAGCTGCTGCATCGCCGAAAAAAGTACTCTCCCAGCCATCCACATGCCCAGAGGTTGAATGCTAGCTTAGCGAAATTGCTAGCACTTCAACTGCTGCCTTTTCAGTTGGTAGATTCTGCCCCCTTCCGTGAGTTTGTGGAATGTGCGGTACCTCAGTGGCAAGTTCCCAAACGCCACTTTTTCTCACGGAAGGTGATTCCGGCTCTCTACCGCCATGTGGAAGTCAATGTTCAAGCCTCGTTGGACAGGGAGGTCAGTGGTAAGGTGCATATTACCGCTGACTCATGGTCCAGCAGGCATGGACAGGGACGTTACCTCTCTTTCATGGCGCATTGGGTGACTCTGCTGGCAGCTGGGAAGGACACATGGCAAGGTACAGTAGTGTTGGAGGTTGTTCCACCACCATGCCTCCAAAACACTACTACTGGTTGTGACTCACCTCTCTTCTCCACCCCCTCCTCTTCTTCTTCCTCTGTGGCCTCTTCCTGTGCTGATGTGCCCTTGGAACCAGCTGTGCTCTGTAGGCGTACGAGGGGCTACGCAGAAATGCAGGCAAAGAGATGCCATGCGGGGCTAGAGCTGGTGTGCTTGGGAGACAGGAGCCACACTGGGGCAGAGGTTCTTTCAGCTCTGCAGGGGCAGGCTCAGAGGTAGTTGACGCCACGCCAGCTTAAGCCAGGAATGGTGGTTAGCGACAATGGCACCAACCTCCTCTCTGCCCTGCGACAGGGACAACTGACCCAAGTAACCTGTTTTGCTCATGTTCTGAATTTTGTGGTGCAGCAGGTCTTGGGCAGGTATCTGGGCTTACAGGTTGTCCTGAAGCAGGCCAGGAAAGTCTGTGTGCATTTCCAAAGGTCACATAATGCCACTGCTCGGCTGACAGACCTCCAAAGGGAATACAACCTGCCCAAGAACCGTCTAATCTTTGACATGCCCACCAGATGGAACTCTACATTGGAAATGCTGCAGCGCCTGCACACGCAGCAGAGGGCCATCAATGAGTACCTGTGCCAATATGGCAGCAGAACTAGGTCTGGGGAGCTTGTTTTTTCCCCACGCCAGTGGGCCTTGATCAGGGATGCATGCACTGTCCTGTCACCATTTGAGGAGGCCACGAGGATGGTAAGCAGTGACAGTGCATGCATCAGTGAGACTGTCCCTCTTATTCACATGTTGGAGCACACGCTACGTGGAATAATGGACAGGGCCCTTGAGGCAGAACAGAGGGAGGAAGAGGAGGACTTCCTTACCTCTCAAGGCCCCCTTTATCCAGACAGTGGTCCTGCTTGCCCGCCTAGCACACAGGAAGAGGACGAGGGGGAGGAGGATGATTGTATCAGCAGCATGGAGGTGGAGCATAGCACTCAGCATCAGCAGCAGCAGTCTTCAAGGGATCATTTACAGTCCCAAGGAACCCATGGACATTTACGTGGCTGGGATGAGGTGGCTGCGGATCTTGTCGTCCTCAGTGACCCAGAGGACTGTGCCCCGAATGCCTCAGCAAACCTACGCTGCATGGCCTCCCTGAACCTGCAAAGCCTGCGTAAGGATCCTCGTATTCGTGGTATCAAGGTGAGGTGTCATTACTGGCTGGCAACTCTCCTTGATCCACGAGTATCTTGCCGTCTCAGAGGGAGCAGAAGATGAAACATCTTCGGGAGGCCTTGCAGAAAGGTCTGTGCAATGTGTTCCCAGAACCTGGGGGATTACCAAATCCTGGTCCTGGACAACGTGTTGCTG
Organism: Rana kukunoris; assembly: GCA_029574335.1. NCBI lineage: Eukaryota > Metazoa > Chordata > Amphibia > Anura > Ranidae > Rana > Rana kukunoris. Next base: position 82,801,572 of record CM056053.1, read on the forward strand.
AGGCTTCGGTGAGTCAAAGAAGGAGCGGTGGAGAAGATGACCGCCTGACCGATGCGTTCAGACAATTTTTTAGTCCGCAGCCCCAAAGTATGACCGGTTCCAGCAACCATCGCCAGCGTCTGGTTTACATGGTGCGGGAGTACCTAGGGGCAAGATCAGACTTGGATACCTTCCCCACCGAAAATCTTCTGGCTTACTGGGTCTTGAGGATGGATCACTGGCCAGAGCTTGCACATTACGCAGTTGAGCTACTGGCTTGTCCTGCATCTAGCGTTCTTTCAGAACGCACATTCAGTGCTGCTAGAGGCTTTGAGACCGATCACAGGGTGCGCCTCTCCACCGACTTGGCCACCAGTGCCTAAGGCCCAATTTTTCTGCCCCTGTTTAACAGGGGCGTATATTAACAATTTTGGATGCAATACTTTGCAGGTGGCTCTTTGCTGCGCTCCAATTACATTATCTGTGAGGGATGGCAGTGTTGTGGCACCGCCACCAGTGCCTAAGGCCCAGTTTTTCTGCCCCTGTTTAACAGGGCCGTATAATAACAATTTTTGATGCAATTCTTTGTATGTGGCTCTTTGCTGCGCTCCATTTACAGTATCTGTGAGGGGTTGCAGTGTTGTGCCTAAGGCCCAATTTTTCAGCCCCTGTTTAACAGGGGCGTGTAATTTACAATTTTTGATGCAATACTTTGCAGCAGGCTCTTTGCTGTGCTCCAACTAGAGTATCTGTGAGGGGTTGCAGTGTTGTGGCACCAGCACCAGTGCCTAAGGCCCAATTTTTCTGCCCCTGTTCAACAGGGGCGTGTAATTACAATTCTTGATCTAATAGTTCACAGCAGGGCATTCCAGCGCCCACCAAGACTAACTGTGAGGGCTTACAGTGTTGTGGCAACACCAACACCTAGGGCCCAAATTTCTGCAGCGTGTATACGGCAGGTCCCTACTTTCAAACATCCAACTTACAAACGACTCCTACTTGAAAACGGAAGGAGACAACAGGAAGTGAGAGAAAATCTACCCCTAGGAAGGGAAATTCTCTTCTGTAAAAAGTGTCTCCTGTCCACTGGTGCTTTATCACAATCCTTGTTTCACAAAAAACAAAACAAAAAAAAAAACATTTGTCTTTGGGACAGAAAGTGAGGTGCAATCTTCTGAACAGATGCACACAGACAGCAAAACAAATGTTACAGGGGTGATAACCCTTCTCTATGTTTTCAGAAAAGCTTAAAAAAAGATTCTATGGCTGAAGCTACACTTTAAAGAAGTACCAGTTGAAAATTACACACAGATTCTACTTAACAACAAACCTACAGTCTCTGTCTTGTTTGCACCACCTGCATACTGCTGTTCAAAGTATATAGGGCCAAAGGGGTTTGTAATGACCTGGGGGGAAACCCATGCTATTTTTCTCAGTAATTTTTATCTATATTGCAGGGACCAGACATGACATTAAAGCCGCAAGCAGTCTTAAATTACTTTTTTCTTATAGTAATCTCATTTTGTGCAGGGACAGTTCTAAACACGTGCCACTACTATAGACACCCAGAAGGTACGATATTTAAAGGAATTTTTCATATTTTTTTTTTCACTTTAATCATCATTAACCACTTAACCACTTAAGGACAGCCTACTGCACATTTACGTCGGCAGAATGGCACGGCTGGGCACATCAACGTATATATACGTTGATTTTAGTACCCAGCCGTGGGTCACGGGCGTGCGCCCGCGGCGCTCTCCCGTGACCCGGTCCGAAGCTCCAGGACCGGGACCGCGGGACTCGCGGACCCGATCGCCGCTGCAGTGCGGCGATCCGTCCCTGGAGCTGAAGAACAGGGAGAGCCGTGTGTAAACACGGCTTCCCCGTGCTTCTCTGTGGCCGCAGCATCGATCGCGTCATCCCTGTTATAGGGGGACGCGATCGATGACGTCACACCTACAGCCACACCCCCCTACAGTTGTAAACACACACACAGGGAACACTAAAATTCACAGCGCCCCCTGTGGTTAACTCCCAAACTGCAACTGTCATTTCCACAGTAAACAATGCAATTTAAATGCATTTTTTGCTGTGAAAATGACAATTGTCCCAAAAATGTGTCAAAATTTTCCAAAGTGTCCGCCATAATGTCGCAGTTACGAAAAAAAACGCTGATCGCCGCTATTAGTAAAAAAAAAAAAAATTTATAAAAATGCAATAAAACTATCCCTTATTTTGTAAACGCTATAAATTTTGCGAAAACCAACCGATAAACGCTTATTGCGATTTTTTTTACCAAAAATATGTAGAAGAATACGTATCGGCCTAAACTGAGGAAAAAAAATGTTTTTTTATATATTTTTGGGGGATATTTATTATAGCAAAAAGTAAAAAATATTGCATTTTTTTTAAATTGTCGCTCTATTTTTGTTTATAGCGCAAAAAATAAAAAACGCAGAGGTGATCAAATACCACCAAAAGAAAGCTCTATTTGTGGGGAAAAAAGGACGCCAATTTTGTTTGGGAGCCACGTCGCACGACCGCGCAATTGTCAGTTAAAACGACGCAGTGCCGAATCGCAAAAAGGGGCAAGGTCCTTTACCTGCATTTTGGTCCGGGTCTTAAGTGGTTAATCACCAGGCCTATTTTGGCACTTCTCTCCTTCATGTAAAAATCACAATTTTTTTTGATAGAAAATTAATCAGAACCCCCAAACATTTTTTTTTTTTTATCAGACACCCTAGGGAATAAAATGGTGGTCATTGCAACTTTTTTTCTTGCACGGTATTTGTGCAATAATTTTTCAAACGCCTTTTTTTAGGGAAAAAAACAGTTTCATGAATTAAAAAAATAACAAAACAGTAAAGTTAGCCCAATTTTTTTGTATAATGTGAAAGACGATGTTACGCCGAGTAAATAGATACCTAACATGTCACACTTTAACATTGCGCACACTCATGGAATGGCGCCAAACTTCGGTACTTAAAAATCTCCATAGGCGACGCTTTAATTTTTTTAAAAGGTTACTATTTTTGAGTTACAGATGAGGTCTAGTGCTAGAATTGTTGCACACACTCTAACGCACGCGATGATACCTCACATGTGGGGTTTGAACAGTGTTTACATATGTGGGTGGGACTTCCATGCATGTTCGCTTCTGCACGTGAGCGACCGGGACAGGGGCGTTTTAATTTTTTTATTATTATTATTTTTTTTACTTATTTTTTTTAGTTTTACACTTTTTTTTACTTTTTTTTATCACTTTTATTTCTATTACAAGGAATGTAAACATCCCTTTTAATAGGAATCACTGTGACAGGTCCTCTTTATAGAGAGATGTGGGGTCAATAAGACCCCACATCTCTCCTCCAGGCTGGAAAGCATTAGATTGTGAAAAAAAATTCATCGATCTAATGCTTTCAGCCGCGATTGCGTCTGTGTTTACATTCCGGGTACCAGGCGTGACGTCCTAAGGTGATTAAGTGGTTAAAATCGCTGCTCCAAAAAAAACAACCGTTTTTACATTTTTTTTTCCATTGATACATGTTCCCTGGGGCAAGACCCGGGTTCCCAAAAAAGTTTTCCGACAATAACTTGAATATTGGGCTTTAAAATTAGCACTTTTGAATTCGAATGTTCGAGTCCCATAGACGTCAATGGGGTTCTAAATGTTCGCGCTACATGCTACTACATTCCTACATGCTGGGAATTGTAGTTCTTGCAGCCAGAGAGGCTCAGGTTGTTCATCTCAGAGTAAGAATAACAGCAAATTTCATATGACAAGAATATTGTTTGTGAAAAGTCTGAGCCTGTTTCATTCCCTCACACCTACTAATGAGCATGCTGTTAATGTAATATAAAAGTATCACTTATTGCTGAGGTCTTACTCATGGTGCACAGATGGATCACAGAACAATTATATTGGTCTCTCTCCTTGCCTGAATGTTTTTCCAGAGCCATCTCTGCAGGACTGTCACAACATGTAATCTTCAGCAGATGGAAGTGCTGCGAGGAGAAAACATTGACTCGAGCCTGTCAGTCACATACAATATAGTCTTTGCAGCTAAATCAGGGATGAGTAAGCACAATGCTCAGCCAAACTATACATTCTTCTTTTTTACTAGTCACAGCAGTATCATTTAACTAAAGGCTAAATTCTCCCACAACTCACATTTATTTTGTGTTGGTATCAGTGGCACATTGTACTGCTTAGGGCAGGGGTGCCCAACCAGTGGCCCTGGGGCCACATGTGGCCCGTGGAGCCCTCTGATGTGCCCCGCGACTTCCTGTTCTGGGATGGCTGGTTGGCAAGCCCAGATTGCAGGTTGCCGACCTGCCATCCCAGAGGTTCAGTGTTGTGAATGAAGCCGGTGGTAGAAGAAGCAAGCGGCTTTTCAGAAAGTGCACCACACCTACAGCATATAATAGATGTCAATGGCAAAGTGCAGCTAACCGGCGGGAAAACCACAGGTACACTGCGCCGCACCCACGGTGTGGGTAGACCGCAGACCATCAGTGTAAAAGCAGCCTTAGGCCCCTTTTATCACAATCGGTCTGACTCAATCGGACCCTCCATTCACCTCTATGGAGCGGCAGATGTAAACAGACTTTTGTCTGTTTACACCCGCCTACCTCCAATCCAATCTGCTAAAAAAAAAGTGGATCCATCCCCTTCTATATGATTGGATCGGAGGGCCCATAGAGTAGATTGGGCTGTGTCTGCTTTGCATATGCAGACTGGACACAGACCTGTCACCTGCCCACTCCGCTCATTGTGGCCCGCGGCCGGTTACTGAGTCGCTTAAAGCGGAAGTAAACCCATCTATTTAACCGTTTCAAAAAGCAGTTAAATTTCCGGCATGCCGGGATTGCCAACTGTCACATTGGTTGTGCTCTCAACCAAACTGTCAAACCATCCAATGGCTGGTGTCATAACTGATCACATGTGCAGCACCACGGCAATTGAAGATTAAACATAGGCCAAGATGGCAGCTTCCTTGGCTGAAAATGATAGAAGGGTTTACTTCCACTTTAAGTGGCCCTTGGCCTTCAAAAGGTTGGGCACCCCTGGCTTAGGGGCTCCAGTAAATATCTGTTCCCTGGAGTTCCTTTATTTGTATCTATACCCATCATCGGTAAAAAAATGTCCCAGTCCTTCCGCTGAATTCTCTTTATTGTAAAATAAATGGAAATTTTACTATTGAAGGTGTCACTTTGTGGAGGGCTGTGTGTGGAGCCAGCATCTTAAGCCTCGTACTCACGATCGGATTTTCCGACAACAAATGTGTGATGGCATGGTTTTGTCGGGTAATCCGACCGTTTGTACTCTCCATCGGACAATTGTTGTCGGAATTACCGACAACAAATGTTTTATAGCATGCTCTCAAATGTTTCAACAACAAATGTGTGCCATAGTATTATCTGATCGTGTGTACACAAGTCCATCGAAAAAAAAAATCAAAAGTACAAACGTGCATGCTCCGAACCATAAGACAACATTAACAGAAGTTGCCCAAAGAGTGGCGCTAAAGAGCTGAAAAACAATGTCGTTTTGTGTATGTTGGCTGAAAATTACATCTGTATGCATACCAAGTTCACGGCCAATGCCCTTCGCACAAAATTCTACGGATTTGTCCGATGGCAATCCGATCGTGTGTACGAGGCTTAAGATGCAAAGATCTTGCCAGTAGATTAAAAAACAGAATCACTGTGAAATATCTATTGGCATCTTCCCATTAGGGACAATCCCCTTCACTTTTTCTCTTGGTGACAGTTACTGGAAAAGAACGTGAGTTTAGCAGCTGTCAGCAAAACTAAATAATTATTTTCCAGTTACAACTGGCAAAAGTAGAGAATTTTGGGTTAATTTTTCTATCGCTAATACTAGCGTAGGGCCTTCTGTAGGGCCTTCTGAAGATTGTGTTCCGCCTCCCACCCTGCACAACCAGGCACATGAATTTCCAACACACTTCAGTCAAGAATCAGTCCTTTTTTTTTATTGAGGGGATATAACTTGGATGGGGATATGGTACATATGGGATGCCCACTTGATTGAAGATAGAAAAATGAAAGGACAAACTATATATATCTCCAGTATACACAACCTCTCCTGTTCACCTGCAGCACATACACTTGATTGCAGACTATCACTCCCAGGAACAGTTAGCACTGTCGTTGAAGCCTGACACTGGCTCAGCCAAACCCAAAGCAAATGCCCTTTGCAGACCAGGACCACGGGCCCCTATGGTGTAGCACAATATGGTAGTCCTAGTGCTAGCTGCCTCACATCTGGCTACTGATCCAAGTGCCAGCTCCTACTAGCCCGCCTGGCTGCAGCTGCCTCTTTCCAATGCCCGTGCCACTACCGTCCTCCTTACTGGCTCTGCACCCATCCCAGACCCAGTCCTCCTGGCTGTGTGTCACTCACTAGCCCTCTTGACTGTTCCTTGTTTTCCTGGAGATTCGACCCGGCGGTGTTCTCCCACTGTTCTGTTTGCTCCCAGTGCCTCCTGGCCAGGACACCTCCATGGTTCTAGGAAGGCCCTGTTCCCACGCGAGCCCAGGTCCAAGCTCACCCTCCCCCCAGACTAGAGAGCTCCCTCAAAGGCCAAGACAGTCTAACACTCCATCTCCAGCTTCCACTTAACTCCTCCCCAGCTGGTCTGACCCAGAGTATTTAAGGGGGCCTGCCCCATGCCAACCCATGTTTGGGGATTGTTCAGACCCCCAGAATACTCCATACAGCTCCACCTTACTTCCCCTCCCATCCTAAAAATATAGGGGAGGTGTCAGTAATGCTGCCTGTGAATAATCCAGCTCTCTTTAGATTTCTGCCCAACCCAAGACAAAGACAGACAGGCTTGGCTGCCAGTCAAGCTTGCACAAATTTACCTGCACTAGACAAAAAAAACTATTTGCAATGCTAGCACTAGAGGGTGCTACACTAGTTCTAGGGATTCGGAGATGGCAGGTAGAACTACAGCACTGCGCTGGGTGAAGGGACACACTTTTGGATGTGTGGGTTGTTGAGGATCCTGCCGGCGGTTTTGAAGATTCCAGGAACTGGTGGTGGGAAAGTAAAATATAAATGGGTAAATGAGACCGGTAAATACATTTTCTTCTTTTGCAGATTTTTTGTTCATCATTATTTTATGAATGAAGCAAATTCCATGGTGGAGTGCTAGGCTCCCCTTCTCATGTTTACCTGTTTACCAGGTTGACCTAAACTGCCCCTTACCATCTGTTCTGTCTGAACAAGGTCATATAGTGATTCAGTTACAGGGAGGTCTTTTATAGAAAAAACAGTATGCTCTACAAAATTATTGTCTTGTGTGCACACTCTTTTTAAAGGGACCCTGTTAGACTCCAGCCCTTGTGGGTCCATTTTCTTAACCCTTATGTCATTCAAGAATCAGCTTTGATGAAGAAGTCTGAGGCTGGAACCATAGTAAGCTGTGGTTGACAGCATTCTGACAAAGTGTAGAATGCTGAAGACACTGACAGAGGCTGCATCACCGGGGGTAAGTTAGGAGACATGGACCATAAAAGAAGTGAATATAAAAGCTCTTCTCTTGCATGTACTGGTATTTGGACATTTTAGGCACCCCTAGCTGCTACCAGACCTTAGGGGTTGTAAACCTTCAAGCTTTTTCACCTTAACGCATCCTATGCATAAAGGTGAAAAAACTGCTTCGGTCACTGAACAGCCCCCCAGCCCCCCCCCACCGTTTTACTCACCTGAGCCCGTTCTTTCCCATGCCGGAGACGCACAAACCCTCTCTGGCTGGGGGCTCAGCTCTTGATTGGATAGATTGATAGCAGTGCATCCATTGGCTCCCGCTGATGTCAATCAAATCCAATAACGTAGGTGTCGGGGCGGGGGCCGAGTCCAGCATTCTATGTCTATGGATGCAAATGCTGGACTTGTGAGCACGCCCATGCAGTAACCCACAGGGAAAGCGCTTCTCTTAGGGGGTTTTCTGATGCGGGGAGGAGTGGGGAGGAGCCGCTAGCGCCGTTGGGGGAACCCAGAAGTCAAGGATTGGGCTACTCTGTGCAAAACCAACTGCACAGTGGAGGTAAGTATGATATGTTTGTTATTTTAAAAAAAACAAGGGTTTAAGCTAGTGGCCTACAGTAAAACGAGTCACCCATGCGCTGGGTTGTTAGACTGTTCCGGCCCAGGTGCTCAATGCAGACTGCCATGCCTGCCACATGTGTAGGGATGGCGGGTCCACCACCTTATTCCTTTCTATCCCCCTGATCCATACTCTCTTTTGTCAGGATCTGCATATTACATAATTTCAGGCTACAGGGAAATTGAGCTTACATGCTAGTGCTAGGCATTATAATTGGTACTAACAACTTGGTCATTATTGGTCATAATTTACTGACTTACATGCATGCATGTGCATACAGCTCTTTTCACCCGAATGCGCCACTTTCATTACAGACTTATACTTGTGTAGCGCCCCTGTACTTCAAAGTATGGAGGCTGTTTAAATTTAGAGGGGGATGAGAGAGTTACACAGCTCTCATCCATGTAATTTATGTTAGTTTAGTTTAGTGCTGTGCTGTTGTTTCATCCTGTGTTCCAAAGATGCCTTTCCATCTTGGAACGACAGGTGGCGGCAGTGGAGACCTGTCAGTCGGTGACCTAAAAGTGGAGAACTATCTGAAGACATTTCAGACAAATGCTTTACTGAGAAGGAATTGCTCCGTTAAGTCGCGTTTCAGAGCAAGGGCCTGTGGCAGAGGTACCTCGCCTATTTCCATTGAGCCAAGCCTGTGGCAGAGGTTTGTTTCCTTCTCAGGGGTCCGAGCGACACCCCGGCTGCCAGTTCTGTGAGAGAGACTGTCCGGGTGCGCTATACCCACTCCGGCTGGAGTGGCGATGAATTAAATGGTACTGTTTGAAGCAGGACTGCTTCTGTAATAAGTTAAGGCCTGTGTCTGCAACTTCCTTCTCCTTTCACCATCTTTCTCTATCTACCTGAAGTTGACTGTTGGCCATGTTGGGCCAGGAATAAAATCACAGAAAACGACATCTTGCTGTTTGGACATTCTATTACTGCTCACATCATCTACTTTCATCATACCCCTAGACATGCTACAAAGGTAACACGCCAAAACAAACCAGAGGCTCCTTCGGGGGTAGCACTACACTTGTATTGGCAGCTGTACGTAGCTCCCTGAGTGCCAGAAAGGGCTGGAGATTTTACCCCCCAGCACACAAACACTACTAAGTATCTGTGTGCATGAAGCCTAACTGAAGTCAGATCCATAGAGGATATATTCAAAATGCTTGCTGTGGGTTGCTGTATTTTCACATTATGTTTACCTCCCAACTTTTTGAGATGGCAATGAGGGACACCTCTCAACAAAAGGATGCAGGCATAGGATACGCCCCTACCACGCCCTCTTAAAGGAGAATTGTACAAAAAAACAAGATTGTTTAAACCAACAAGTGCTTTTTTAACCACTATTATTCCTTTATATTGGCTTTTGGAATTTACAAATGCAGCAATTTAGATATCAGATGAAAAGGTTTAGTGCCGGAAAACACTTTTTGATAAATAAAAAGTGCATTTTATATACAACTATATGGATCAGACCAAAATGAGGGACAAATGAGGAGGAATGAGGGACAGAGGGACATTGCTCCAAATCAGGGACAGTCCCTCGAAATCAGGGACAGTTGGAAGCTATGCATTACGCCCTGTCTTATTAATCAACTCTTGCAGGTTGCGGGTTTCTTTGATTTGTTCCATGTATTCAGGTTTACTCAGTATATTTCAATGTAAAGAGTGATGTACAATGGCAAGTAACCAAAGATAAGCCATTACCCAAACTTGAGCTCTGGTTGCTTCACTTAGCAGTTTGTCTTTTTCAATAAGTCCAAGCATGTCATCTGTTTTCCCTGTAGCCCCTTTCTGTTGTAGTCCTGTTGTCTGACATGAGCGTGCATTTTCAGGAGAGGAAAAGCACTTGTGCTGACCATAGCACTTCATTTGTTTTTGTTGCTGACTGAACTTTCTAAGGCCTGTATATTCATTTTCTTTTCATGATACAAATCAGGGACTTCGGCTCCAGGAATAATATTTGTCGAGCCAGTTTATTTTTGCCTATGGCTTTTCTGGGTCTGGAAAATTTCATCATTGTTTACCTTCTCCTTAAACCCTAGCTGTTCCTTGTTTAGCTCTTCAAAATCAAAGTTTCAGTGTACAGTGTTGTAGCCCATTATTTATTAATATATGAGGACAGGGGTGTAACTAAGTTCCTTCAGTCCCAACACAAAATGTAAATCAGGGCCTCCTGGCATCTCCTGATTATTAATAACACCCACCATATTCAGAAATACCTCATGTAATATACCAAATCTTTGAGCACCAAAACTCTTCCACCTAATGTAGGGTGACCAGACATCCTCGGTTTCCGGGGACAGTCCCCCGATTGAGGACACTGTCCCCAGACCAAGTCTGTCCCCTGTTTTGTCCCCGGATTGGATTAGAACCGGGGCTGGGGCAATTTCAAAGACAGTCAGTTCAGAATAATAAAAAAAAAAAATTAGAATTTCGCCCCCCCCCCACCGCTCCTACTATCTCAGAGGAGTGTATTTTTTTCATTATGTGTGCCCCTTTCTGATGATGATATCCGGAGTGGAGGGAATATTTCTTCAGTTTCAGGTGCATGCCCATTCAGCTCCGTTCGCATGTTCTTCTGCCTTGGCCCAAGTTCCGGTCAGCCGTCTGCCTGCTTATCTCCTTGCCTTCCCTGGTGGAGTGATCTTCCTCCGCTCCCCACCCAGTAGTAACCAGGGCCCAGAGAGTAAGACTTGACAGGCTGTGAGGCGGGCGGCAGCGGTGACGGCTAGAGAGTTGCTGATTGCCGCCACTACTTTTGAAAAAAAACATATATCCCCGGATTTCATTTAAAAAATCTGGTAACCTTAACCTAATACAGTGTGTTTAATGATTATGTTAACAGCAAATGGTTACTAGACAGGCTGTTTGCTTATGATCAGAGATGCAGAATTATAGGTCAGGTATTGGTAGTGTAGCAGACCCTTGCTATTTGTGGGGGTGTTGTGCTAAAGTTAGTGGGGAATGGGAAAGTTACATGGCTCCCATTTGCAATTTGTAAAATTGGGCTGCTGCCAATTCCGGAACTGTCCTGTGGGCCGGTCTGCGCTCCAGGGGTGTGTGTTTAACCCTGGGCGCAGTTGGCACTAGAGGGGTTCTGGCGGACTCATTTTCCTCAGCAGCCAATCAGAGGGGTTGGTTCCCTTGTCGGGGCATGCTGAGGGCCGCTATATCTGGGGCAGCCGCCTTGGCCTGGGGGCCGTTCTTGTTTCATGCGGGGTCCGAGTTCCAGATGTGGCATCCACCTTCAGGGTGCGCGCATCCATGGATCCCACAGCCATGGCCTACCTCGCCGAAGTTGCGCACCATGCGGAGCTTCACTCTAACACGGAGAGGAATCCCAGAAGCTGCTGGGTCCCAAACCTTTCCTAAAAGGATCCCCCTACGGCATCCATCAGCCTTCCGCGGGAATACCGCGTGGACTGGTCCTCCGGAATAGTCACCGCAGAAGGGGAGAACGAGTGGTCGGAACCCCTCTCCTCTGATGGGATGGGAGAATCCAGGGCTTTGGATGCGGATGTCGTTTCCCCTGTCCTGTCCACCGAAGCTCTGCCGATGGCCACCTCGCCCTCCCGCTTGATGAAGGTAGGCCTGCAGGACAAGGGGGAGCATGATGGCTGTGTAGGCCGCGAGGCCCATGCACAGGTTGAGACCATTTGGGGACCTGTTTCAGTTGTGGCGGCCCCTGTCCGAGGAGAAACCTCGCGATGGATTGACTGGAATAGATGAAGAGCGTCCTGTCGGCCTGATCGGGCCGATACTTCGGACGGGACCCTCTGGAGCGGAGGATTCGTCCTACATTGATATTTGGTCCAGCGGATCACGGACAGACGGCGATGACCTGCCCGACCACCTCTTTGAGCCGCGGTTTCCCGAGCAGCAGGGCTTCGGGGGATTCCGGATCCATGGAGCCCGGAAGAAGAAGAAACAGCGCCCTGCCCGAAGTGCATCCTGCGGACCCAGCGCTGCTGGTCCACCTTGAAGAGCAGTGAGTCTGTTGTTGTGTGATTCTTTTGACTCACCGCTCCTCCAACATGATTGTGCCCGTCTTGTGTGGGCACCCAAGGCTTGGATGGTGGGTCGCCTGACCCGCCCGCTAAGGGATGTTACAGACAAGTATGCCCACTCGTTTTTCCAAGTTCCCCCTTTCCCCCTTGCTCCTCCAGATCCACACGGACATTTGTGTGAAGGAATCTTGGGAGGGGTTTGGGTTCAGTCAGTTAGAGTGAGTGGGACTTTGCCAACTTTTCTTTCAATATCGGAAGACTCCGCACGGGAAAGAACTTTTTTTTTCCACTGCTGTTCTTCATCTCAGGTTTTTTTTTTTGGACTGCTGCAGTACCAGCGCACTGACCGCTAGGGGCAGTGCTCTGCACCATTGCTTTGCAAGATAACAGCATCCAGAGTAGTGCTCAAATATTTCTTGCAGAGAGTTTCTTTCAGTACTTGAATTTCAGAACTCTTTGGGGAAGGATGGAGGCTTTGCGTTCGGGCTGGAGCGTGCAGCCTGAATCCTAACCTTAGAGGTTGTATATATTGTGAGGGATTAACTCGGTAGTGGGTGTGTGTGACCCCCTCTATGGGTTCACTACACGCTGAACTGTACAAAAAGGCACTTGAGGATGACTGAAAACAAATGATATGGTTTATTTTTCCATCTTGCGGGATACACGTGCAAGCATCAAAACAGTATAAACAAAACAAAACATAAAATAAACCCTTGCCACTTGGGGCGTCTACCTTCCCAACACAGGAACCTACCTATTGAGTCTGGCACAGCCTACTGCTGGGCAGACACTGCTGGTCCTACAGCAGAAAACAACAAAAAAAGTCTCTTGGATATTTCTGTGTGAGAAATATCAATCAGCACCTCACCTCTTCAGAAGTGTTTGTGACTACTCCTTCACTCCCAAAGCCTCAGGATCCAGCAATCAGTCGTTATCCTTAGGCTATATTTATAGGGGCTTTAATTGCTTCATTTTGAACAGTTGAAGGCTTCTAACGCCCCAAACCTCTCTGGCCATTTCTACAGCCGACGCCTAATAGTAATTGGTGTATTGTCTAAACAAGGCAGAAACATATCTCCCGTCTGTGACAACACACACAGATTTTTCCTGACTTTCTGTCACAATATATAACCCAGAAATATTGTATTGATGCCTTAAATGCATAGGTATATATGTATATTGTACAGTCGTATGCTCTTCAAATATTTTTTTTTTTTGGACCCAACTGTTGTCAGCGCTGCAGAGAATGGGCAGTTAGATAGCAGGGTTATGTATGTTTGTGTGTCATATATAGATATATTGCTGTAATACAAAAGTTTATAAGTATTCTCCTCTTCTTACCTCCTTTTTCCTATACCTTTAAAGTATCAGGCCAGCATTCGAATTCGAATGCTTTGGGACACTGGGCACAGTGTCCATTCAAATGGGGGGGGGGGGGACATGTAGTGCCCCTTTGCTATTTGTGGGGGCGTTATGCTAAAGTTAGTGGGGAATGGGAGAGTTACAAGTCACTTCAATTTCATGCTCATTCAACTACTAGGCCTGTGGCAGAGGCCTGAGCCAGGCCTGTGGCAGAGGCCTGTCCAGGAGCACTTTACCCACTCCAACTAGAGTGGCGATGAACTGAGCTCATTACTACTGAGAGTAAGATTGCTCTCTCATTTTTCAATATCCAAGGCCTGATACTCAAGCTCTCTCTCTCTCTCCTCATCAACCTTTCCTATCCTATACTATGTTGATGAAGGCCATGTTGGGCCTTGGAATAAAGTATTGAAGAAAATCCAACTAAGGACTGGACATTCGCTTTTTTCTCCTCAACTCACAAGTATCACCCCTAGACACCTGCCAGGTAACACAACACGCCGATCCCACTTATACTCAGCGGCTCCTGAATGGGGTAGCGCTACAGTAGCAACCTTTTTCTGCTTGTAAATGTATTCTACATGACCTCACACTATGTTCCCTTACACCTGTTATGTCCCTTATTTGAGTTCTATCACTGTAAAGCAGGGGTCTCCAAACTGCAGACTACGGGCCACATTTGGCCTGCTACAAGATATTATCTGGCCTGCACTTAACATGCACAGATTGAGGATTAAGGTCAGCAGAGGCTGCCCATGGTCTTCAACCCACCCCTCCCAGTGTAATGGGGGGGGGGGGTTATATAACAGGGACAATAATATAAGGGGAATTCTAGTGGGGACCTTGATGTAAAATGGGGGGGTGATGGGGACTCTGATGCAGGGATGTCTCTGTAGGGCACTCTGATGGAGAAGCTGTTATAAGGGGGGATTGTAATGTAAGGAGGACTCTGATAGGGACCTTGATGTAAGGCAGGGCTCTAATGTAAGGAGGAGTCTGAGGGGTACCTTGATGTAAGGGGAGACTCTGACAGGGATTATTTTCAGCCCAGTAATATTTGTACAGTGTGGGCCTCAAACTGATAAGTTTGGAGACCCCTAGAGTAATGTATTTGAACAATGTTATGTATAACCTGGGTATTGTGGCAAAACAGTCTACCATTGGTTATAAAGCTGACCATACACCTTACAGTCTAATTGTAAAATGTTTGAACACTCCCCCTATTTACCAAGAAGTATTTAGTTACCGCTCTTGCCTAAGGCCTAATAATAACCTTATACCCATTAAGATAGGCCCTTACACTACATTATTATTGGTAAACCAAGGGCCCTATGCACACTTGTGATTAGGACTATAGTGTGTATTCCAGTGGCAAGAATCAGAGCATTCCTGTAGAGAGAATGACAGGCATTTGTGAATAGCTACAGCCCTTCAGCCTGTGGGGAGGTGCAGTATGGTGCGGCAGCAGTAATGGAACTGTATTATAGTTAAAGTTCAAAAGAGCACAACTACCCAGCAGTAGGCATGAGCCAGATGTTCGAGTCGAACGTAAGTTTGACTTGAATAATGGATGTTCGCCGAATAGCACACAATTGGGGTGTTCGCAGCATATTTGAAAGCCGCGGAACACCTTTGAAAAGTCTGTGGGAGAAATCAAAAGTGCTAATTTTAAAGGTTAATATGCAAGTTATTGTCATAAAAAGTGTTTGGGGACCTGCCTCCTCCCCCAGGGGACATGTATCAATGCAAAATAAAGTTTTAAAAACTAACATTTTTTTGGGAGCAGTGATTTTAATAATGTTTAAAGTGAAACAATAAAAGTGAAATATTCCTTTAAATTTCGTATCTGGGGGGTGTCTATAGTATGCATGTAAAGTGGCAATTTTTTCCTGTGTTTAGAACAGTCCCTGCACAAAGTGTTTAAAACTATTCGTGGCTATAATGAATTGTTTGGTCCCGGCAATACAGATAAAGGTCATTGAATAAAACGGCATGGGTCCCCCCCAGTCCATTACCAGACTATTTGCGTCTGATATAAATATTAAGGGGAACTCCGAACCAAAATTAAAAACAAACATGGTGTAGGGGTCCCCCTGAAATTTAGGGGGAACCTCACGACATAATAAAAAAAATCACTGCTACCGGAAAAACTGTAGTTTTTAAAACTTTTTTTGTTGCATTGATACATGTCCCCTGGGGCAGGACCCGGGTCCCCAAACATTTTTTATTACAATAACTTATATTAACCTTTAAAATTAGCACTTTTGATTTTTCACATTTGTGTCCCATAGACTTTAATGGGTGTTCGCGTGCTCGAACAAATTTTTTGCTGTTCGCATGTTCTGCTGCGAACCGAACCAGGGGGTGTTTGGCTCATCCCTACTCAGCAGGAAGTCAACCCAACAAGGTGCACTTACAAAATGCAATAGTGAACTGTGTAAACTACAGGTCTCAGATATACGGGGTGGAATGCGTCCTGGCCGGTCTGTGCCCAAATGGGGAGGCTTCCAGGAGGGATAGTGTGTCCCTGCTCTTTTCCTACTTGTCTGGAACCTCTCCCTACCGCTAATACTGTCCCTAACATATGGGTGACCTGTCCCTACACTACCCACTTGCGAAATGCATGCCAAGCTTGGGAGCCAGGGTCTAAAATAGATTCTGCCTGACCCTAGATGGTTTCTGGAGTCACATGGGGTAGGAGCATCCAATTGGATAGATTACCCAGTGACCCAGGAAACCAATGAGGAACCATGTTTTCCTCTCCCTTTGCAATGCCGCTGTGGTTGAGCACCACCTGCAGTAGAACAAGTAGACTTCACCTGCTTATAAGCCTATACAAAGCAATGACAGGCTGATGGTGGCTGCATCTGTCTGTGAGTGCACTGTTCACGTATCCAGCAATCGGCTGCAGTTAGGGAAAGATGTTCTTCCCTTGATGCAGTCTGTCTGCGCGCAGGGACAATATTTTAACTTTCAGATTTTAACTTGCAAGCAACACATGTCAGAAATAGGCTTAGTCATGAAAGGGTACCACCTGGGGGCCTACAGGAGGTTACTACCGATTTAGCATAAAGTGATATTAAATATATATATATATATATATATATATATATATATATATATATATATTTTATATATTTTTTTGTTTTCCTGGTCCTAACTTGATTTAAAATATTCTGACAATGTGCAAAAATGATTGATGTAATAATTAAATAGGAACAAGCCACCTTTTATATACCTGATGTGCCTATTAGTAAATCTAGCCCTGACTGGTAGGATTGCCCGGGTGTAAAGTATAATTATGTGACAGGTTCACACTGTACGGAACTGACATTCCAAAACTTCCAGAGTGACATCAGGAGGGAGTGCTATAAATCCAACATGCCCCCCTCCCCCCACATTCTATTTATAGGGGTGGGCATGGGTCAGCCAGCGTTCATGTTTGGGTGGTTTATAAGAGGGACAGGTCCTGTCATCCTACAATTACAAAGTGATGATTTTCCTCCACTGTTACACTGGCTGGGTCTGGGACAATATTTGCAGCTATGATTGCAATGTGTGCTGTGTATGTACTGTGTATCCTCTACACAACGCTGACTGCAGGCACTCTGTTTTTGAGCTTCCTGGTAGTTCCAGTTATAATAACTCAGACCACCTTAAAAAATAATTCTGCCAAGTACTATTTGTGTCTAAGTTGGGAAAATAATATTATAAAGTTATGGGATTTTTATTTCCCACGTGCACATACACAGAACAATTGTAGTCTTAGCTATCACCCCTCTTATCCTTTAGAGCCAGTTCACACAGGAGCAGCACGACTTGCCGAGCGACTCGGCAAGGCGATCTGCACACGACTTCAAAGGCGACTTGCAAAATGACTTCTGTATTGAAGTCAATGCAAGTCGCCCTAAAGTCGTCCCAAAGTCGTACAGGAACCTTTTTCTAAATCGGAGCGACTTGAGTCGCTCCTATTAGAACGGTTCCATAGTACAAAACGGAGCGCGACATGTCAGGCGGCTAAGTCGCCTGACGAGTGTAAATGGCCAGCTAAGACCTGTCCTAGTTTGCTAATGTGACTTACATGTATATACAGCTAGAACTGCTAATAACATTAATAAAATTCATATGCTCATATGTGAGAGATAAAAGCAGAGTTATTCACTGTGACTTTATATATGGATGTCATGTAACAGTTGCATATTGTGTTCACAGAAGCAAAAAGGGAGAATATGCCTTTTAAGATTTGTTGTGTCACTGTAAGGTAAGCTCAATGACCCAGCAGCATTAAAACCAGAAAGCATAGAGTTAAGCCTTTGTTATTCAGCATGAGTCTTGGCCAATCACAGCCAATCTCACTTTGAGCAGGAGCCGTGGCCAATCACAGCCAGCACACTGCTAGAACTCATTACACCAGAGAGAGAAAGAGGAACTGGACAAATACACACCAGTCAGAGTTCTGTTTTATGGAAGCAAGTGGCCAAAATAGTTATTTAATACAGTTATATATGTTCCTATTGTTAATAGTGTGATTAGAACTGTATACTAACTAGTTATGTGTTCACTTGTAGTTCCACCAAACAAACAGCAAATTTCAATTCCAAACGTGCTATTAAACATCACAGCAAATGGTCAAACTGCAGACAGCAATATAGAGCTAGTAAAACTATTGATTAAGCCTTAATTTCTTTGCTGTAACAGTGTACAGTATAAGATTTACTATCATTTGTGCCCAGTCTTGCCACACAGAGTTAATGCAGCTCTGAGCAATCCTCTTTTATTGTTCAGTGAAATAAAACGGACTTACAGAGAAAAACCTTAGTCCGTTACGCCCCCTTGCTGTGAGTGACAGGTTATTTACATATCTCATGCACTAGCCTAGAGACAGGCATTATTTTTTAATTCCCACCCCCACTCCTTTTCTGAAGTCATGTGGTTACTTTTCTGGATTTTGACTGGATGTTAGTGATCATAGCAGAATTTAGTGCAAGGGGAGTGTAGAGGAGGGCAGGAGTCTATTGACATCACGACTCCACCCACAGAGCTCCAGACAACAGATCCACCCACAGAATCTGAAGTATTTCAGTTCTTATAACAGACAGAGGGGAGACATTTGACAGGTAAGGATACATGCAGGAGGCATCTATATCCTTATAGTTTAGAAAGAATGAGAGTGGGTTTACATCCACTTTAAAGTGAGAGTACAGATACTGAAGAAAGAAATATATCTACCATTTTATGTAGAATGACAAGATTGAACAGTTGAACCACCATTTGTTATACTTTATTCAACACATGTTTGTACATGGACTGCCTGCTGCGAAATTGTCAGTGTTATACAGTATATGAAGAAAAGCTTAAGTTAATAAAGTTATCTCAAGAGTTTGGTGTGCTCTTTAAAAATACTGCTTCTATAGAACGGCGCTAGAGGAATTATAGAGTAACAGATAGTCTTGTTTGGACTACAAGATCAAAGAAATCAAAATTCTTCAAATGCCACAGTGCATAAAGGCACTTCATAGTGCCTGCCACAACGAGTCGCCCCTGTGTGAAACCGGCTCTTACACAGCACTGTTCACCCATTCATTCCTGTAACGGAATGACCCGTGAAACCCAGAGACTTTTGAAGGGTACAGTGTACTCCTGTGCCAGCTTCACTATTGACTCTTGGGTCTAGGGTCACCCTATGCCCGATAGGGGCATAGGGTGACTGAGAAATTATATCATAAATTACATGAGATGGGACATTACTAATAATTCATGTATTACAGGAGATCTGGACGAATTACAGATGATTTCATACTGACCCACAACCAGTCAATAAGAGTGTCTCCTTCAATGCTTAACACAGACTGTTAAGATGCTAATTACATCTGTCTAGATGTGGATTGAGGGGAACTCATTGTGTGATGCTGTTTTGTGTTAATTCTATGGATAATAGGTATGGAATTTGACTTCTCAGGTGTAGTAATTAGGTCAAAACGGTACCAAAATGTCTGGATAATGATTAGTAATTAGCCCACCTGAAGGTGTATTGAAGCCCCCCCCCATTGTGTGATGAGGGGGATAGAGAGTTTCATTATCCCTGTAGCATGCTTGTAACTGTATAAGAAGAGTTGAGTTTTCCATTAAAACATTCATACATTTGACTCAGAGAACAGAGCTTGTCTCGTCTTAATTCTGGGGAATGGAATGGATCGTGTCTACATGGATTGTTGGACTGTCGGATAAGCTGTCTTGGTGGTGGTGACCGTTACAATTCCTATATTCACAAAATAATAGTAATACCACCTATAGCTTTAGCAGTCACCCCTCTTATGTTGCAAAAAGCATTGTGTATTCTGATTTGAAATCTAGTCCTTTTTTGATGTGGCCAATGCCTTTTTCTTAGTAATATCTGACTGAACAAGCCTGATCTAGGAAAAAACATGGGTTTTGTGACAAACCTGACAGCACAATATCATGAAGGGTTGTGGGCAAACACAAAATGTATGAGGTTCCAAAATGCAAATTAGTTACTTCTCTGAAAATGTGATGAAAGTGTTAATTAGAATTATTGTTATTAACCAAATGCCGACCGCCGCACGCAGATAGACATTGGCAGAATGGCACGGGCAGGCGCAAGGACGTATATATACGCCCCTTTTAAGAAGCGTCATTGTGGACACGCGAGTGTCCGCCGCGTCCTCTGTGACTCCGACTGCGGGTTCCACAGACTCGATATCCACGGGCATACCTGCGATCCTGTAAACAAGCATTTCCCCAGTCTTCCTAGTGACAGGACAGTGAACACAGCTTCCTGTAATCAAAAGCTGTGATCACTGTCGTGTCACACATAGCCCATCCCCCCTACAGTTAGAACACTTAGGCACACTTAACCCCTTCAGTGCCACCTAGTGGTTAACCCCTTCACTGCCAGTGGCATTTTCACAGTAATCAGTACATTTTTATAGCACTAATTGCTGTAAAAATGACAATGGTCCCAAAAATGTGTCAAAAGTGTTCGATGTGTCGCCGCCATTACTAGTAAAGAAACAATATATATTATTAAATATGCCATAAAACTATCCCCTATTTTGTAGACGCTATAACTTTTGTGCAAACCAATCAAACGCTTATTGCAATTTTTTTACCAGAAATATGTAGAATAATACGTATCGGACTAAACTGAGGAAAAAAAATGTTTTTTTTTATATATTTTTGGGGGATATTTATTATAGCAAAAAGTAAAAATGTTTTTTTTTCCTTGATGTGATTGTAGCCGTATAAGTGCAATTGTGACAGAAAATTTAGTACTGTCTGTGATACTTTTTTTATTTGCACTAACATACTTTTTTTTATTTGCACTAACATAAAAATTGTATGTTAGTGCAAATAAAAAAAAGTATCACAGACAGTACTCAATTTTCTCAGAATTTTTTTCAAAATTGTCACCCTATTTTTGTTTATAGCGCAAGAAATAAAAACCGCAGAGGTGATCAAATACCACCAAAGGAAAGCTCTATTTGTGGGAAAAAAGGATGTCAATTTTGTTTGGGAGCCACGTCGCACGACCGCGCAATTGTCAGTTAAAGCGATGCAGTGCCGAATCGCAAAAAGTGGCCTGGTCATTGACCAGCAAAATGGTCCGAGGAATAAGTGGTTAATATTATTATTATTAATAATAATAATTATAATAACAACAGTGTAAGTCCCCTTTCACACGATTGGCCCTGAAAAAGGACAGGCGGATATGAGCGGGCCACCCATTGACTTGTATGGGCAGGTGGAACTTAAATAAAAATACTAAGCAGTAACAAAAGTAACACTGCCTACTTTCTGGAAAATTTGCATTACAGAGATGTATTAAATACATGTATTTGCTTTGTTCAGGCATATAATGTAAGTGACTCAAAAAGAGTGCTAACGTGGCCCTTCCTTCTGTATTATAGCACAGCTCAGCGCTTAGGGTGGTTCTCTTTGAGATAAATTTGCCACAGATGGTTAGATATAAATAAATGAATATGTAGCAGCTGCTTAAAATATGGCAATATTCAAACAGAACAGTATAACAAAGGATAGTTCAAAACTTAAAGTCCCAAACAACTATTGAAAAACTGTAGCAGCGCTACTTCCACACAGGCGTATGGAATACTTCCATATACCAGTCTGTATACAGGAAAACAGATGATGGTGCAGATGGATGTAATATACAGATCAACTTCCTCAATCAGTGCTCCTTTCACCAAGGGGGTGTTCACCACGTGGGGGGGTATCTATTCCCCTTTTGGGGATGCACTCACCACAAATATGGAAATATAGGCCCAGATTCACGTACATCTGCGCATTATTGGACCGGCGTAGCGCACCGCCTTTACGTTAGACTTGCGTAATTTTGCAGCGTAATCACCGTATTCTCGTAGCTTTTGCGCAGGAAATTGCGCATACGTAACGTTTTTTCAGAGGCGTAAGGAGGAGTAATACAAATTGGGAAGGACGTGGGCGTGTTACATTGAAATGAGCCGTGACCCCATGCAAATGAAGGGCCGGCCGGCTCGCGCATGCGCGCTTGAAGGAGACCATGTCAGCTCCGCTGTGCGCATGCTCACAACTCGGGAGCGGCGCAATCAGTGAAATTGGAAATGGACTAGGGCAACGTTGTGAACTACGCAAACAGCATAAATAGACACACACAAACGCACTTCCTTTGCAAAAGTACATCCCTTTGTCCCTTCCCATTTAACCAAGTGCTTTTGTCCTGTTGTTCGTTGCGGTGTGTTTTGTAGTTGTCAGATTAGTGTTCTGTGTGATCAAGTGTTTGTTAGTAGATTTTTGAAAGTGGTTTTTGATAAGTGTTTGAGAGACTGTTTGATTGATTGATATATTTGTGTTTGTTTCTTTTCCTGCTGTATTTTTGTTTTGTTTTTTGGTGACTGTTTCTTGCTCAGTAGTTTTCTCTCTGTGTGTGTGTTTTTTTTTTGATTGGTTGTGCTTGTTTGTGTGCACAGCCAGAAGACACAACATGCGGTTGGACCTCTTGGCCAGTGGAAAGGCAAAGCTGCACAACTTTTGATCTTTGCCATGATTGGCAATTTGATGAACTTTGAAGATCCTACACTATCCTAATACAGCTTTTTGTGATGTGCATGATGGGACTGTAGGGTGATGGCGCTCCTGTCCATGAGCGTTTTCTAATGTGCATGTGAACCCATTTAAAATTGTTAATTTGCCTTTTTTCTATTATATGTGATTGAACAACAACAAACCAAAACATACCGGTCGGTGGAGAGTGCAATATCCAGGACATACAGGAGAAATACTGACTTAAGGCTCTATATTTCCATATTTGTGGTGAGTGCATCCCCAAAAGGGGAATAGATACCCCCCCCCCACGTGGTGAACACCCCCTTGGTGAAAGGAGCACTGATTGAGGAAGTTGATCTGTATATTACATCCATCTGCACCATCATCTGTTTTCCTGTATACAGACTGGTATATGGAAGTATTCCATACGCCTGTGTGGAAGTAGCGCTGCTACAGTTTTTCAATAGTTGTTTGGGACTTTAAGTTTTGAACTATCCTTTGTTATACTGTTCTGTTTGAATATATAATGTAAGTGAGGTTAGGAATCTAAATCTCAGCCTTGGTGACCATATCTTGTTTCACGTAAGTAATGGAATAAGCAGTAAAGGGAGCCGGGGCAATATTTCTTCTGTTTAGCCAGGCAGGCCATGTACTTATCAGGATGAAATAAATCTCTGCTGACCTGAGCTTATCTACTATTACCTGAGGATCCAAAGTGCACTTAGCAGAGGCAGGATGTCAATACTGTGCCTGTTTACACTACCTGCTGCTACTTCCTCACCCGATAAAAAGATATCTGTCAGGGAGATTATGAAGGGAGAAATATGAGGGCTGAGAAGAAGGATGAGTCAGGTGGACAATATCCCAGGGGCTCTGCTCTGTCTTCTAACTGTAACATCTCATTAATTATTTCTTCTCAAAGGATTCTCAGATAGTAGAAATCTCAAAAAAACAAAACAAACTGTATGTGAGTGATCACCACAAAATAGCGATGGGCCGATGGCCATGTAACACTGGGCACAATTCACTAAGCAATATTTTACTGCATCTGAGTAACAAAGAAACTCTCCTTAAAATATTGCAATGCGTAATCTTTCCAAAGTAAGCCTTACATATCACATGAAACCATGCAGTAAGTTATCGCAAGCATCTCGCATGAACGTCGCATTTGATGTTGAGGGCTCAAGGTACCCCATGAGTTGGGTATACAGCTCCATAATAAGTGGCTTGGATAACCAAACTTCTACAGGGTATCAGCATCCGTGAATTGATCCAGCAGTGTGCGCTCCTTATGCCCCATACACACGATCGGATTTCCCGTCGGAATAAACGTTGTTTTCAGACGGAATTCCGCTCAAGCTGTCTTGCATACACACGAACACACCAAATTCCGACTGTCGAAAACGCGGTGACGTACAACACTTCGACTAGCCTAAGTTCAATGCTTCCGAGCATGCGTCAAATTGTTTCAGAGCATGCATGTTTTTTTCTCCGTCGGAATTCCATAAAGATGAACGTAATTTCTGAAATGTTTTCCGTCGGAAAAAAAAAGGAACACACGGATATTCCATCGGAATTTCCATACACACGGAATATCCGATGAAAAAATTCCATCTGACTTTTTCCATCAGAAATTCTGATTAAGGGCCCTTTCACACGGAGCGGTCCGTTTTCCGCTCCGTGTGTCCGTCGGCTCAGCGGGGGGTCTCTGCTGAGCTGTCGGGCGGACAGGGCGGTCCCTGCACACTATGCAGGGACCGCCCTGTCTCTCCTCCGCTATCCCCTATGGGGAAACGGATCCGCTCCCATAGGGGCCCATTACAAGTCCGCTCGTGTGAAAGGGCCCTAAAGCTTTTCTTTAAAAGAACCACTTGAGATTGTCTCCTCCTCCTCTTCTGCTTTACTTTAAATTCTAGAAAACTGGATTCACAGGGCTCCATCCTCTTTGCTATGCTGTCTGCCATCCTTCAGTAACAACTCCTGACTAAAATCTAGCTGACACCTGCTCCAGCTTGCACTTTCCCGCCTATTTTTTAAACCTATCATTGGAGGGTCTGACCATTGCCTTGGACCAGTACTTAATTACCGCATTTATTTATTTAGTTATTACCCTCTGTGAATTGACTTTAAGGCCGCGTACACCCGATCAGACATGTCCGATGAAACATGTCCGACGGACCGTTTTCATCGGACCAGGCTGAAGTGGTCTGTTGGTCTGATGTGCGTACACACCATCGGACCAAAATCCCCTCGGACCAGAATGCGGTGACGTAGAACACAACGCCGTGATGAAAAAACAAAGTTTAATGCTTCCAAGCATGCGTCGACTTGATTCTAAGCATACGTGGGATTTTGGTCCGATGATTTCGTGTACTAACCATCGAACATGTCCGACGGACAGGTTTCCAGTGGACAGGTTTCTAAGCATGTTTTGAAACTTTTGTCCGCTGAAAAACGGTCCGATAGGCCGTACACACGATCCAAAATGTCCGCTGAAACTGGTCTGCGGACCAGTTTCAGCTGACATGTTTGATCATGTGTACGCTGCCAATACGTCTTTATGCTGTATTTAACAAGTGTTTTTCGTGTTTGCGCTAAATACCACATACAAGAAACAGTGAATTTACATTTTCATTATCGCATACGTTAAGTGGTCACGTGACCATCATAACGCATGCGATAACCTTTAGTAAATTGTGCCCACTGTCACCGTGAAATGGTCATCCCATACATATTTTCATTATAGGTGGAGCATGGTGAGTCAGCCTCTAGAGACTTATATTGTAAAGACTGTGAAAGTACCACTATTGTACTTCTCAACCATTCCTGTTTACCTAGTAGTTCCAACTCAGTGGGCTGTGTTTCGAGCTACATTTTCCATAAATGGCCCCAGAGCATGTATTAGCATAGAGGAGTCTTGGCACCAGATATACGTGTGCTTAATCCATGCTCAGCCCATAGTATTCCATATTCCATATTCCATATTCATATAATTATTTTACTTTTACAGTATAAGTGCACTTATCCCGTTTGCTCCTGTGCACTTACCTAGCCTAAATCACCCTCCACGAATGCATACAGTATGCAATTTCACTGTCCTGGCCACAATACAGCCCTAAAAAAGCAAATAGGATCAAAATAACGCAGTGGCATCAGCAGGGGAAGGACCACTTTTTAAACAGAATTATACTATGTGGCCCAATTGCTCTCCTTAACATATGTTATGCCGCGTACACACGGTCGTTTTTTGCGATGAAAAAAAACAACGTTTTTTAAAACGTCATTTAAATTGATCGTGTGTGGGCAAAACGTTGTTTTTTGTCTTCAAAAAAACGACCAAAAAAAAATTCCAACATGCTTGAATTTTTTGTGTCGTTTTTCAGAATGTCGTCTTTTGTTTCACAAAAAATGATCGTGTGTGGGCAAAACGACGTTTAAAACGACGTGTTTAAACCCGCGCATGCCCAGAAGCAAGTTATGAGACGGGAGCTTCAATGGAACAGAGTGCCGTTGAAAGTGTCTTACGTAACCGCGCTTTGCAAGAGCATTTTCAGAAAACGATGGTGTGTATGCAACATCGTTTTTTAAAATGAAGTTTGAAAAACTTGTTTTGTTTCATGAGATAAAACAACGTTTTTTATATCACAAAAAGTGATCGTGTGTACACGGCATTACACTGGGAGGATTGTGTATGAAGTATGGTTGCTTAAACCTATGGTGGATACCCATTGATGTCAATATAGTGGAATATCGTCGCCTGGTCTCACTGCCTGACCCCATTGGAAGCTGCGCTTGCTGTACCTCTCCCTGGGTGTGTTACACCAACAAGCTCATTCGATCCTTCAGGCATATGCCCTGCTGGGTCCATCTTCTCTGGTAAGCCTTTGATCTTCATGGTGGTGGATTGCCTACAGACGACTATATACAGAGTCACTTTTATCACAGTGGATCAACTTTGGACTTTAGCCCAGGTTCACACTGGGTACAATTTGCTTCGTTTTGAGATTCGATTTCACATGTGAAATCGCATCTTAAATCGGCGGCATTTGCCGGCAATTGTCGGCAATGACACCGTCCTAATCGGTGCGACGCCGCATCTGCGGCGCTGCACCGATTTCAAAAAGTAGTTCCTGTACTACTTTTTGCGATTTCGGGCCGCGATTTACATTGACATCTGCACAGATGTCTCTTAAATCGTGCCAAAATCGGGACTGCCAGCGGGAGTGAAATCGTGCGAGTTCAGCTAAACTCGCACGGCTTCACTCCTGCAGCCCAGTGTGAACCAGGGCTAATATTTTATTTGTTCACTAGCACTTTTTTGGTTTATTTCCATCTTTGGTGCTTCACTTTGTATTTATATTTATTTATATAATATTGGTTATTTATTAACTATATTCATTTGGTGCATTTTCAACCTACACATATTATTTTGGATCATGTCGAAATTTTGAATAACACAATTTTGTTCAGTCAATGGTTATATTATCACTTTGATTAATCATTTGCATAGTTTTCATATTATGTGTGCAATTTAATTAATTTATTAAGTATAACACAGAGGTTTTATGTACACTTTCTCTTTTCCGGTATTCATCAAAAAAACAGAAGACCAAGACCACACATGCTAGGAAACTAAAAAATACATTACAACACATAACATCACTTTCCAAGTTGTATTTTGTCATACAAGAATTTTTGTAACTTTTCATTTCCGATATGAGACTAGCATGCAAAAACAAAAAGGATGATCATTCATCTGATATTCAATGCTTCCGCCGGGCACTCGCACTGGGTCACGAGCGATGCTGCGCGCGTGCGCCCCCTAGACAGCCAGGAACAAAGGACGTCATATGACACCCACCCTGAGGGAGGGAGGGTTTCTGTCGGCTTCATATTACTATGAATGAATGGATGAAAACTTATATAGCGTGGCACATGCAAACTAAATCGCCTCTGGGCGCTTGTTGGTCCTGTCTCCTTTGATATCAAAAGAGATGAGTTTTGATCTTTCTCCTGAATGCCAAGTGGTTCTCCTCCAACCGAATGCTGGTTGGTAAAGCGTTCCATAGTCTGGGACCTTGGACCGCGAATCTTCTATCTCCTTTGGACTTGTAGTTGGCTTTCGGTATCTGGAGTAGATTTTGATTGGTGGATCGCAGAACGCGATTGGAATTATGAGCTTTTATTTTTTCGCATAGATAATGGGGAGCATTCCCATGGATACATCTATGCGTTAGACAGAGCTCTTTAAAAGAAATTCTGTCTTTTACTGGCAACCAATGAAGGGTTCTCAGTGAAGGTGAGATTGATTCCCATGTTTTTTTCCCAGTCACAAGTCTGGTGGCCGTATTTTGAACGACTTGCAGATGAGCGATTTGGTACTTGGGGAGTCCGAGGTAAAGGGCATTTGCATAGTCCAATCTTGATTTTACAATTGTTCCCACCACGACTGCTATCTCTTCTTTGGAAATGAAAGGAGTAAGTCTGCGTAGTAGGCGCAGCCGATGGTGAGATCTGCTGACTACTGACCCTATTTGTGCGTCCATTGTCATGTAGGAGTCGAAGATGACCCCGAGACTTTTGACTTTGGCGCTAGGGGTGATGATTTTGCCCAGAATGGGCGGGGGGGTCCAAGTTGTTGCAGGTTGCTTCATACGCTTGGCGTGAAACAGGAGAAGTTCTGTTTTCGTTCCGTTAAGTTTAAAATAACTCTTTGTCATCCAGTTCTCTATCAAAGAGAGGCATGTCTCTAGATTGAGGTGGTGATCCTTTTTATTGCAAATGCAGAAATACAGTTGCGTGTCATCTGCATATGAATGATAAAGCAGTTTTTGGCTGCTGATGATTTCAAAAAGCGGACGAACATAGATGTTGAATAGCACCGGCGACAGAGGCGATCCTTGAGGGACTCCGCACGATAATGTGCGTTTCTCAGAAGTGAAAGGTCCTAACTTCAATATTTGCGATCGGTTGTCCAAAAAAGAGGAGAACCAAGATAAATCGCGTTCTGCAACTTTGGCTGCTTCAGCTAGCCGAGTCAATAGAAGCTTATGGTCTACTGTGTCGAAGGCTGCACTTAGGTCCAACAGAACCAGAAGACAAGATTCTCCTTCGTCTGCGGCCTGGAGAGCGTCGTCCCATATTTTGAGCAATGCTGTTTCCGTCCCGTGTCCGGGACGGAAGCCCGATTGAAATGGATCAAGTAGGTTGTGGGTATCTAGATGCTGTTGCAGCTGTTGTACCACTACTTTTTCCATTACCTTTGAGAGAACGTTTAGGCCTGTTATGGGACGGCGGTGGAGTGGGTCCTTGGGGTCTAGGGTGGGTTTCTTTAAGATAGATCAGATTATGCCCTCTTTCAACTGGGAGGGCACTATGCCTTCCTTGAAAGATTGGTTAATAAGCTGCCTGATAGGAGGTGCCAAGATGTTGGCGCATTCCTTCCTTCCTATGGCCTGGTAAGGAAGGGGTTAAGTGGAGCAAAAAAATAAAAAGGGCTAGAACTTCTGGTAGGGCTAGTTAAAGGAGAACTCCAGCCAAAAATGAAGAGATAAAATGAATATCCCAATAAACGATAAAAGAACAAAGATAGCTTTTACTGCAATGTTCAACTTCAATCCAAAAATGTCCATAGTATTTTTCTTCCTCTCACTACATGTCCTCATTCTGATGGCTGCCATCATTCAACCTACTTCCTCTGAGCCCAGACCATCATGGACCCACACCCAGTCTGTGACTGGACAGTAAAAGGGGAAGAAGCACTGTGATGATCTATTCTCTCTGTCACTCCTAAGACCTCTGCAATCCTGAACTCTAGCTCACAGGTGCCCACTCCCCTGGGGTCTGCTTCTCCCATACACCATACCTCCCAACTTTAGAGCATGAGCATGAAGGAAACTTTAGGATGCTTTAGCATACCACCCAACCGTCCCCGATTTCGCGGGAATGTCCCGCGATTCGCGGTAAATCCTGCGGTCCCGCGATCAGGGCTGGAGTGATAAGTGAACTGCGGTGTTAACTTTGGGCAAAACTTAAAGCAGAACTTCAGTAATTTTATCATCTTTCTAGCTATTAAATCTTCTGCCCTTGTTGTTTTAAAGGGGTAGTTCCCCCAAAAACCTTTTTTTTAACACTGATTGAGGCTCGTTATGTCAAGGGGAATCGGGTGTTTTTTTTTAGAAATGAAGCCGTACTTACCGTTTTAGAGATGCATCGTCTCCGACGCTTCCGGGTATGGTCTCCGGGTCTAGGCGTTCCTATTTGATTGACAGGCTTCCGAGGTCGCATACATCGCGTCACGATTTTCCAAAAGTAGCCGAACGACGGTGCGCAGGCGCAGTATAGAGCCGCACCGTCGCTCGGCTTCTTTCGGCTACTCGTGACGCGATGTATGCGACCGTCGGAAGCCTGTCAATCAAATAGGCACGCCCAGACCAGACGATCATACCCGGAAGCGACGGAGACGATGCATCTGTAAAACGGTAAGTACTGCTTCGTTTCTAATAAAAAAACACCCGATTCCCCTTGACATAACGAGCCTCAATCAATGTTAAAAAAACGTTTTTGGGGGAACTACCCCTTTAACTTTGGATAGTAAAACATGTTTTTTTTCTACCAGTAAATACCTTATACAGCTTACTTCCTGTTTCTTGTCTGATAAAAAGCCTAAGCTTATGACATCATGCACAGCGATCTCTCTCACTCTCCTGAGAATTTGCCAGGAAGGAATGAGGGGGGGGGGGTGAGTCATAGGAAGGGCCAAAGGGAGCTGCAGAGTTGGCGGTGTGCCTTTGTGTCTGTGTAAATCCAGGAAGTAAACAGGCAGCAGCTTCAGCTGCCCACAGTTAAAATGGTTGCAGCCAGACTTAGTGGAGGAGATTTCTGCAGCATATTTGGCAATCACAGTATATATAAAATAATATGCAAAGTGGTTGAAGGGAAGATTCAGAATGGCAAAGATTACAAATTATGTGAGTAGACTGCAGTTCCTTTTTAAGGGGCATTCAACTTCTCTGATGGCAGCTCCAAATTTTTAACGTTCTCTTCACTTTTATGCCAAAGGTCACTCAGTTATTGTCAGTACATGGGAGGGGTAGCACTGGAGATGATTTGGAGATGAGTAGAAGGAGGTGTTCTGCAGTTTAACGCTAAAGACTCAATAATGCTTACGTTTTCAAGGCAGCAGAGGCAGGGTTGTCAGCCCGCGACTAGAGGTTAACTGGATTTTTTTCTGTATTTGCAGTTTTTTCTAGAGACAAAACAGTATACTGTACTGTATTACAGAAATGCACTGAATATGTTTTTCTTTTGTTGGCTATAATGTAGTGCTATAATGCTATGAATTAGTTTGCTTGAATGCAT
This sequence comes from Rana kukunoris, assembly GCA_029574335.1. Classification (NCBI taxonomy): domain Eukaryota; kingdom Metazoa; phylum Chordata; class Amphibia; order Anura; family Ranidae; genus Rana; species Rana kukunoris. The sequence goes on from CM056053.1 coordinate 82,832,482, forward strand.
TTTACTGTCACTAGGCTGTGCAGAATAGTAGGGTTACTATGTACATTACAGCCACAGCTTAGTGTGCTGCTCAAACAAACATCTAGTAATAGGAAATAAACTCAATATGATACATCCTGGCAGCTGTTCCCTATGTGACTTTTCAGCAGTAGACCATTATTTAGCGTTGCAACAATAGATATAGCAGCCCACAATACTGCTATGGGGCCTGGGGAAGGAGGTGGCCCCATTGGAGGGGCTGTTAAAGAAAATTAAACAGTTAAGTTTCCATTATAGAAAAGAGAGAGTCAGACCTCTAGAGCCTTGTTACAGTTACCCCTATGTGCACTAAGAGACATTTGATTGGTCTTACCGCGTAGATTTATTGCTCTCAGAATGTCTGCTACAGGCTGAAATTAACCCAATATTCCTATTGCAGTCTCAAGCCCCCTATAACTTTTATCCAAAATGATGGTCCCTTGTAGTGTACTGACAGCTCTCCTTCTGCCGCTCTTTGACACGTATTGTCACAGTTGACTCTGCAAGCTTTTACAAACAGAGAAAATCAAAGGAGGCCTATCATAGTTTTTCTTTGAAGCCCCATGTTTTATAGTAATGCTCCTGACCTTATTACAATACAGGATCTGTTATGTATTCCAGGATCTGCTATATGTTCCAGGATCTGCTAAATATTCTACAATCTGTTATATGTTACTGGATTTGCTATATGTTCCAGGATCTGCTATATATTCTATGATCTGTAATATGTTCCTAGATCTGTTATATGTTCCTGGATCTGCTATATATTCTACGATCTGTTATATGTTCCTAGATCTGTTATATGTTCCAGGATCTGCCATATGTTCCAGTATCTGTTATATGTTCCAGGATCTACTACATGTTCCAAGATCTGTTATATGTTCCAGGATCTGCTATATATTCTACGATCTGTTATATGTTACTGGATCTGCTATATGTTCCAGGATCTGCTATATATTCTATGATCTGTAATATGTTCCTAGATCTGTTATATGTTCCTGGATCTGCTATATATTCTACAATCTGTTATATGTTCCTAGATCTGTTATATGTTCCAGGATCTGCTATATGTTCCAGTATCTGTTATATGTTCCAGGATCTACTACATGTTCCAAGATCTGTTATATGTTCCAGGATCTGCTATATATTCTACGATCTGTTATATGTTCCTAGATTTGTTATATGTTCCTGGATCTGTTATATATTCCAGGGTCTGCTATATGTTCCAGGAACTGCTATATATTCTACGATCTGTTATATGTTCCTAGATCTGTTATATGTTCCTGGATCTGTTATATGTTTCTAGATCTGTTATATGTTCCAGGATCTGCTATATGTTCCAGGATCTGCTATATGTTCCAGGATCTGCTATATGTTCCAGGATCTGCTATATGTTCCAGGATCTGTTAAATGGGGCGGGAGGAAGGGATCAGGACAGTCTGTATGAGGAATAGGCTACATGCTCGGGGGTCACAGCTCCTTCTACTGGCAGTAGAAGGAGTTGTGAGCTCCGGGTGCGTAGTCTATTGTACATTACGTGTGTGGAGACAGAAGGTCACATAAGAGCTGCCAGGACTCTATACTAGGGCTGCACGATTCTGGTCAAAATGAGAATCGCGATTCTTTTGCTTAGACTAAAGATCACGATTCTCCTACGATTCTCAAAAATTGATAGCTAGAACCCCCCCCCAAATAAATAAACCTGTGATTTATTTGAAAATACGAATATATAAAAAACAGACCAGTGCTATGTCTATAATGTTAAAGACCATAAAACTCCATTGAAAAAAGCGGAATCAAACTTTGATTCTGCTTTTTTCATAGGAGTTATATGGTCTTTAACATTATAGATATTTCACTGGTCTGTTTTTTTTATACATTAGAAGCAGTACCGCCAGCAAACTTAGGGTGGCGCATGGAAACACACAGTTGTATTAATCTTTCTCACAGTTCTGTACTTTAGAAGCAGTACCGCCGGCAACCACTGGGTGGCGCATGAATACACACAGTTGTACAGAACTGTGAGAAAGATTAATACAACTGTTTGTATCAATGCGCCACCCAGTGGTTGCCGGCGGTACTGCATCTGCGGCATTTGCGTTCCACGCTGGTTACGTGGAATGGCGGTGACACATAAAAATCATGGGTCATCCCGCGGGGAGATCGTGGGCGGGGAGAATCGAGATCGCGATTCTCTCCACGATTAATTGTGCAGCTCTATTCTATACTCCTTGATGAGCATGACTCCCACTTATATCCTGTAAGTGTAGGAAAAATGATCTGCACTCTGGTTGTTGCTCTTTTAAAAATTGTAATTTTACCCGAAGTGCGGGTAATTTTTCCAACACTACTTTACTCAGACAGCGACTGTTGATCGAGCACCCGGGAGCTCTGCTATCTATGTGTTGTATGGGTAGTAGTACTGACTTTTCTGTTTATACTATATTCTGTAAGTGCCTTTAATCTTGTGCAATAAATGTTTGCACTTTAATACTACACTCAGAGTGGCCCCTCCCCCTCCCAGTTTATTTGACATGTTTTACAGAGTTTCTGGACACACTCTGAGGATGGCTGCCTCTTTTTAACTGCTTCCTGATGGCCGCACGCACATATACGTCGACACAATGGCACTCCTGGGCAGACAGGACGTATATATATACATCCCCTTTAAGGAAGCTCCATTGTGCAAACCCGACCGCGGGTCCCGCAGACTCGATCACCGTGGGCATAACCCGCGATCGTCTCACGGAGAGATAGAGCGGGGAGATGCTAATGTAAACAAGCATCTGCCCGCTCTGCCTAGTGACAGTGACACTGATCTCCGCTCCGTTTAATCGGAGCGGAGATCAGTGTCATGTCACACACAGCCCATCCTCCCTACAGTAAGAAACACTCACTAGGGCACACTTAACCCCTACAGTGCCACCTAGTGGTTAACCCCTTCACTGCCAGTGTATTTTTCACAGTAATCAGTGCATTTTTATAGCACTGATTGCTGTAAAAATGACAATGGTCCCAAAAATGTGTCAAAAGTGTCCACCATAATGTCGCAGTCACAATAAAAATCACTGATCACCGCCATTACTAGTAAAAAAAATATTTATAAAAATGCCATAAAACTACCAATCAATAAACGCTTAATGTGTTTTTTTTTTTTACCAAAAATATGTAGAAGAATATGTATCGGCCTAAACTGAGGATCTGTTATATGTTCCAGGATATGTTATAGGTTCTAGGATCTGCTATATGTTCCAGGATCTGCTATATGTTATATGACAGTGGTTCTTAACCTTGTTGGAGGTACTGAACCCCACCAGTTTCATATGCGCATTCACCAAACCCTTCTTAATTGGAAAAATAAAAAAATTTCAAATTCAAAACATAGGTATGAGCCTCATAGCACTGTACTCAATATCTTTTTTTTATTATAATTTTTTTGTATGTGGTCCACCTTTAAAATCCTTTCTAGATTTCTAGGTTTGGTATATAAGTTATATATCATATATATCAAGTTATATATCATTTTCTTACTTAATAAGCCACTACCGTTCAGAATCAGCCAGAATATTTATCCGTCTCCAGTCCACATGCCCTACTTGTCGTCCTGGACCTCCGGCGCTCAGGCCGCTCTCCCCCAGTCCCAGACACACTGCCAGTGGCCGGGCAAGCAACATGACTCGTCTGAGTCTCTCAGTCTCACCTGCTCTTCCGAATCCTGTCTGTCCACGATATGCGCCGCGGCACCGCCACTGCCTGTAGTGCCACTGCCACGGTCGGTGAAGTGATCCAGACCGCGGAGGAGATGACGGTGGCATCAGAGTGACAGCGAGGCAGAGGCGGGAGACTCCAAGCGCATGCACCACCCGCCGTGATCACATACAGGCCAGGCCACATGACCTATTCACCCAATGACAGCACGCTGGCTCGCCATTGTCGAGACTGAACACGGAGGCCGATCCGGTGCACAGACACAGTAAATACAAATTAATAGAGTGACACAGTCCACACTGGCGCCCCCCTAAATGTTGCGCCTGGTGCACCCTCCCCCCCACACGCTACGCCAGTGTGTATAGGTATGTGTCTTGACCTCCACCGAACCCGCGGGACTGACTCACCGAACCCCTAGGGTTCGATCAAACCCAGGTTAAGAACTACTTTTCTATGATCTGCTATATGTTCCATGATCTGCTATATATTCCAGTATCTGCTATATGTTCTATGATCTACTATATGTTCCAGGATCTGCTATATGTTCTATGATCTGCTATATATTCCAGGATCTGCTATATATTCCAGGATCTGCTATATGTTCTATGATCTGCTATATATTCCAGGATCTTCTATATGTTCTATGATCTGTTATATGTTCCAGGATCTTCTATATGTTCTATGATCTGCTTTATGTTCCAGGATCTGCTATATGTTCTATGATCTGCTATATGTTCTATGATCTGCTATATGTTCCAGGATCTGTTATATGTTCTATGATCTGCTATATGTTCCAGGATCTTCTATATGTTCTATGATCTGCTATATGTTCCAGGATCTGCTATATGTTCCAGGATCTGCTTTATGTTCTAGGATATGCTATATGTTCCAGGATCTGTTACATGTTCTAGGAAGTTCTCCTCTTGCTCCCTCTACTATCACTCTGTACTTTTTCTCTTTCTTCTTACTAGTCACTCTTTCCATTCTTGATGGACTTTCTTCATGAACCATCAGTCCAGGACATCTTAAATTATTTTACTATTACATTCCCAAATATTCCTCTCAGAGAATATGGTTAGGCTAACGGTTCCTCATAGAGCAAAAAAAAGTTATGGGCCCGGATTCACAGAGCACTTACGCCGACGTATAACAAAATACGCCGATGTAAGTGCAAATGTGCGCCGTCGTATCTGTGCGCCAGACCCACAAACAGAGATATGCCTAAAACCAGGCTACACCCCGCCGACGTAACTTGCTTACGCCGGCGTAGGGTGGACGTACATTTAGGCTGGGTGCATGGTGTCGCTCCCATTTATTAGCCATTCAAACATGCAAATTAGGTAAATACGGCGATTCACGAACGTACGTGCACCCGACGCAGGCTACACTCAGTATGTAAGGCATAGGGCACACCCCCCCTGCCATGCCCTCTTAACCACTTTGTTCCCGGGGCCTATTTTGGCACTTTTCTCCTTTATGTAAAAATCACATTTTTTTTGCTAGAAAATTAATCAGAACCCCCAAACATTATATATTTTTTTTAGCAGACACCCTAGGGAATAAAATGGCGGTTATTGCAACTTTTTTTCTCGCATGGTATTTGCGCAATAATTTTTCAAACGCCTTTTTTTAGGGTAAAAACAGTTTCATGAATTAAAAAATAACAAAACAGTAAAGTTAGCCCAATTTTTTTGTATAATGTGAAAGACGATGTTACGCCGAGTAAATAGATACCTAACATGTGACGCTTTAAAATTGCGCACACTCATGGAATGGCGCCAAACTTCGGTACTTAAAAATCTCTATAGGCGACGTTTTTTTTACAGGTTACAATTTTTAAGATACAGAGGAGGTCTAGTGCTAGAATTGTTGCACACGCTTTAGCGCACGTGATAATACCTCACATGTGGGGTTTGAACGCTGTTTACATATGTGGGCAGGACTTGCATGTGCGTTCGCTTCTGCATGCGAGCGACCGGGACAGGGGCGTTTTAAATTTTTTTTTTTTATAATTTTTTTTTTTTTAACTTCATTTTTTTATTTTTACACTTTTTTTTACATTTTTTTTTTTTTTATCACTTTTATTTCTATTTCAAGGAATGTAAACATCCCTTGTAATAGGAATCCATGTGACAGGTCCTCTTTATGGAGAGATGTGGGGTCAATAGATCTTTTTAGACCAGCTTTTATATGGTCTAACGTTCTTTTGTGGATCCCCGTAAGTCCTTCATTAGCATATTTGACTAGCAAATCAATGGTCTGTCTAGCGCAGTTTTGCGCGGACGGATGCGCCTGTCTAACGAAATTACGCTGGACAAAAAAAAAGTAGATTTCTAGCGTATCTCGTTTTGGGGATGCCGTGCATCGAAACACATTTAGACTTACGCACGCGCATCTCCTGTTGCGCAGGCGTAATCGCTCTGTGAATCTGGCCCATTGTGTCTCTTCTTTTGTTTATAGCCCAAAAAATAAAAAACGCAGAGATGATCAAATACCACCAAACGAAAGCTCTATTTGTGGGGGGAAAAAACATAAAGATTTAATTTGGGTACAGTGTTGCATGACCGCGCAATTGTCATTCAAAGTGCAACAGCGCTGTAAACTAAAAATTGGTCTGGGCAGTAAGGGGGTGAAAATGCCCTGTATGGAAGTTTTTTTTTAAAAAAAGCAGAGTTATTCTAGAGATTTTGGCCTTTTTTAACACAGACTATGAAATTTCATATTGCTGTAGATGGATCATGTTAGATCATTTTTGCAAGCTTTATGCTAACGAGAGAACCGGGGCTACAAACAGAGAGGAAGGGGTGTGGGAAGCAGGAGCTGGGGGTCAATGGAGAGCATGGGGAACAAGACCAAAATAAAGAGAGGAGGAAGGGGGTATATATGTGTACATATATAGACATACAGGGCCCGATTCAGAAAGTATTTACGCCAGCGTATCAAGAGATACGCTGCGTAAATACTAAGAATAGCCGGGGTATCTTTTTTCTGTATTCAGAAAACAAGATACGCCAGATTTCTACTAAGATACGAGCGGCGTAAGTCACTTACACCGTCGTATCTTGCATATTTATGCTGGCCGCTAGGTGGCGCTTACGGCATTTTACGAGTAAATTATGCAAATGAGCTATTTACGCCGATTCCCAAACGTAGTTGCGGCCGGCCGTTGTAGTTTACGTCGTTTGCGTTAGCGTTATAGCGGCGTAAGGTTACCCCTGCTATAGGAGGCATAGCCAATGTTAAGTATGAACGTCGGGACAGCATCGAATTGTACGTCTGTTACGTCGTTTGCGTAAATCGTTCGGGAATGGGGCTCGACGTTAGTTACGTTCATGTCGTTTACATTGACAAAAAGCGACGTGATTTCGCGCATGCGCACTGGGAACATCCATGTTCCAAAAAAAACGTCAATTACGTGGGGTCATGATTCATTTACATGAATCGCGCCCACACCATCCCCATTTGAATTACGCGGTCTTACGCCGCAACACATACATTACGCCGCCGTAAATAAGGGCGCAAGTTCTTTCTGAATACAGAACTAGCGCCCAAAGTTACAGTGGCGTAACGTATCGGGGATACGTTATGCCAGCAGAAAGATCCGCTGATCTTTCTGAATCTGGCCCACAGTATACACATATTATCCCTCCCCTTCCTTCCATCTTTCTGTCTATGTATTTTTTATTTTTTTTCATTTAAATTTAAGTTTATTATAATAAAATAAAGAGCATACAAAGTAATAAACGTAATACAATAAATGCATCAGGAAACATTGTGTTGACGTGTTGACAATTATAATTGTAAACAGTAAATTAAATTCCTTAACTAGATTTCCCCTCCTCCTCCCTCCCCCCCCCATGTCCCAACTATATACCTAGTAACTTTAACATGAGAATGTAAACGTGTATAATCAGGAGGAATGGGAATCAGTAGAGGTAGCTAAAACATTTTAGAGCTAAAATTCCCTGTTTACTAAGCAATTTATAAAACTTGTATTATAAGCTGAGATCATAAAACTAAAATATACATAAGGAATAAATCATACCGAACCGTGGAGAGGATAGGTTTCCGGTGACATCCCCTCCCCCCGACACCCCCACCGGGAGCAATCTGTGTCGAGGAAGGGGGGCAGCCCCCACCACCCAGCCCCCCCCCCGATGACAAAAAAATTGGATCTAAATGATGTCCAGAGAAACATCTCTCAGTCAACTCTTAACTTGTAAACCTACAAGGAGACAAGGAATTCAATATACATATCCAGTTAAATTAAATCAACACTACATGAGACCAGTGGAGAATGTAATATGTAATGAATATCTCCTGTTCAAGAGAAAGAAAAAGAATAAAGAAAAGAGAGGGGGAGAAGGAGGAAAGAGAAAGGTGAAGAAAGGGGAAGGGGGGGGGGGGGTGGGCCTACCTGCCATAGGAATACATCAGTCTGAGTCCAGAGCCAAAACTAAACTTACATGTTGTGGGAGATTCCCATATAATTCAACCAAGGTTCCCAAATTTCAGTGAATTGGGTAAAGGAATCTAACATGGAGTTAATTCTATTTTCTTGTTCCATAATCCACGTAACCTTTCTCTTCATATGTAAAATGGAAACTGATGGTTTCTTCCATGCAGCCGCTATAGTGATTCTGGCGCCAGTCAGTATAAATAGAATCAGCTGTCTAATGGCCTTAGAACTCTGTGGTATTAGTCCATTCAATAAAGCTATTGCAGGAGACTGATGGAGGTTACAACCAGTAACTCTCCTGATAATCTTGAATACCCTGTTCCAGAATCCCCGTATCCTAGGGCACTCCAACCAGGTATGGATCATGGTGCCTATTCCTCGGCAACCTCTAAAGCATAGTGGTGAGGATGACGGATACATGGTGGCCAATTTAAATGGGACTAAGTACCATCTAGTGACATTTTTTATATTAGCTTCAATGAGAGGGGTGGACTCTTAAAACCCTTGAGAGATCTAGAGTAGTTTTTTTGCCAGTCCACCAAGTCCCAATCCTCCTGAAGCTCTCTTTCCCAAGCTAGCATATGAGGTAATTTTACGTTATTTAATGCAAGAGATTTGTAGATGATAGAGATATTACCTTTCCTACTCTGAGCTTGTTCGCATTTGTGTTCATATAGGGACAAAAGGCCAGAAATTGCTTTATCGTTTCAAAGTTTCTGAGCAAAGGTATGTATTTGATGTAATCTGGGTCTTTCAGAGGGGGGGGGGGGGGGCAAAGATTGTCTATAAGGAATTGCTCAGAAAGAGGGCCTGTATGTTGAAAGAAACGTCCAATGCGGTACACCCCCCTATCAAGCCACCATTTGAAGGAGTCCACTTCCGTTTTGGGGCAGAAAGATGGGTCGAGAAAGATACTTGACAAAGGTTTGCCTCTAGAAACTAAGAGTGGATTATTTTTAAGTGAATCCCATAATACCAATGCTTGTGATAGGGTGGGGGATAGTATAGGGGGTCTGCTTTTAGGAGTGCGGCACATAAGTTCTTCAATTGTGGACAATGGGGAAGCCTGTTATTCTATTTCTATCCAATCTGGGCGATCATTTTTAAGGTAAACCCCGATAATTGCGCTAACCTCGCAGATTGATAGTACCATAACAAGTTTGGCACTCCTAGGCCTCCCTGTTTAGGTAAGTTAAATAGACTACGAGAGGGAAGACGTGGTCCCTTTTTGTTCCAGATGAACTTGGTGATTTTACCTTGAAAGGATTTTAGATGGCTTTTTATTATCGGGATCGGAAGGGATCCAAAAAGATATAGAAGTTTCGGGAGAAGAGTCATCTTGGTAGAATTAATTCTGCCAATCCAGCCTATTTTCTGCGCACCCCATTCGGTAAGGTCCTTCTCGAGTTTCCTAAACATAGGAGGGTAATTGGCTAAGTATAAATTCTGGAAATTTGGGGTCAGGTTGATACCTAAATAGTTAGTAGACGTAGAGTCCCATTTGAAAGTATATTTATTTTTCTAGAGGGACACTGTGGGTTCTGAAAGAGAAATATTAAGGGCCCTAGATTTGGGCATGTTTACCGTGAGACCCAAGACTTTAGAGAACTCGTCTAGCAGGGAGAAAATTTCCGGAAGGGAGGAAGTAGGAGAGGTTACGAAGAGTAGTAAATCATCCGCGAATAATGCGCATTTGTGTTCTTTTTTATTACAATGGACTCCCCTGATATTCGAGTTATCTCGAATGGCTATGGCCAGAAATTCAATAACAATAGCGAATATCAGAGCAGATAAAGGGCAGCCCTGTCTTTTGCCTCTTTGGATATTTATAGACTCCGAGAATATGCCTTGTAACCGGATTTTAGCTTCAGGGGAGGAATAGAGAGCGGAGATGATTCCTAAAAATTTAGAACCAAACCCCCAACGATTCAATACAGGAAACAAAAATGGCCAAGATACTGAATCAAAGGCTTTCTGGAGATCAAGTGAGAGAAGCATACCTCTTTGTCTAGTGCTTCCAGACCACCCCGAGTACATTAAAGAGATAAGATCAATAGCTCTCCTGATCTGGTCCGGGCCTTGTCTCCCTGCAATAAAACCTACTTGATCTTTGGATATGTATTGACCTAAAAAGGCAGACATCCTATTAGCTATTATTTTAGTAAGTATTTTAAGGTCGTTATTAATGAGGGATATCAGTCTATAGTTCTCCACTAGGCTATGATCTTTATCGGGTTTCGGTATCAACGAAATATAGGCCATATTAAGTTGTTTATCTATAGGGGAGCCTTCAGTCAAATGATTGTAAAATCGTGCTAGGTAGGGTGATAGAATGATAAGAAATGTTTTGTAGTAAGACCCTGAGAATCCATCAGGACCGGGGAGCAGTGTTTAATTTTAAGTTTTTGATCACTGACATAACTTCCTCAGCTGAAATGGGGGCCTCCATCACCTCCTTGTGAACCTTTGTCAACCTGGGAAGATTCAGGCTGTTCAAATATTCACCTATTTTGTCCGAAGAAAAGTTACTATCATTAGCGTAGAGCTTGGAATAGAAGTCGTGGAAGGCCCCCATAGCCCGCCGAGGATTTAGGGTAAGGGTACCATCTGCCATTTTTATCTTCGGGAGGGTTCTCGATTTAAATCTGGGAGACAGTTTACGTGCTAGCATTGGACCTATTTTATCCTTTAAATGGTAGAACCTAGCACCTGTCCATTTTAGATCCTTTTCTGATTTTGTTGTCAGAGCTAGGTTTAAGGCCGATCTAGCAGCGTCAAGATCGTGGGTAGGAACACTGAGAGGGTCTAATTTATGTTTTCTACGTAACTCTAAGTAGGTCTCTTCCAATTTCTCTATGGTCAATTTCTTTTGCCTTCTAAGTTTGGCAGCAATTTGTATTATTTTTCCCCTAACTGTAACTTTATGGGCAGCCCACAAGGTTTCGGGGGATATATCTTTAGTATCGTTAATTTCAAAATATTCCTTTATGGATTGTTCAATTTCTGCCAAGAGAGTGGGATCTTTTAAGATCGACTGGTTAAGCGTCCAGTGACACATTCTATTAGTTGTGGCCTCTTTTCTCAAGGCTAATAGAACCATGGAGTGGTCTGACCAAGGGACATCCTTTATAGTGGATTTAGTGGCTGCTGGGACATGATGGTTGGATATTAATATATGGTCTATGCGGGAGTACCATTTGTGAGGATTAGAATAGTGGGTGTAATCTTTAGTTTTCGGGTTTAGTTCTCTCCAAATATCGGTCAATCGCGATTGATGAAGCATACGAGCTACTTGTGTGCTAATTTTGGTTGGCCTTATGAGTTTATTATTATTTGGTTTGGATTTATCTAAGCCCGAATCGAAAGCCAGGTTGGAGTCTCCTCCCATAATAATGATGCCCTCCATAAGAGGATGGAGGACTTCAAGCATCTGAGAGAAAAACTTCTTCTGTCCCCTATTGGGGGCATAATAGGAGACAAACGTGTATAGCTTCTCGTCAAGAGTTCCTTTTACCAAAATAAATCTGCCTTCCGGGTCTCCATATTCTTTTAGTAAATTAAAATGACAAAATTTGGATAACAAGATAGCCACTCCTTTCGTCTTGTTTTCCGCATTGGATAAATAGAATACCGGGAAGTGGGAGTGTAGGAATGAGGGGGTGTACCGCCTTGGGAAGTGTGTCTCCTGCAGGAGCACTATATCTACATGAAGCGCCTTGTATGCCTGGAGGGCTTTTCGTCTTTTAATAGGAGAGTTCAACCCCTGGGTGTTGTGTGTCACAACACGCAGGGGTTTAGTAGTATTATTTGAGCCAGTCATGGGTCGTAAAGAGTGTTATGGACAGATAGTGTCTTGAAAACTGAGTCCATAGCTCAGAAGACACATGTGATGGCAGGTAGGCCGGGAGGGAGGGTGGGAAGGTAAAGGGGGGAAAGAAGGGGGGAATAGATACATAGAAATAAAGGCAAAAATGGTAACAACAAAGCAAGATGTAGTATTGCAAAAGTTCAAACCATGACCCAGAGTGAAGGAAGGGAAGTTTGCTCCTTCCTTCAATCAAACAGAATTTATTAGAGTAGTCCATTTAGAGGACTAACTTCCTACTTGTCAGGGCGACAAAGTGTCGCTCCAAGAAGTAGGTTGAGGCTCAGGGCCTCACCGTCGTCTGTCAGCGACAATCAAAAAGGTCATAAACTAAATTTTGAGAAACAAAGGTTTGATCCCCCATAAATAACAATTGAAGGGATAGTACCTCCCCAAAAAAAAAATATTATTGTAATACCATAGGAATAAATAAACATTGTAATACCATAGGAGTAAGTGGATATTGTAAAACCATAAGAATAAATAAACAAATTATGTAAGTGAGCCAGTAAATATTAACTCTTACTCTACCAGAAAGCCTTATAGGTAATTTGATCAGGTATTGAGATACAATTCATATTGAAAGAAGGCATACTGGGGAGAACAGGGGGAGAATTTTTTTTTTTTTTATATGAATGGGGGATGGACACCACAGGAGCTAAGAATGAATCATTTCAGTCGATACTTAATAGAGTTATTTCAGACTTTCCTGTGTTTGACTCTATTCCAGGAATTTGAGGTTGGACTATTGGGTGTATTTCTTTTAGCTGAGGTTTGTTGCGGTGGTGAAGTGTCCATGGCTGGTTCAAGTGAAATAATTTTCAGGTCTAGTAATAGTCTTTCACCTTCGAGTCTGCTGTTATAGTTGAATTTTAAGGCGAATGGGAAGGCCCATTTGTATTTAATGTCTTTTTTCATGAGGGCAGGAAGTAGTGGTTTCATCGCTCTCCTCTTCTGAATGGTGTAGGGAGATATGTCTGAAAATATTTGAATTGTTGCACCTTGATATTGAAGATTTTCTTGTTGTCGAGATTTTTTCATCACCTCGTCTTTGGTGGAGTAATAGTGAGGCTTTACTATCACATCTCTCGGTAAGCCGTCTTTTCTTGGTGGGCCTAGGGATCTATGTGCTCTGTCTAATTCCATTTTGTGAATAGGCATGGATGGGATCAGGATTTTTATGATGTCCTGTATAGCTGAGTGTACATCTGTGATGGACTCAGGTAGCCCCCTGAGCCTGAAATTATCCCTCCTTGATCTGTTCTCCAAATCATCTATTCTGGCCTGGGCCGCCTCCAGTTGTTCTTGCAGGTGTTGTATGTGGTCAGTATTTTGTTCGATTCTAGAGACATTAATATCCAGTTTCCGTTCTATAGATTCGATCCTGTTTCCAAGGCTTTGGAAGTCGGCCCTGATGTCCTTCGTGATTCTTTCAGCGTTCTGGGCAAGGCCTCTATCTAGCATTTCCGATATCCTGTTGAATAGGTCAGTAACATTGAAGGAGTCTTCAGGGGTGTGTTCAGTATTAGAATGGATGTAGATAGGGTTTTGAGAAGGGGCCTCAGAAGGGGTTAATTGACCCGACATTGTAGATATTATTCCTTCTTTAACAACAGACGAGTATAGCGCTGTATGTGATATAGAGTCTGATGAAGGGGGTGGTGAGATGGCTAACAGGTGAGATGAGATTTGTTTGACAGACATAGAATTTTCGGTAATTTCCAGCGTATGTGTCTGGAGTTTGGAGTCCATGTTTATAAGAGATTCCTCGACGGCTAAAGTTTTAATAGTATTCTTGTTCTTCTTGTTTCGCTTTCCCTTCATGTGTTGAATGTGTAGCAGAATATTTGCACCCACATGAGTCAAAGCTAAATGAATATTAGGGTCAGCAGTTTATTGAGTATCCTGAATCAACCATTGGGAGGAGCATGATATTTTAGTGCTCAGTTCATACCTAGGTACCAGGGCTTGTAGTCAAACTGTGAAAACTGAAAAAAATCTGTTATAGGTGGAGTCCCTGTTTAATATAATAAGTGGGTGTCATTAATGTAGATGGGGGGGATCTAATATCTTCAAAAAATGTTGTCATCAAACAATCCGACGGTGAGTGGTGGGTCTTCCTTAAGTCCCCACCTTTAAAGTACCCCTGCAATGAATTATAGTGAATGAATTGCGATTATTGCAGATTAAGTAAATTATTGTTGAATGAAAGTTTTCCTCTTAAGACTGCAGCCTTAAAATTATCTGGTGTATATTCCTTCAGGTGGTAGACTAAATCTGAGAGGTGGTAATGTACGCTGACAGGAGGGGAATTATGGACTGAGGGTCTTGAGGAGCGATGCTGAGGTAACCACTAGTTTCCTGTCTCTGCATATTGTATCCACTCAGATTGAATTGCTGGGGAGGCCTCAGACAAGGAATGAATCCTAGTGTGTAAAGTCTATTGATGAAAGATAAAATATCAGATGATATTAATCCTTTATGCTGTCACCTTAATCTAGACAGGTGTGAGGGCTGGTCACGGGGTTCTCAGTGTGGAAGGGTGTCCTGAGAAGAATGACAGAGACTAGTGCTATCCCCCCCTGGTAGGAATCTGCAGTATGTGGCTATCTCCAGAGGAAATTACCTCACCTATGAGCTGCTGTATTTGCAGATACCCCAGAGTCTTTTTTTATTTTTTTTCCTCTCTTCCTCTCCCCTCTTAGGTTAGTTATTAAATAGCACTGTCTAGATCACTTGCTGTGCTGACAGGGTGAAATAGAAATGTCATTGGGGTTTGAGAGCAGGTATAGAGAGGGGGGAGGGGGAGGCTGCTAGAGGGCTGAGGGTGTAGCAAAATGGATGCAGCTCACCTCCACAGTTATGGCTCCGTCCATACAGGGCGCTCCGGATGGTCCCACGAACCCCTCCGCTTCCTCTGCTGGTGTTAATGGGTCGCCTCAGGAGGAATTGGGGTGAGGAGGCACCCCCCGTCACGTCCAGCACCGCTCCCGAGGGCGAGGCTTCAGCAGCTGTTTAGGCCCCAAGCTGGCTGTGGAGCTGTTGTGGCTGGAGCTGGTTGGGGGCCGGGATGTAGCGCTGGCAGCCAGCCGGGGGGCGCACTGTGTGGGGCGACTGCTTCAGGAGGGACCTGAGAGGTTGCCGCGAGCGCCGTGAATCGCGGCACTCGAGGCCGGGGATTCCGCAGCAGTGTAGGCCTCAAGATGGCGACGAGGCCCCGGTGGACGGAGCCGGCCTGGAGCTGTGACACAACTTATTACCGACCGGGGAGCTTCAAACAGGTAGGGATCTGTTCAGGGGAAGCTCGGAAGTGTGGATGGAGGTATTGGGGGAAAAAGCATATGTTGCTTGCCCAGGATGGAGGTGGATTCGCCGAGTTTAGCAGAGCTCCTCCATAATGCGTCCTTCTCCGCTCGTGTCAGGCCACGCCCCCTCTATGTATTTTTTTACACAACACAGTTGCAGGTAGTTTTTCATCTAAATTTCTATTAGCTTTATAGGGCCCATGTGCTTACAGTGACCATCGCTGTACTGACACTGTCATTGTGTGTTTGCTGAAATTGTGAGATTATTAGAAACTGAACGTGTGACATGTCAGGGTCTTCTTGGGACACTGACCTTAACAAAGGGGGTCCTTGAAGCCCCATACTAGTTTTGTAGTTTCTGATTATAATGTAATAAGGAGATGCATATTATCAGGGGAGGACTGGCAGCCTTAGGCCCGGGGGGCAAGTCCAGTGAAGTGGCCCACTGAACCACAAATCAGCTCGCCATCCATGGTTTTATAACGGATGATTGATGTTATGAAGCAAGACAAATATGATACAATGTAGTAATTAAAAAAGTGCAGATCGTGCCTGTTAATGCATCTTGATCAGTGCCCATCAGTGCAGCCTGATCATTGTCCATTAATGCAGTGCAAACACCTTCACCTTCTTCTTTATCACTGCCCCCTCAGTTGTTTTTCCCCTGTATCACCTTCAAATTTCTCACTTGTCAGCTTCATGTATTACTGTCCCCCCGACCCCCACTTGTTGGCTTTGTGTATTACTGTGACAGTAATAAATTAGGCTGACAAGTGGGGGACAGCAGTGGCGGCTGGTGCTCAAAATTGCCACCACTGTGCCATCAAACGCAGCCACTGTACCCATCAATTGCTGACACTGCGCCCATCAATTGCTGCCAGTGTGCCCCATCAAATGCTGCCAGTGGTCCCTTTAATTTTCGCTACTGTGCCCCATCAGATGCTGCCAGTGTGACAATCAATTGTCGCTACTGTGCCCCATCAGATGCTGCCAGTGTGCCCATCAATTCCCGCTACTGTGCCAAATGCTGCCAGTGTTCCAATCAATTACCACTACTGTGACCCATCAGATGCTGCCAATGTGCCTATCAATTGCCGCTACTGTGCCACATCAGATGCTGCCAGTGTGACGATCAATTGCCGCTACTGTGCCACATCAGATGCTGCCAGTGTGACAATCAATTGTCGCTACTGTGCCCCATCAGATACTGCAACTGTGCCATCAAACGCAGCCACTGTACCCATCAATTGCTGACACTGTGCCCATCAATTGCCACCAGTGTGCCCCATCAAATGCTGCAAGTGGTCCAGTCAATTTCTGCTACTGTGCCCCATCAGATACTGCCACTGTGCCACATCAGATGCTGCCAGTGTCCCCATCAATTGTCGCTACTGTGCCCCATCAGATGCTGCTACTGTGCCATCAAACGCAGCCACTGTACCCATCAATTGCTGACACTGTGCCCATCAATTGCTGCCGCTGTGCCCCATTAGAATGCCAGTGTGCCAATCAATTGCCGCCACTGTACCCATGATCAAATGCTGCCAGTGTGAGTGTGCCCATCAATTGCCGCTACTGTGCCCCATCAGAGTGCCAGTGTGCCAATCAATTGCCACTACTGTGCCCCATGATCAAATGCTGCCAGTGCCAGTGTGAGTGTGCCCATCAATTGCTGCCACTGACACTGTGCCCCATCAGAAGCTGCTATTTGTCACCTGATCATCACCAGTTCCATTTGCTTTGCTAACCTTTTAATCTGGACTGTCACTCTGGTCTGATGAGGCAGACTTCAACCAGCGATGGTCTTCTGCTCTTCTTGGTTCCTTCCCTGGTCCGGGCACAGGCAGGCAGTCGGGCGGGAGGAGGAGCCTGGAGGTCGGATGTCGTGCATACCCGGGCTGCAGCCTGAAATGCACTGTGGCCTGTGAGCGGGAGGTCGGGACGGACCGGGAACATCTGAGCCGAGCCGGTGGATCTACACAATACACTACCCACAGACCGCTACACAATAAACTACCCACTGACCGCTACACAATACACACTGACACTACAGCATTGGTGCCTTTTACTATAGAGGCATTGGTGGACTACAAGGCCCAGAATTTTACTATAGGGGGCTCTGGTGGACTACAAGGCCCATCATTTTACTATAGGGGGCTCTGGTGGACTACAAGGCCCAGCATTGTACTATAGGGGGCTCTGGTGGACTACAAGGCCCAGCATTTTACTATAGGGGGCTCTGGTGGACTATAAGGCCCAGCGTTGTACTATAGGGGGCTCTGGTGGACTACAAGGCCCAGTACTATAGGAGGCATTTGTGGACTACAATGACCAGCATTTTAGTCCCACCAGAGCCCCCCATAGTAAAATGCTGGGCCTTGTAGTCCACCAGAGCCCCTATAGTAAAATGCTGGACCTTGTAGTCCACCAGAGCCCCCTATAGTAAAATTCTGGGCCTTGTAGTCCACCAATGCCTCCTATAGTAAAAGGCCCAGCATTTTACTATGGAGCCATTATCATGACTCTTCAAGGCACCACTTTCAGTAAAGTAATGCAGTTATATCTGACTGAATAAAGTCCATTTGTTGGCACCACTGAGTTGTCTACATACTAAGAGCACCAAAATCTGGATTCTTTACACAGTATCACAGCAAGGGGTAAATGCTGTCTACCCTAGGGTGACCAGACATCCCCGATTTCTGGGGACAGACCCTGGATTGAGGACACTGTCCCCAGACCAAGTCTGTCCCCAGTTTTGTCCCCTGATTGGATTTGAACAGGGGCTGGGGCAATTTCAAAGACAGTCAGTGCAGCATAAAAATAAAAATAAAAATTCTGAATTACACCCCCCTGCTCCTACTAGCTTAGGGGGGTGTATTTTATCCATTATCTGTGCCCCTTTCTGATGATCATGTGTTGGTCGGAGCGGAGGGAATATTTCTTCAGTTTTGGGTGCATGCCCATTCAGCTCCGCTCACATGTTCTCCTGCCTTGGCCCAGCCGCTTGTTTATCTCCTTGCCCTCCCTGGTGGAGTGATCTTCCTTGGCTCCCCACCCAGTAGTAACCGGGGGCCCGGAGACTAAATCCGTGGATTTTTATCCAAAGGGTATTGTCCGTGAACTTGTCCTGCATACAGACGGCATAACATTTTCAGCCAACATTTACCAAACTACGTGGTTTTTCAGCTCTTTACAGCCACCTTTTGGGCAACTTCTGCTATTGTTGTCTTAGCATTGGTTCAGAGCATGCGTGTTTGTACTTTAGATTTTAGTCCGACAGACTTGTGTACACACAATCGGAACACATTTGTTGTCTGACAATTTGAGAGCAACATTTGTTGTTGGAAATCCCGACAACAATTGCCCGATGGAGCATACAGACGGTCGGATTATCTGACAAAACACGTCCATCGGACAATTGTTGTTGTAAAAAACGGTTGTGTGTATGAGCGTTAAGACTTGACAGGCTGTGAGACAGGTGGTGACTGGCAGAGAGTCGATGACTGATGGCATTACTAGTAAAAAAAAAATTTCCTCGGATTTCATTTTAAAAATCTGGGCACCTTAGTCTACCCATAACATACATATTGGCAGACCACTTTATGAAATTCCTCTTTCTGGTCAAAAAAACTGCATACATGCGTGAAATAAAAACTGTGTAGCCCTACTAGCAAACAATTTTACTTTGGCATTTGAGAGTTACAAATAAAATAGAGAATCTGGATTTTTGAGACTGCAGTTTTCAGTTTAATAAGAAGCCTGAATTAGGTTTGAATTATTATTCTTATTCACCTGATGGTGGCAGCAGAGGGCAATCCTTTACTGCTCCAATAAAGTCTATCATCGCTCACCAGCAACACTCAGATGTATGTTTCTAATGCCAATTAATGGTTATTTCTAATAGTGAAGAGTATTAGAAATTAGAATTAGAAATGTTTATACCATTAAACTCATATTAGCTTATCTGGATTTTGCAAAAAAGACATCTGCATTGTTTTCTGGTGCTATTGGTGTCCAAGGAAAATTCCTGGTTTCAGCATGTGTCCCTGGAAATATTTACACATATGAAAACATACTGTAGATGATATTTAACTTCTTAAAGAGGAAGTAAACCCTGATAAATTAAAAGCATAATGGGCTAGTGTGCATCACATACTAGCCCATTATGTTGCACTTACTTGCAAGCAAAGTCTGCAATGTCCCCGCTGGTAGGCGCATTAATCTTCACCCCTCCTTCCTGTGGGCTCCGGCTCTGTAACTGGCCGCAGTCCCGTGGCGTCACTCCTGCGCATGCCGCCGGTCACAGCATGGGCCCTTTAGGCTACTTGCACACTTGGGCGTTGCGTCGATGCGGTGATTTACCATTGTTTTTGCCGTGCTATTCGGCCGCTAGCGGGCGAGTTTATCCCCCACTAGCAGCCGAAAAAGGGTTAAAACTGTCTGCAAAGCGCCGCTACAGATTTCAATGGGCAGGGACACTTTAGGAGCGGTGTTAACCGCTGCCACATCGCCTCAAAAATGTGGCTGGCAGGACATTTTTGAGCGTCCTGCAAGCGCACTGATACAGTTTGAAAGCCTGAGGGCTTTCACACTGGAGTGAGAGAAAAGGCTCTTTCAGGGCACTTTGTAGGCGATATTTTTAGCGCTATAGTACCTGCAAAGTGGCTCAGTGTGAAAACAGCCTTAAAGCGGAGGTTCACCCAAATAAATGTATATAAGATCATATTCTTTATACTTCCACCATGTACAGTATCCCCCCCGCACCCGCCTATTGCGTAGGCGCGCCACGATAGTCACAGAGTTTCTGAAAGTAGCCAAACTGCGAGTCAGCTCTAGACGGCGCCTGCGCACCGACTAGGAGCCGTGTAGAGCTGACTGCGCAGGCGCCGTCTATAGCTGACTCGCAGTTTGGCTGCTTTCGGAAACTCTGTGACTCGCGCGACGCGCCTACGCAATAGGCGAGTGCGGGGGGGGGAACTTTTTCTCAAGGACGTCGATCATCTGGGCGAAGTCCCAGATGACATTGTGCCGCTGCATTGAAACGCCTACTCCCGCGGGAGTGAGTACCTGGAAGCCGGGTGGAAAATAGCCATAATAAGGTATGTACAGCCAAAAAAAAGGGCATACTGTACATGGTGGAAGAATATGATCTTATATACATGTTATTTGGGTGAACCTCCGCTTTAAGCCCTATACACACGATCGGATATCTGATGGAATCTAATCCGATGTATTTTTTAGTCGGACATCCGATGAAGCTGACTTTCATCAGTCTTGCCTACACACCATCAGTCAAAAATCCGACCGTGACAAAATGCAGTGACGTAAAACACTACGATGTGCTGAGAAAAATTTCAATGCTTCCGAGCATGCGTCAACTTGATTCGGAGCATACATGGATTTTTGACCGATGGACTTCCACACAGACGATCGTTTTTTTTCTATCGTTTTTTTTATTCATAGGAAAAATTTAAAACATGTTCTATTTTTTTTCACCAATGGAAAACAAACCGATGGGGCCCACACACGATCGGTTTGTATTCATCGGACAAACTGATCGTGTGTACAGGGCTTTGGAAACGGCACAATTGTGCCCTTTCTTCAGTGTACATGCACCAATGACGTTGGTGCAAGCGTGTATGGTAAACCGTGCAGGTTTAGGAGATATTTCCAGTACCTATAGGTAAGCCTTATTATAGGCTTACCTTGTAAGTTAAAATGGTAGTAAATTATTTACAACCACTTTAAAGAGGGGGTTCACCCTTAAAACCACTTTCTCCCATCCCATCCAGTCCCGTGGCGTCACTCCTGCGCATGCCGCCGGTCACAGCATGGGCCCTTTAGGCTACTTGCACACTTGGGCGTTGCGTCGATGCGGTGATTTACCATTGTTTTTGCCGTGCTATTCGGCCGCTAGCGGGCGAGTTTATCCCCCACTAGCAGCCGAAAAAGGGTTAAAACTGTCTGCAAAGCGCCGCTACAGATTTCAATGGGCAGGGACACTTTAGGAGCGGTGTTAACCGCTGCCACATCGCCTCAAAAATGTGGCTGGCAGGACATTTTCGAGCGTCCTGCAAGCGCACTGATACAGTTTGAAAGCCTGAGGGCTTTCACACTGGAGTGAGAGAAGAGGCTCTTTCAGGGCACTTTGTAGGCGATATTTTTAGCGCTATAGTACCTGCAAAGTGGCTCAGTGTGAAAACAGCCTTAAAGCGGAGGTTCACCCAAATAAATGTATATAAGATCATATTCTTTATACTTCCACCATGTACAGTATCCCCCCCGCACCCGCCTATTGCGTAGGCGCGCCACGATAGTCACAGAGTTTCTGAAAGTAGCCAAACTGCGAGTCAGCTCTAGACGGCGCCTGCGCACCGACTAGGAGCCGTGTAGAGCTGACTGCGCAGGCGCCGTCTATAGCTGACTCGCAGTTTGGCTGCTTTCGGAAACTCTGTGACTCGCGCGACGCGCCTACGCAATAGGCGAGTGCGGGGGGGGGGAACTTTTTCTCAAGGACGTCGATCATCTGGGCGAAGTCCCAGATGACATTGTGCCGCTGCATTGAAACGCCTACTCCCGCGGGAGTGAGTACCTGGAAGCCGGGTGGAAAATAGCCATAATAAGGTATGTACAGCCAAAAAAAAGGGCATACTGTACATGGTGGAAGAATATGATCTTATATACATGTTATTTGGGTGAACCTCCGCTTTAAGCCCTATACACACGATCGGATATCTGATGGAATCTAATCCGATGTATTTTTTAGTCGGACATCCGATGAAGCTGACTTTCATCAGTCTTGCCTACACACCATCAGTCAAAAATCCGACCGTGACAAAATGCAGTGACGTAAAAACACTACGATGTGCTGAGAAAAATTTCAATGCTTCCGAGCATGCGTCAACTTGATTTGGAGCATACATGGATTTTTGACCGATGGACTTCCACACAGACGATCGTTTTTTTTCTATCGTTTTTTTTATTCATAGGAAAAATTTAAAACATGTTCTATTTTTTTTCACCAATGGAAAACAAACCGATGGGGCCCACACACGATCGGTTTGTATTCATCGGACAAACTGATCGTGTGTACAGGGCTTTGGAAACGGCACAATTGTGCCCTTTCTTCAGTGTACATGCACCAATGACGTTGGTGCAAGCGTGTATGGTAAACCGTGCAGGTTTAGGAGATATTTCCAGTACCTATAGGTAAGCCTTATTATAGGCTTACCTTGTAAGTTAAAATGGTAGTAAATTATTTACAACCACTTTAAAGAGGGGGTTCACCCTTAAAACCACTTTCTCCCATCCCATCCAGCATACTGGCGTCAGCGCCAGTATGCTGTCTTTTTTTATTTTTTTATAGGTGTACTTACCTCTTAATAGATCATTTAATTTTCGTCCTACCGCGGGGTATGGCGCTGCTATATAGCGTCACGCCTTCCGAAAACAGCCGACTAGCACTCGGCTGTTCTCGGCGCCTGCGCACAGACCCAGGAGCTGACTGCGCAGGCGCCGTATTCAGCCGAGTCCTATTTCGGCTTTTTTCGGAGGGCGTGACGCGGCTATATACGGCGCCTGCGCAGTCAGCTCATAGGTCTGTGCTCAGGCGCCGTATAGCTCCGAGAACAGCCGAGTGCTAGTCGTCTGTTTTCGGAAGGCGTGACGCTATATAGCGCCGCCATACCCCGCGGTAGGACGAAAATTAAATTATCTATTAAGAGGTAAGTACACCTATAAAAAAAAAAAAAGACAGCATACTGGCGCTGACGCCAGTATGCTGGATGGGATGGGAGAAAGTGGTTTTAAGGATGAACCCCCTCTTTAACCTCCCTGGCGTTATGATTCTGTCTGGAATTTTGTACCAAAAGCGTTGCAATTGTTTTGCAAGGAAATGTGGTGTTATGTATTATAGGCCTGCAATTCTTAGTAAGTACTTACTTAAATCTATCTAAACAAGAGTCTAATAGGCATCCCGGGTATGATTTTTTTTTTTTTTTTTATTAAAAATTATAATATAATAAATAATTATAAAAAATTATAACAAATAATAATATAATTATAGTAAAAATTATTCAATAATGTAATCAAATCAAAATCACTGAAATTTGCTCAGTTGCAGAATTTTTGCTGTCATAATTTTTTTTTTTTTATGACGAATTTCCCCACAGATCGCTATCGCTAAATTCTGCAAGTGATTATAATTTATTATCGCTGTTTTTTAGCTGCTCTAAAACAATTTTTGCCATAAAGGGACACTTTTGGTTGCTATGGGCAATCTACAGTTTGCAGGGAGAAAGAAAAGTTTTTATTATATAAAATGACATGCAGGGCACTGGGCAGACCACTAGGGACATGGGGGGTGTGTATTTTTTACATACAGCACTGTAATCTATAAGATTACATTGTACTGTATGTAAAGTGTTTGTTTACATTTTTGAATTTGGCGCCGTTCTCCATCCCCGTGCGACGTAACGTCGCAGGGAACGGAGCTCGGCGGCACACGGGACGCTGTGTGAATCAAGCGAGCACCCGCTCGCTCACACAGCGGGGATGCATCGCTGGATCCAGGGAGAAGGTAAGTAAACAGTCTCTGGATTCTGCGAGGCGAGCCCGTGTCTGACACGGGATCAACAATAGTAGCAGCAAATTTTTACCCCGTGTCAGACACGGGAAAAACGCCAAGGAGGTTAAGTTCCAAGCCTATTTTTTTAACATGTTTAAGCTAAAATAATTATTTTTTTGCTCGAAAATTACTTTGAACCCTCAAACATTATATTTTGTTTAAGAAATCCTAGAGAATAAAATGGCGGTCAATAATTTATGTCACACCATATTTGCGCAGCGGTCTTACAAGCACATTTTTTTATTTATTTTTTAAATACACTTTTTAGAATAAAAAAATAAGATAACAGTAAAGTTAGCCCAATTTTTTTATATCGTGAAAGATAATGTTACGTCGAGTAAATTGATCCCCAACAAGCCACGCTTCAAAATTGCGACCGCTCGTGGAATGTCGACAAACTTTGACCCTTAAAAATCTCCATATGCTATGTTTAAAATGTTTTACAGGTTACAAGTTTTGAGCTACAGAGGAGGTCTTTTGTTGGATTTATTGCTCACGCTCTAACGATCGCGACGATACCTCACATGTGTGGTTTAAACACTGTTTTAATATGCAGGTGCAACTTACGTATGCGTTCGCTTCTGTGCGCAAGCTCGGCTGGATTGAGGAGATTAAAAAAATAAATTGTTATTTATTTAATTATTTATTTTTGCACTGTCCTTTTGAGAAAAAAGCATGACAGGACCTTTTTAATGTGAGATCTGGGGTCAAGAAGACCTCAGATCCCATATTTACACTTAGGGCTCTTTCACACTGACGTTCCGTATGTCCGTTTTTCATACATCTGTTGTCGGATGAAAAACAGACATACATGTATCCCTATGGGATCGCGGATGTCAGTGGAGACATGTTCGCTGACATCTGACCCGCTCCGATCCACCAAAGTATGCCGGAGGAAAAACCTACTTTTCCTTCAGTCTGGCGGATCGGATCGGATGAACACGGACAGACGGTCTGTGTTCATCCGATCCCCCCATAGGGGAGAGCGGAGAAAAGAGAGGGCGGTCCCTGTACAGTGTGCGGGGACCGTCCTTTTATCTGGCAGCTCAGCGGAGATCAACGGAGCGATCCCCGCTGAGCAAACGGAGGTGCACGGGGCGGATCATTACTGGTCCACCCTGTGTGAAAGAGCCCTTACATGCAATAAATAAATAACCATTACCCTGGTTTTCTACATTGAAGTACTGATGTATACCGACAGGGGCTGATCGGTAAGTGGTTAAAAGATAAGTTCACTTTTGCAGGTAAAAAATTAGCATTTACTATTTTTTTTTTGTAGGAGCCTGGAAGGGATTGCACCCTTTATCAGCAGATGGCGGGTGCAATTTAGAGTTCCTGAAGACTGTCAGTGTAAACTGCACGTACCTCGTACAATGACGGGTAGAATCAATGAACTACCTAGAGTGCTTAACAGCACCCTTTGTAGTTCATTGAGAACTACAATCCATCAGTTGCAAAGGCTGTCCATAGTTGTAGTTAATTAAAGTGGATATAAACCCACTCTCATCCTTTCTAAACTACTGCCATAGTGCTGATCTATAAGGATATATATGCCTCCCCTCTGTCTGTTATAGGAACTGAAAAACTGCAGATTCTGTGTCTGGAGCTCGGTGGGTGGAGTCGTGATTTCAGTAGACTCCCCACCCACCTCTACACTCCCCTTGTCAACATGCATTTTTTCCTATGTATTCCTTACACTGAATTCTGCTATGATCACTAACATCCAGTCAAAATCCAGAAAAGTAACCACATGACTTCAGAAAAGGCAGGGGTGGGGATCACCACTTAACCCTCTTCTGCGCTTTCTTTTAATTGTGTTGCATTTTTATCAGTGATACATGTTGCAATAAAGTATCTTTCAAATGTATTGTGCTTTTGTATTGTTCACACCTAAAAAGTCCCACTCGATAGACGTTATGTATTGTATTGGTATGTTGTACCTCAGTGATCACCCATTAATGTGTTTTTCTATGCCTCCTAGTAGCCAGAGTAATAAATTGCACATGAGCAAAGTGTTCTTGTTGTCCTCAATTTAGCACCAGAGCATCCCAAAATCTCTTTGGTCAGAAGACAACATGCATAGTACAGACCTTGCCAACTCATCATGCTGCTCCACATCTCCAACTGGCTCTCTGCAGGACCCTGAAGCCTTGGTGAACTGGTGGTATTGTAATAACACAGTCATGCAATTTATATTTGGCGTTGCTGGAACACGTTAGCAATTTGACATTGTTTTTTTCTTGTGATCTGGTTTTTAAATAAATGCAATTACACTAGAAGATTTTTTTTCCTTTTAATCTGAGCTTGATCATCTCTGAGTTAGGAGCTGGATGATTATGTAGTAGAGACATTTAGGAATACATTGCCCTGCTTGGGGTTGTAAACGTCTTTAGGATATTTCTGATTTCATAATTGATAGGACCTGCCTATAACTTGGAGATCATAGTATCTGGTGAGTGACAGCCTCATATGTTTTGTAAGAGCCCATGATGATATGCACATCATTTTAGAATTTTATATTGACTTCTATCTTATGCATATACTGTATAATTGTTTATCAACATTTTTAAACAATTGTACATTTTTTCTTTATAGACAGTTTGTCATTCAGTTCAGATTGATGCTTATACTCCTGAAGAAGCCGAAAGTGACTTGGCGAAACATATCGAGATTGCTGCATCCACTCTAACATGGAATATGTACACTATGTCTGTTGAACATACCAATTTGTCTATGACTTTGAACTTTATATAATTTATTTTTAATGATATTAAATAAATAATGATTGCATTTTATGAATATTGTGTCAATTCGCACCTTTAAAGTCCCCAATCTCTCTTAACTTGTGCATGCACAGTGTATACCTTAAACTGTGGATTTTGGGCTTTGATTTGGACTTTTTAAACACGTGTAGCACTACCCCCGAAGGACCTGCTGGAATATTTTCAGGTGGCATGTTACCTCTATCCTCTCGCCGTCCAGGGTGATAGATGAGAGTTAAGAAAGTTCAATGTCCACACTTTACACTTCTTTTTTTAGGATTTATTTTGTAGAACTTGGTAAAGAAAGAAGAAGATGTGGATGAAGGGGTGTAAGGGTAGACAAGTAGATTCAGGTGTGAGATTTCAATCCAGAAACATTCCTGCTTCCAGTAATACAGCTTTTGTTGCCACTCTAGCGTGGGTATTGTGCACCCGGATAGGTCCCTCTCACCGGCCTAGCAGCCGGAGTGGCACACGGAACAACTACAGTCTCTGCCACAGACCTTCCTTTGAGTAAAGACACTTTCCGTCCAGAATCCCCTAGCATAGGATTCAGCACCCGGATCTATTCAGATTAATTTCTGTAGAACTCAAGTCTGATCACCATCAAGCCTCTCAGGATGTGGTGCATCCTTTGATGAAGTTTCTAGGCCTCTCCTGAGATACCAGCCTCTTGCTTGGTCCTCTCCAAGATATGTCCTTCATCAAATGGCTTCCTTCCTCCAGGACAGACAGCATAGGATCACCTTGAAACCGTAAACCCAGTCTGCTTACTGTGCCTACTTAACAGATCACAATGTGATCCCGGAGCCAGGATTACAGGAGCACGCTCCCCCAGCCAGGAGGGCCAGAAGGTGGTGGGACGACAGACCAAGGATCGACGACCCCAGTCCAGAGAAGTCTGTTCATTAAGTACCCCTCCCCAGCATGCACAGTGGGACGATCAACCCCCACTGATTGGCTGCCGAGGGGAGACACCCAATATCACGCTGACTTAGCTGCTGCCACTGTGATGTGCCAGAACTGCAGGGGCGACACGTGAGGTGCACGGTGGGCCGATGAGAGACAGCAATAATACAGTTCATCGGTTTACTCACGGTTAGCAGAAAGCCTCCCTGGGCTGGTTGCATAGTGAAGAGGAAGACTCTTCTGTTGAAGAATGAGGTAGACAGAGGTAGGATACAACTCACAACTTTTACTGTGACTGGTTTTGGTTGCAGTACAAACATCCAGTTAGAATACAGTCTCTGGGTAAAGAAAGGAATTCTGCTGATCCACTGTTAATAGGCGTTAGTAATCCTGGACTCAGGCTGTGGTTCAGTATAATGCTTACTTGTTTCTGGTCCCTTTTGAATCCAGTGACCTTGGTGAGGTTGCCGGTGGCTAAGAAATCCTTCACCTTTATTCTCAAAAAAGGTCTTTGCTGCCGGTTGGTGGCTTTTACCCTTTGATTTGAGCAGTTCCAATTCGTCCCTTCTCTGGACTGACCATCTCTCACCTTCCCATTGAGCTTTTCCTCTGCACACTGACTTCCTGAACTGAACAACTGACCACAGATAAACCTGAGCTGGGATAGATATCCCAGAGTGGTGCTATCCCCATCTTGTGGTGGGAAGTATGAAGCACACTTGACCAGCTTATGAACAGGGATACCACAGGTGTAGCAATGCAAAATGACATGCAATATAGCAATAACAAAGAAGTAATACTTTTGCAGTTCCCACATGTCCTGAGTGGGATGCTGCACCACCCTTGGCCTGGGGTGGTAACAACACCCCAGGCGAACAATGGTGGTCACTCCCAGCACAGCCACGGCTGAAACAAAAGCCAAATTTAGCCAAAATTATATGTGTCTGAGTTAACTAACACAGAGTACCTTCTAAATTTAAAGCAGTGCCAGCCCAACAGGGGAAGGCCGCTACACACTGATGTGGTGTAACACTTTTATATTATTTGTAACCTCACTAGGGTAATTTTCTGTTGGCATGCTGTCTATATAGACATAGGTGCCACAACTTCTCATATATTATATATTATACTGTAATTAGTAGTTTTGCCTCTGTGTGGAAGCAGGCAGTGACTTTGTCATTTCAAACCTCGTGGTCAGGCTCTCGCTGACACAAGGGAGCTACAGCTTCTTGATCATAAAATATAAATGATGTATTTAAAATAAGCTACAGTAGACTGAATCAGGAAAAGAGACAACAAAAGGCCAAAGGTGTTAAAACAAGAATAAAAAATGCTTCAGATACTGATTGTGCCTTTCACATCAAAGAGAGCGCATCATAATGTTTCACCTGGTGCATTGACCCTGGAGCAACAAGCCATATGTCCAATTATAAAAATGTCTTTACTCTTTACTTTGATCAAAGCAAGACAGATACAATTGCAACAGCTAATCGGCATTATATGGTCTCACAAGAAATAGGGGAATGTTATCCTGACTGCCCTCTATTCCAAACAGTCCCCAGAAAGATACCTATCAAAGATGTACTATATGCTCCTACTCTTGAATGTGACCTCTTATCAGTGAAGAAGCTTACCCATCACTAGTGACAGTGACATGAAGCTGTTAGTGATACCACAAAAGCTGTCCTTTGTTTGCAGTGTAGCACCGCATATTATTGTGGTGCAGTTTAAAGGGGTTGTAAAGGTTTTTTTTTTTTCTAAATAGGTTCCTTTAACCACTTAACCCCCGGACCATATTGCTGGTCAAAGACCAGAGCACTTTTTGTGATTCGGCACTGCGTCGCTTTAACTGACAATTGGCTCCCAAACAAAATCGGCGTCCTTTTTTTCCCACAAATAGAGCTTTCTTTTGGTGGTATTTAATCATCTCTGCGGTTTTTATTTTTTGCGCTATAAACAAAAATAGAGCGACAATTTTGAAAAAAATGCAATATTTTTTACATTTTGCTATAATAAATATCCCCAAAAAAGAAAAACATTTTTTTTCCTCAGTTTAGGCAAAAAAGGGGGTAGTTTTATGGCATTTTTATTAATATTTTTTTTTTTACTAGTAACGGCGGCGATCAGTGTTTTTTTTCGGTACTGCGATATTATGGCGGACACATCGGACACTTTTGACACATTTTTGGGACCATTGGCATTTTCATAGCGATCAATGCTATAAAAAAGCATTGGATTACTATAAAAATGCCATTGGCAGTGAAGGGGTTAACACTAGGGGGCAGGGAAGGGGTTAAGTGTGTTCCTGCTTGTGTTCTAACTGTATGGGGGGGTGGACTCACTAGGGGAAATCACTGATCTTCTGTTCATACATTGTATGAACAGAAGATCAGCGTTTCCCCCGCTGACAGGAACGAGAGCTATGTGTTTACACACATAGCTCTCGTTCCCTGCTCTATAACGAACGAGCGGGCGTGCCCGGCGGCGATCGCGCCCGCCGGGCACACGGGGGACTCGGGGGACGAGCGGCCGCTAAAGGTAGGACGTAGAGCTACGTGCTCTCGCCCAGCAGTGCCACCATCCCGCCGTATAACTGTGGTGGGCGGTCGGCAAGCAGTTAAGCTAGTGCATTGTTGGTTCACTTACATTTTCCTTCGATTTCCCTTCTAAATGTTTTTTTTTGTCTGAATTTCTGACTTCCTATTTACTGAGGAGGAACAGGAAGTGAGAAATTAAGACAAAGAAAGCAAATTAAAAAAACATTTAGAAGGGAAATCGAAGCAAAAGGTAAGAGAACCAACAATGCACTAGCTTAACGGAACCTATTTAAAAAATAAAAAAACAAACCTTTACAACACCTTTCACCCACAAAAGTATTATAGTTTCCAGTGAGCTCAAGGACCAGATCCCCACTTACAACTCTTGCCATAGATGCTATTAAAAGTATAGAAATTGCCACAAGTCATGTATGGAAGGCCGAATTTTATTTCGGGTTGTGGGTGTGCTATATACCCAGAGCACGTAGAGTAGGTGGAGTGACTAATTATGCCTTCACCCTTCTCCAGGTGTCCCAGGTGCAGAGTAGTTTGAGGTCATTAGTAGCTGCTAAGTGTACTACCTCCTCATCCACAGCCACCACTATTGTGATTGCCCCATTAACTGGCACAAAGGGGTTGGCTGAGTTATTTAGGCACAATATCAGGCATGTTCTGCAAGGATGCATAGCAATTAATTGCATCTGAGGTTGAGGAGGACAGCAATGGGAGTCTAGAGGAAGGGGACAACAAGCAGGGATGTTCCTGCAGCTTAGGTTGACTCCAGTGATGTGAAGAGATGAGGAGGTGCCTGACCAGAGTTGGGTGCCAGATATAGCACAGATGGAAATTGAGGGAGAGGTACAACATCAGAGAAGCAGGATGTCACCCAAGGGCTGGTTGCAGAGGAGCAGCCTGTAGGCAGGTTAAAGTGTGCATAGTCTAGACTCTAGAAAGCCAGCAGCTGGGCCAGGCTGGGGGAAAGGGTTACATTTTTCTAGCTCAGTTCCTGGGCTTTTGATCCTATCCAGCCCAACTGTGCTATACAAAGGGGGCTGGCTGAGATCCAGAGAGTAATAAGTTCAGGTGGGTCCGGTAAGCACCAGCATCACCTGTGAGCGCAATCATTGGCACTGCTGAAGAAACTGGGGTTTTCGGAAGACATCCAGCCATGGACAATGCAATAATCTGCATGCTCTGTAAAAAGCGTATAAAGCATGGAAATACCATTGGTTGTTTGGGTACTACATGTATGAAAAGACATGACTCATTACGCAGCATATGAATGCTAGCTGTAAGCAGGAATCGGGCTGCACTCCTCTTCCCTCCAACAACTCTCTTTCAACCTCTACCCCTACCCCTAGCCTCCAGCAATAGGGATTTCAAGGAATATAAGAGATTTACCTTATGGCTCTTTCAACAGTAGGCTTCAACTTTGCTCTGATTTTTGCCAATACCACCCTGCCACCTTCAGATGTGGCATTCAGCAGGCAAATTTCTCTGTCCTGCTGCTGGAATGAAAGAAGTATACCCTCTGCCAACCCCATACCCAGTACCTCATTGCCTTATAGCTCCTGTCAGCTTTCTTGAATTTGTATTGTTCATCCATTGTTGTGTATCACTACTCCCGAAGGAGCTGCTGGTTTAGATTTGGGCCTACTGTTACCTTACAAATCGAATGATAAAAAACAAAAAAAGAGAGAGAGCCTCCAGTGTAAATCCCAATATGATATGGGTATTTATTGAAAAAAATTATAAAATATTCAAGCTAATGAATATATATTAAAAAGAGTTTGCAATCAAAATGATGAAAAAGTGCAGTATGGAGCAGCTTGGGCTAGCTTGTAGACCCAACGCCGTTTTGTCTACAAAGACTTCGACAGGGGTCGACACCCCTGTCGAAGTCTTTGTAGACATCCCTGTCGAAGTCTTTGTAGACGAAGCGGCGTCAGGTCTACAAGCTAGCCCAAGCTGCTCTATACTGCGCTTTTTTTCATTTTGATTGAAATCTCTTTTTAATATATATTAGCTTGAATATTTCAAAGAATCAGATACGCCGGGATTGAGCTAAGATACTTACGCCGTTGTATCTTAGTTGCATATTTACGCTGGCCGCTAGGTGGCGCTTCCGTCGATTTATGCGTCGAATATGTAAATTAGCTAGATACGCCGATTCACAAACGTACGCCCGGCCGTCACAGTACTGATACGCCGTTTACATAAGGCGATTTCAGGCGTAAAGATATTCCAACAATAAGATGTCGCAGCCAATGTTAAGTATGGATGTCGGGACCGCGTCGAAATTTATAAATTTTACGTCGTTTGCGTAAGCTGGTTCAGAATGGGGCTGGGCGTGAGGTTCCGTTCACGTCGTTTTCATTGACTATTTGCGACGTGATTTGGAGCATGCGCACTGGGATACGTCCACGGCCGGCGCATTCGCAGTTAGTTCGGCACGTCATTTACGTGGGGTCACCGTTAATTTAAATACAACACGCCCCCTACCTGCCCAATTTGAGTTTGCGCGCGGATACGCCGGCCCATTTACGCTACGCCGACGTAACTTACGGAGCAAGTGCTTTGTGAATACAGCACTTGCCTGTAAAAGTTGCGGAGGCGTAACATAAATAGGATACGTTACGCCCGCACAAAGATACGCGCTCCTACGTGAATCTAGCCCTATGTGGAGGCTTTCTCTCCTTTTTTGTTTTTTATCATTCGATTTGTGGTGAAGCCTGGTCATTGGATCGTTCAGCATTCAGGTTTTTTTCTGCTCCCTGGAGTTACCGTTCCCCTTTGGTGTTAGTGACAACAGAAGGAGGAGACCATTGGAAGATTTACATCTTGGGTTCCACTACCGGTGGATACAAGCTTGGTTGACCCACAACTGTAAGGTTAGTTGGGTCCTCATCCGCTGGTAATAGTATTTTATTCTATATGTTTATATGGACTACACATTTGTCTTTTGCAGCAGTCCCAAGACTGCTATTACCTATTGGAGGCTGATCATTGATTCACTGCATAAGTTTGTTTACCATTTATATGTTGTCACATTTTTGGTACAGTACTGTGTGTCTTTTTGGTACACTTTGGAGATATTATTATTTTTTGGAGTTTTAGGAATCACACTTTATATAGGGTGTTCCCTTCTTACATTTTTTGTAGCATTGATTTATTTCACAATTTTTTTGATAATAATTGATCCCATTTTTTGGATGATACCATTCACCCAATATCTTACTACCACGCTTTTTATATTTTATGTTTCGTTTACAATTTTGTCTTACTGTTGTGTTGGCATCTTATTTTTAGTAACATTTTTGGTTGGCGCAGTATACTATCCCTTAATTGTAGAACTTGTTTGATAGTCTCTGCCACAGACTAGGTGAAGGTAAAACTCAGGATCTTTCCGTCATTTCAGTTGCACTGTAAGATAAACTTTGAGATCTGGATATATCCTCCAATTGAGTCCTCAATTGCTCGGTCCCTTCCAGCAGGTAAGGCGACTCATCCCTGGATCAGTAGGCCCCAGTAGCTCCTGGGCCCACATATCAGTTGTGAGGCCTCAGGCCAGCGTGAACCCGAGGCGGTAACTGCCAACACATCCCTGAGGCCATGAGGGCCCTCAGGGTGGGATCGAAAGACGATTAAGTACCCCTCCCAGAATGCACAGCCGGTTGACCATGCCCTCAGGGCTGCTTCTGGGAAAGAGGCACTCAATGCATGCAGCCCGTTGCCTTTCCAACTCTGACCAGCAGTGACAGCGACACCCACGGTCAGAGGGAAAATCATGCAACCAGCGAGACTGGAACAGAGCCATGAATTTGAACAAATCTCTCTGGGCCAAACTACAACTATAATTTCAACATATAGTGCCAACTCATTGGGAGCAGGGCGCTACACCTTCCCTCCACCTGACCACAGACAGTTTATTCATCATGTTAAACACCAGTTCCATGCAAGGGTTCAAGAGGCTATGTGGTGGCTCAGGTAAAATTATGTCATGCAGTGTTTCAGCTAGTATGCCTAGAGGGCAGGAGCCTCTATGTGGCAGAGGTTATGTGAGCAGGGGCAGACCCAAAGGTGGTTTACCCTGTGCTGTCTTTTGCCAGAAAGGGTCATGTGTGACAATGGCACCAGCTTGCTGTCCACTCTTCGACAGGGAAAGTTCACATATGTGCTTTGGTTGGCACACATTCGCAACCTGGTGGTGCAGCACTTCCTGGATAGGTACCCTGGTTTAAAGGATTTTCTGAGGCAGGCACACCACCTGATATGTGACATATCCACCCAATGTAATACAACCTTGGCCATGCTGAAGCAGCTGATAATACATCAGCAGCCCATAAATAAGTAGCTGTGCGAGAGTATGGCATTTAGGGCAGGCTCTGAGGACTTGGAGTTGTTCTGTACATGTCACTGGCTTCTTAGGCTAGATTCACATCTATGCAGTTTTAGTGCTTTTGCAGATTTGCACTACAGTCCATTTAACATGATTTCCTATGGAACACATTCTGTAGTGCAAATGTGCAAAATGCAAAAAGCACTAAAAATGCATAGGTGTGAATCCAGCCTTATACAGGATTTATGATTCAGATTGTCACCGTTTGGCACGGCAACCAGAATGGTAAGCTGTGACAGTGTGGGCATCAACATCACAATCCATGTGGTCTTCCTGCTGGAGCAGATGCTACATGGACCTTCTTCCTCAGGGCCTACTATATCCACTGTCCCTGTGAGTCCTCAGCAAGGACAGGAGCAGCATTAGGAGTGTCAGACAAGGGGTACTCACCGAGGCCCGAGATGCAGTTCGCTCTTGCGACTAAGCTCACTCTACCCCCTGGAGGTGGTACAGAGGGTAGATGGCACCAAGAGGCACGAGCTACCAGCAGGCTGGGCTGGGCAGGTCTTGCGTGTAGATCAGTAGCCATGTAGAAACTGGCAGGTATTGATCTCAATAGGAACAACAAAGAAGCAAGTCCGTAGGCAGGCCAGGAGCAAGGATGCAGAGGGCTAAAGGCAAGTCCAAACAACAGGCTGAGGGTCTAGGCACAGGAGAATAAAGATAATCTGAGTAACAGGCTGAGGGTCAAGGCACAGGAGACTGAAGATAATCTGGGGGTCAAACACCATTGAGACAAGCAAAGTCTGTGAGGCACGTCAAAGATCAGGTCCAGGAGAAGATCAAGGGAGGTCAGGTTAAATCCGGGTCACAACAGGCAATCAGTAGACAGGAAACAGGAACAAGTTCACAGAAGGCTGATAGACAAACCAGCGATTTGTCTGGGAGACAAGGCAGCTTTCATAGGCCAGCAAAGAGGCTGTTCGGTCGGCCCGCGAACGCGCATGCGTCGTTCCGCCACACATGCGCGCCAGGAAACTTAGATTCTGTGCAGGTTGGTACTGAGTTCTTCCCTGACAAGGAAGCATTGTATAGTTGCCATTGTGGCCTTCTGGAGGAGGAAATGGGGGTGCGTTTCATCTCTCACAAACCCAAGGAGGTGTTTGTGGTTGGGAAAAGGTAGCTGAGGACAACGTCGTTCTCAATGACCCTGACGACTTAGGTTTCTCTGTCTCCAGTAACTTGTAGTGGATGGGCTCATTCAAGATATAGAGCCTGCAAGAAGACCCTAGGATTTGTGGTATCAAGGACAATTACTGGTTAGCAACCCTCCTGGATCCACGTTACAATCATAACGCCCTTGCAGATTAAGCAAAAGATAAAACACCTGTGGGGTTGTGCTGCGGAGCAACCTGGTAACCTCCTTTCCAGAGTCTGCCCGTATATTGTCTGACACACAATGTGTCTCAGAGCTTTCTGTTGTTGAAAGAAAGAACAGTTATGGGGTGACTGCCTAAAGCCAGACATAGATAGATTCAATTCATCTATGGGCAGGCTGGTTATACAGAAGTCAATCCATTGATCGTCTTCAGTATAACTAGCCTGTCAGATTTTTTCCATGTGATTACTGCCAGAGGCTGTAGACGCCAGCAGTAATCATTGTGGTTTGCTGACAGGGAAGGCTCCCTGCCAGCAGCACACCATACAGCTGTTGTAAACAAGGCAAGGGCTCCTGCGCTACCGAGGGGGGTGGGATGGGATCACTGCTGCAAACACCTAACAGTCTGTCCTGAGCAGAGAGAGATAGCAAATAGAAAAACAAGGGGGGGGGGGGGTGGTGTCTGCGCTGTGAAAAGTGTAGGGTAAAATACAACAGTAACACGGGAATGGGTACCTGGGCCAGTGAACGTGGGTAAAAAGGGGGTGGGGCAGAATCAGAGCAAAATGATAGCAAACATGGGTAATGTGTCAATGCATATAACGTCTATGTTACAATGTGACAAAAAAAGTGGAATACCAAAAGTTGACAAGTGACAAAAGTGACAAAAAAAGGGGGTCATATAACGGTGAAACCCAAGAAATAAAATATATTGTATATATACACAATGTGCTAGTATTGGCAGATATAATGTGTAAGGCCAGAGAAGACTTCCCACAAGGGATGCCTCTGGGTATAATGTATGAAAAAATGCAAAATTTATCAAATATAAACTATAAATATGAAATATAAAATATAAAATATAAAATGAAGAAAGTCTCTCAGAGTGCTTCCCAAATGTCCCAAAAAGGATCCAGAGACGTATCGCAGTGAACACCTCTGGTGGTCCCTAGCTCCTCACCTCACGGCTATGGCACGGATAGCCAAAATAAACCACCTCCGGGGACGGGGGGAATGCACTTCAATGGACAGAAACGACAGCAGCACTCCTCAGCAGTAAGGCATGGAAGAGATACGAAGCAAGTTTTGATATGGTGTTAGGGGAACATCTTATACAAGCATCATATTGCACCCACAACCACCTCTGACCTCGGAGCCACTCCTACCTATCAATAGGAAGAGGCCCAGGCAAGATGGCGATCGCTTTAGCTGCTATCAGCCATTACAATAAGAGTGCGGGCTACGAGAAAATGGCCGCCATGCGCCCAGCATAGCAGACACTCAAGAGGTCTCGGCAGTGCTATCCCCTATCTTGGAGTCACTCCTACTTACGAATAGGAAGTGACCCAGGCAAGATGGCCACTACTATAGCTGTTACCAGTCATGTATATCAGTGCGGGCCACAAGAAAATGGCCGCCATGCGCCCAAAAACAGCAGACAATTAGGCGGTCTATTTAAGACTCGACTACTTTACTAGTGTCATCCCCTAAGGAAGTCACGTGACGTGACGAGACGCGTAGGGATCGAGGAGCATCAGAGTCCACACGCCTGACGCAGTTAGACCCACCTGCCGTCCGTCTGGTATTTTATGTCCAGTTTCATCTTTTTAATGTGAGTGCATCCATGTTTTTTCAATAAATGTGTTCAATCTTTGTGGGGCTGTACTCTCTCCTGACATTCACGCTGTGTGAGGGCCCCTCCTATCCGCTCCGAGTGTCAACTCAGCCCAGATATAGAAGAGGAGTAGCCAGGTGTACATCCAGGACCTAGACGAACTCGCAGTTCGTGGGAGATAGGCCCACCATCCATCACCTCCATGTGAGTGGATGTATGAGTGATTCATGATGCTTGTATAAGATGTTCCCCTAACACCATATCAAAACTTGCTTTGTATCTCTTCCATGCCTTACTGCTGAGGAGTGCTGCTGTCGTTTCTGTCCATTGAAGTGCATTCCCCCCGCCCCCGGAGGTGGTTTATTTTGGCTATCCGTGCCATAGCCGTGAGGTGAGGAGCTAGGGACCACCAGAGGTATTCACTGCGATACGTCCTTCCCGGCACCATTCCTCCATTTCTGGATCCTTTTTGGGACATTTGGGAAGCACTCTGAGAGACTTTCTTAATTTTATATTTTATATTTCATATTTATAGTTTATATTTGATAAATTTTGCATTTTTTCATACATTATACCCAGAGGCGTCCCTTGTGGGAAGTCTTCTCTGGCCTTACACATTATATCTGCCAATACTAGCACATTGTGTATATATACAATATATTTTATTTCTTGGGTTTCACCGTTATATGACCCCCTTTTTTTGTCACTTTTGTCACTTGTCAACTTTTGGTATTCCACTTTTTTTGTCGCATTGTAACATAGACGTTATATGCATTGACACATTACCCATGTTTGTTATCATTTTCCTCTGATTCTGCCCCCACCCCCTTTTTACCCACGTTCACTGGCCCAGGTACCCATTCCCGTGTTACTGTTGTATTTTACCATCCCCCCTTGTTTTTCTATACACAATACAGCTGTGTGAGGGATTCCCCTATCTACACTTACTATGTGGATGGGGGAATCAAGTTTTTCTTTTCCTGGAACCCTTGGCCATATTTCAGCCACAAATAAGCAATTTTTTTTTTGAAGACATTATAGTATAATGACGAAGAAATGAGGCAGTTTCGTAATGTGTAGGGATTGGCCGTAGGACAAGACATACACCAGGAGTGACGTGAGACGGCGCAGAGGACGCCACTATTTGTTTACATGCTCGTTTTTATGGTTTTAATGTAAGTGCAACTTTTTTTAATAAATGCCCTATTTTACCTTTATACTACACCATTGGAGGCCCTCTTTTGTCCCTCTTGTTTCTTTGGCTTGAGTCCTTTCAGGTACCACATTCAGCCACCAGTTTTATACCCGTTGGAAGTAGGAGACATTGAGGAGACTGTCGTGAGGTGGAGATTGATTATTGATCGCTCTATTTATCCCTCATTGAGGTGAGAGTTCTGGAAGACCAGACTGGTGTCTTTGGTGGAGTTTACATTCTCTCTGGGATTAGTGGACAACCATTTACAGCAGCCTATCTGTCACTTTCACATTTGGACTTTGACACTGTTTTCTCCAGCGTCATCTTCTTAGTTAAGATTTTGATCACTCAGCACCTTTATTTGCACTTTTTGATGTTTATGTGTCTTCATATTGTTTATATATGAATGTTTTGCGCAATTTCTCTATTTATTTAATGGCACTGATGTGCTACACTGAATCAGACCCAGAGCACTCCTAACCCATGTTGAGGGCATGTGGCCTGGTATGGTTCAGGAGTGGGGGAGTGCCCACTCCCCATCTTCCCATTCTTTTTCCTGGGTTGCCGGGACTGCATGCTCTAATAAGGAAAGGATTCTACACAGGAAAGTCGCACGGTCGGCAAGCGGTTAAAATCCACTACTACTAATTCAATATAACATTTATTATTTATTAATCATAGGTATCTTTGAATAGAGTTTTTACTATTTAAATGCTTAGCTCATATAACAACTCAGTTAACAGAAAGTACTTCTTCAAATATGCAGTTCACTGTCACCATTTTACAGTCCATATCTAACCTGTCACTGTCTAATCCAACACAAAGTTCTTTCATTAGACCACACAAAAGAACATTCCAGTTTCACATTACACTTTTCAAGAATCCTCTGATAACAAATACACATGCCCCATACATACTGGAGGATCCTGATAATGAATATTTCATTGTGATTAATACTGGCTTTCCTAATTCATTGTAAACAGTACATTCTTTTGTAGGCTTCAAAGCAGCTGAATAAGCTTCTCCCTTGTGGTCTATGAGTAAATTGTTTGCAAGCAGAAGACCCAGTAATAGGACATAGAGTTAGTTGCACATATTTTCTTTCTATTACCATGCCACATTTCTCTGCCATAATCATAGATAACGATAAGGAAATAAATCCATGTAAACAGAACACAACCCAGATATGGGCAATTAGTAGCAAATACATTTTACAGCAGAATACTAATCCATCAGGTAAAGGAATCTGATCAATGGCTGAATTGATCTTGATTACCACTTGAGATGTCAGTGTCACTTATCTAATAATGAATCAGTGCAGTACTTTTTGTATAAGTATTCACGAGAATATTAAGTTTGACAGTTTTGTAGTGTTACAAGTTGGAATTATATATCTGACAGGAGGCTCATATCTATGCATTAATCTTCCTTTATTAATGCTCACAGCAGAATCTATTTCTAATAACCCAATGTAAAACAAAAACTTTTAAAACAGACTACCACTCTCAGCAGTCCATATAACGTCTAGCCACGCCCCTGACAGTGACCTCCATAAAAGGGGCTGTCTGTGAAGGTTCCTCCTCTTTCTTTCTGCTCACAGACAGATAAGTACTTGACTTGTAACATTTTGTTGTCAGGGAGTACAGGGGGCCCTTTCTGCCCCTGTTACTTCATTATTGTTACTTCATTATTGTTAATTCTTTATTTGTTTCTATTCATTGCTTATTTCCAGGTTTTCTCTCTATTTGACTGCATTGCAGTACATTCGTTTTTTCCCTAAGCCCTCCAGCTGTTGTCTCGAGTGCTTAAGCTGCCTCTTCATAACGTTTGCAGCATTGCGCGGAGGTCGGGGGGTCTTACTTCCCCCTTGTCAGCGTTATTAGCCAGACATTGTCCCCCCTCCGCTCTGTGTGTGCGCCTTTCCTGACACTCTGTCAGCCGCCGCCATTTTCCCCCCTTCTCCCTCACACAGTGCGCGCGTACGAGGGGCGGAGCTTCCGACGCTCGTCAGCCCAACCAATCAGCGCCCAGCGGCCGTAGTCTCGCGAGACTTCGTTCCCGGGCCGCTGGAAATCCCAGGCTCTTCTCCTCTCCGTCACCACTCGGCGCCGACGGTGGGGAGGATAGGACCGGAGCCTGCTGTCCCATACACTGCAGTTTGTAGGTTGTATACCCGTGGCCTAGATAAATTTAAATAATACCCCTGGCGCTGCTGACAGCCATAGCCCATAGTACTGTGTACACTGTTAGACTGCTTTCATTTACCCATTTCTTTTACTGCCATGGCTGAACTTAACCAACTGTCCCCCAGTGGGGACATCCCCTCAGCGGGCATTTCCCACACCCTAAGTGCTACGCAACTCCAGGACATTATCCAATTGTCCATACAAGCTGCCTTGGCCTCTGCTACCCCATCTGCCTGGACCCAGCAACCCGCAAATACCCCATTACCACCGCCCCAGAACGGTGAACCGCATATAAAAAAGGGTAAGGCCTCGCACAAAAGAAAACATACCATGGCGATGCATGACTCCCCGGCAGGGGAAGTAAACAATTTGCTACAGGTAGCCCCCACCACGGTCTACCATCCCCAGCATCAACCAGATATTTCTCGACCCCTGGACCCCAGGGAGATTCCACAAAAGGGGTTTAAAGCCATTAGAAGGGCTAAACCGGACTCATACGAGGACTCCTCAGAGGACGATTCGGTCGATCCTTCTGATGGGTCGGAGGTATCAGAGTCCGGGTCCTATATTAAAGGTGCTGGGGCTACGGCGCTCGACACAGCCGCCACTCCTGCTACGCAGGACGAGGTCCTCCTGGACGCTCTTGGAGAACCTTTTTTCCACCCAGACGCAATTATACACCCGCGTTCTGGAGAATGGACACCTCTGCCACACGTTTCACAATTCGTGGAACTTTGGGCTAGGAAGTCCTTAGATAGAAATGGCCGTAACAAATTAAGGGCTGAATGCCCCAGACCCTCCATACCTAAGAAGGTTGTGGCCACCCCAGAGGTGGACCCGGTCTTAATAAATTATCTCCTAAAGACGGGAAAATTTCAGAAGAAGGGCATCGAACGCTCCTTCTGAGCCATACAAGACCGCGTCCTGGACCTTATGGGTCCACTGACAAAAATCCTGAACCTTTCCGAACAGGCTGCAGCTTCTGGACAACCAGTTGACCTCCCGCAGCTTAGGGGTTGGGCACAAAGAGCCCTGTGCCTAGCTGGCACTGCCAACACGGCATGCTCGGTGGAAAGACGCAGGTCGATTCTCATGCGACTAGATCCCCAGTTATCACATCTGGCGGAATCCGAACCCGGCCCGTCGGCCGAGGGCATGCTCTTTGGTGACATGGTGATCAAGGACATAAATAAATTTGTAGGTCTATTCACCAGTCTAGACAAGGCCCAAAACTCCTTAAGGAGAACCGGGACCAACAAGGTTTTTAACAGGGCCGGCAGAAATAGAGGCCGTTCTGCCGGCCGTTCCACTTCCTACAGGCCGCAGGGCAGACCCTTTGCTCAATTTCAGTACCAGGCTCCATCCTATCCCACCTCGGTGGCACAACCTGCACCTTCTTTCCTCCCCGAGGCAGACCCTGGCGTGGACGTGGTGGACGCGGTTACCCACGATCCCGACCCCCTACCGGTGAGTATACCTTACACCACACTCAATCACATTCCTGTGGGGGGACGTCTGAGGTATTTTATCCAAACCTGGTCTGCGATTACGGCAGACGCATGGATTTTACACTCCGTAGCGGGGTTCACTATAGACATATTCGCCCCACCGCTTCTCAACATAACTCCCCCTCCCATTCGGTTCGCAAGACAAACCAGCCTTCTCATAGACAAGGAAATACGAGACCTGATGACCAAACAGGCAATTGTAGAAGTAGACCGCCTTTCCCCAGGCTTCATAAGCAACCTGTTCCTGGTTCGCAAGAAAGGGGGAGGTTACCGGCCGGTGATAAACCTCAGGGACCTAAACCAGTATGTCGAGTACCGACATTTCAAGATGGAGGGAATCCACTTCCTCTGAGACCTTCTCCAACCTGGAGACTGGCTAGTGAAGGTAGATCTACAAGACGCGTACCTTACGGTCCCTATACACCCCGAATCACAACACCTACTCCGTTTCCCGTAGAGAGGCAGGATGTGGCAATTTACTTGCCTTCCGTTCGGCCTGTCGTCCGCCCCCTGGTGTTTCACCAAACTCATGAAACCAGTGGTGGCAGCTCTCAGAAGCAGAGGGGTACGTCTGATTATCTATCTAGACGACATTCTTCTCATGGCCTACTCCAAGAGTCAAGCCCTCCTTCACATGTCCTGGACTATATCCCTACTACAAAAGCTGGGTTTTCTTATCAATCACGGGAAGTCCATCTTGGTCCCATCCCAACAGATGGAATTCTTGGGCTTTACGGTAAACACCGTTCAATCCACCCTCAGTCTCCCCAAATCCAAACTTGCCCTTATCCGCAAGGAGATTCGTGCAACTCTACGCAGGGGCCACTTATCCCTCCGTACACTAGCGCGTCTGGTGGGCTTGCTTGCGGCCTCCATCCAGGCCATCTTTCCG
This sequence comes from Rana kukunoris, assembly GCA_029574335.1. Classification (NCBI taxonomy): domain Eukaryota; kingdom Metazoa; phylum Chordata; class Amphibia; order Anura; family Ranidae; genus Rana; species Rana kukunoris. Next base: position 82,875,784 of record CM056053.1, read on the forward strand.
GCCCCACTGCATTACAGGGCCCTCCAGAGGCTCAAAATTATGCATCTAAGACAAGGCCTCAGATACTCAGACGAGATCCCTCTCTGCCAGGAGACTACCGAGGAACTGAAGTGGTGGCTTTTCCATGCCGTCGAATGGAACGGCAAAACCATCTTCAACCCCAACCCGGACGTCGTCATAGAATCGGACGCCAGTCGACAGGGCTGGGGCGCCCGATGCGGGACGGCCTCCACAGGAGGGACGTGGTCCGCAACAGAAACCTCCCTTCATATCAATGCGCTGGAACTTTTGGCAGCCCTTTTCGCCGTCAAAAGTTTCAGGCCTCATACTTCCACATGCTGTATTCTATTTCGCATGGACAATGTAGCGGCGGTGCAATATGTCAACCGTTTAGGAGGCACCAAATCCAAAACTCTGGCGCATATCGCGAAGGATTTCTGGCACTTTTGCCTAGCCCACGACATTACACCCATAGCGGAATACATTCCGGGAGTCTCCAACTCGGTAGCCGACTGGAATTCTCGTTATCTTCGCGATTCCAGCGATTGGAGACTAGATCGGTCAATATTTCTTCGATTACAACGACTCTGGGGACCGCTATCTACAGATCTCTTCGCCTCCCTCCTCAACCATCAACTGCCTCGCTTTTTCAGCTGGAGGCCGGACCCGGAGGCATATGCGGTGGACGCTCTCCGCCAACCTTGGCCGGAGGGAACACATTACGCATTTCCCCCTTTTCAGATGATTCCCAGGCTTCTCCTACGAATAACCAATCTAGGAGCGACTGTGGTACTGATTACGCCATGGTGGCCGACCCAACCATGGTTCCCTCTGTTACTGGGGATGATGGTAGACCTCCCCAGACTGATCCCCCATTTTCCCCACCTTCTCACCAGTCCGAGCGGGAATTTTCACCCCCTGGTTCTGGGGAACAGCCTACCACTTCTGGCGTGGTTAGTGTCGGGATACCAGCCCCAGATAGAGACCTTTCGGAATCAGCTCAGAATCTCCTCACCATGGCCTGGTCCCCCGGGACTAGATCGGCATATCGATCAGCCTGGAGACTCTGGGTTCGTTGGTGTGATCAACGACAGGTTGATCCCATACAGGCCCCTGTATCCCTAGTAGCGAATTACCTGGCAGATTCTTATGAATCCGGCAGATCATACAGCTCTATTAATATCTATCGATCAGCTATCTCAGCCTATCACTGCCCCGTAGATTCCTTACCAGTGGGCAAGCATCCACTAATATGTAGACTTTTAAGAGGCGTGAAGTTTCAACGTCCCCCTAGGCCTAGATACCAAGCGACCTGGGATGTATCCAGGGTGCTTGATATGTTTGCCAGTTGGGGGGACAACGTGGACCTATCTCTGAAACTTTTATCCATAAAACTAACGGTCCTCCTATGTCTAATTTCCATAAAGAGAGTGTCAGACGTTAGGGCTCTGGACATCTCCAGGCGACAATTCTCGCCGCAGGGTGTTGAATTTTCCATTGTACGCAGGACCAAAACCGGTATTCACTCCGTCTTCTATCCTTCCTTCCCTGCTCATCCATTCCTCTGTGTCGTTCGTTGCCTTCAGGCATACGAATCTCAAACCGCTACCCTGCGCTCCGCGGACTCTTCTCAACTTCTTGTTTCCTATGTCAGACCTCACCTTCCGGTCTCGTCTGCCTCTCTAGCACGATGGGTGAGGACCACCATGGAAATGGCGGGGATCGATGTTACCCTATTCGGAGCTCACTCCACCAGGGGTGCTATGGCTACCAAGGTAGTCATATCAGGAGGCTCTCTTTCAGATCTCTTGAGAGCGGCAGATTGGTCTTCCGAGACCACGTTCCGTCAGTTTTACTTCAGACCACAGGATCACATCTCCTTGTCAGTCATCTCTTAGGATTACTGTGTATTGTGTTTAATCATATCTACATGCTTAAATTCTAGCTTTGAACTTGCATAGATATGAGCCTCCTGTCAGATATATAATTCGAGATTTTCCTAGCTTTTGACGGAAAATATTGATTATATGATGACAGGAGGCGAGTATCTTCCCTCCCGACCCTCCCTATTACGATTGGTTTTCATTTCTTCGCAGGTTACTGAATGCCGACCTGGGCCTTACGGACGAATAATCCAGTTTGGAGAATGATTAAACTCCACCTGCAAGTTTGGAACGCAACTCACTTGAGGATCCTAGTTGGGAATCTGGTTGTTCCGAGAAACCCCGTTGGGTTTCGGTCGATGGTTAATTTCCCGTCGGAAGCTGTCGGATGTCGACCGGCCGGTCGGAGTTCCGAAGACACGTCTCTTTCCTCCGTTCGGGTGCCGTTTCTATCTTAAGAGGTCATCGCATCAAGAAAAAGGAGGAACCTTCACAGACAGCCCCTTTTATGGAGGTCACTGTCAGGGGCGTGGCTAGACGTTATATGGACTGCTGAGAGTGGTAGTCTGTTTTAAAAGTTTTTGTTTTACATTGGGTTATTAGAAATAGATTCTGCTGTGAGCATTAATAAAGGAAGATTAATGCATAGATACTCGCCTCCTGTCATCATATAATCAATATTTTCCGTCACAAGCTAGGAAAATCTCGAATTAAACATCAATGGTGCAAAATATTTTGAATATAGTGAAATTGCGCTTCCCTATATTAAAGCGGTATTTCACCCTAAACATAAGATCTCCCATGCGATCCAGCATACTGGCGTCAGCGCCAGTATGCTGGTTTTTTTTTTTTTTAATAGCACACTTACTGTATTATTGTGGAATTCCTTTTCTGTCCCCCGTGGTGGACGGCGCCAGTATAGCGCGTCACATCTTCCTAAAATACCCGATATGGACTCGGGTAATCTCGGCGAAAATGCGGCGCCTGCGCACAGACCTAGGAGCTGACTGCGCAGGCGCCGTATTTCTCAGAGTCCTACGGCTATGGCGCGTCACGCCCTCCGAAATAGGACTCGGAGAAATACGGCGCCTGCGCAGTCAGCTCCTAGGTCTGTGCGCAGGCGCCGCATTTTCGCCGAGATTACCCGAGTCCATATCGGGTATTTTAGGAAGATGTGACGCGCTATACTACAGCCGTCCACCGCGGGGGACAAAAAAGGAATTCCACAATAATACAGTAAGTGTGCTATTAAAAAAAAAAAAACCCAGCATACTGGCGCTGACGCCAGTATGCTGGATCGCATGGGAGATCTTATATTTAGGGTGAACCTCCGCTTTAATGAATGGTTTGTGTTTACCTTCTATCACCACTAGGTGGTGTGTTTCCCTACAAAGGCAATACACTCCACTTTAATTGTGTAGTTAAAAATAAATAAATAAATATGCATCAACCGTGAAAAAAACGTGAAAAACCTTATCGAGTGTAACACTTAAATCTCTAATTATTCATGTGTCAAATACTCCATATATGTGTGGTTTGAGAGTTTTAAATAAAGTCCATAAAGTGAATAGTCCAGTTATTCCCTCTTCTTATGTGATGGGATATGCTTGTACCGATGTATTCCTCTAGGATGTTTATGGGTTGTAACCAAACTGTCACCGTTAAAAATGGTCACTCACCAGATATTATGTCAACCAGAGCCTATGGTTCATTTGTCAGGATAACCACTCCTACTGGGGCTTTCTTCTGCTGTCAGATATTTCAAATGTGGAATGCCGTCCCCTCCTGTGAATGCTCACATAGAAAGAATGGTGCTCCAGCAGAAGAAAGCCCCAGTAGGAGTGGTTATCCTGACGAATGAACCATAGGCTCTGGTTGACATAATATCTGGTGAGTAACCATTTTTAACGGTGACGGGATACCACTAAATGGTGACGGTTTGGTTACAACCCATAAATATCCTAGAGGAATACATCGGTACAAGCATATCCCATCACATAAGAAGAGGGAATAACTGGACTATTCACTTTATGGACTTTATTTAAAAAACTCTCAAACCACACATATATGGAGTATTTTGACACATGAATATTTAGAGATTTAAGTGTTACACTCGATAAGGTTTTTCACGTTTTTTTCACGGTTGATGCATATTTATTTATTTATTTTTAACTACACAATTAAAGTGGAGTGTATTGCCTTTGTAGGGAAACACACCACCTAGTGGTGATAGAAGGTAAACACAAACCATTCATTAATATAGGGAAGCGCAATTTCACTATATTCAAAATATATTTGGGACAGGATACCAGACTGGTAAACTGACCCGGTTCTTATTTTTTAAATTGCAGCACACCCATTAATCACTATATATTCCATTTGCGCCAACCACACGCACATAAAAAATGGTGCAAAATACTATTATTTTTTATAAAAAGAGAATTAAACAAAAAAGGGAACATATTTTAGTTGTGGCTGCATACACAAAATTGTATTGAACCACCAAGAGCACCTGCATGTCTTTTAGGCTACATTTCTACTAGTTCTCTTGGATCCAGAAATTTGGACTATTCTGGTCATTGCTGGTGAACATCAAGTTTTAAGTCATTTCAGGGTTCTAAACTGGACTGAGGTCTGAGCTTTTTACTTGGCCATTCCCAGACATTCAGATTCTTGATTGTTAAAGGGGTTGTAAAGGAATTTTTTTTCATAATAAGCATCCTTTTCCTGCGGACATTTCTCTTTTCACTTCCTCATTGTTCGTTTTTGCTCAGAAGTTGCTCTATTTCTTCTCTGTTCTGTTCACTTCCTTGTCTGATTTTACTGACCACCGTGATGGGAGGCTTTACTGCTGTGGTCAGTAACGTGCTCGCCCCCTCCTGGGAACTACATCTGTGTGGCAGGACGCTCTCTAAGTGTTAGAGACTTCAAGGAGGTGTGAATTACTAGGCGTGCCACAGTGCATACTGGGAAATGTAGTTCTTACATGAACGAGTGCTGCAAACTAGGAAGTGAATGAGAGAACAGAAACTAGAATGCCGGAGGTGATATAGATGAAGGAATTTAATAGGTATTTACTCGTTTTTTTAACAGAATCATTACACTGTTCTGTCTGTCTACCTTGCAGAGGCAAAAAAATATTTCCTTTACAACTCTTTTAACTCCTCTGGTGTAGCTTCCTTAGTATGTTTTTGTCTTGCTGGACGGTCAACCTTCCCAAGTGTCCTCTATAGTGCTTTTTGTTTGGCTCCATCTATCTCGCCTTTAATTCTGACCATTTTCCCAGTCCCTGTCAATGAAAGCATCTCCAAAATATGATGATTTTCTCTGACACATGTAGCACTATGTAGAAGTAAGGCCAAAGAGATCCAGTTCACTTACAGGGTCACTAAAGGAAAAATGTTTTTTTTTGCTGAAATTACTGTTTACAGGGTATAGAGACATAAAAGTTAACTGATTCCTTTTAAAAATGATTAAAAATAGATAAAAATCAATCATATAATATGCCTCTAGTTTCACTCTTGTTTTTAAAATGATTTCATGTTTCTGTGAAGTAGAGAAGACACACAGAACAAAAACAAACAAATCCAGGGCAGTGTTTTGTTTTTAAAATGAATCTGATTCTGGTTCTGAGGAGTTTTAGACACACAGCTTAGACCACAGTGAAAATCTGCCATGAGTTTTTTCATGAGGAGCCAGACAAGCAGGAAGTGTGGAGATCAGAGAAGTATTACAGCTACTTCAAAGCAAAAACGAACAATGAGAACATGAAAACAGCACTGCATTAAGGTAAAGGAAGCTATTTAGCTAAAAAAAAAATCCTTTAGTGATCCTTTAATTCCACTACATAAGAGCAGAAGTCCTAAAAGAAAAAGTGGGCAGCCATCTATCTTCTGGTCTATAATTTTTTTTATCTTTGGGGGAGCAAAAGTCTATTTTTTTACTCTTTGCCTTTCAGAGAGGCTATAAAATATTCCATATGTTTAATTTTGTTAACTTGCCAGATTGATAAGGTTGGAGGTGATTCCTGGGAGAAAGGGCCGGGACACAGGTTCTAGCTGTGTTTAACACATGGATCACAAGTGAATTTTTAAATCTCTCTCTTGGAAGAGGTGAATGGTTCAGTGCATTAGTTGTCAGCTCAGAACCCAAGTCAAGGTCAATCAACTTAGTAATAATCGCTTTTACCTGTGTCCAGAAAGTACCAAGCTTACTACATGCCCAGAATTTGTGCACAAATGTGCCTTCCGCAGTTTTGCAATGCCAGCATAATTCCAAAGATTGTGGAAAAAATGTATGTGGAAGAGGTGGCACTTTGTACTACCTGGTTAGTAACCTGTACATAGACTCTTGGAACCTACTAGCTAAATAAGGAATTACATCTATTTTTATTCAAAACCATAATGATATAACCTTTTAAAAGTTTCAAAGAGATTAATATTTATCCAAATCTCTAAATCTAGAATCTATTGAATGATCTGACACTGAGATGTGCCTAAAATAGAAGTAAAAGGAATAAGAAAAAATAAAGGATTTGTTCCTGTCATTTCCCTGGTATCGAAATACTGGAAAAATCTTTAAGGCCGCGTACACACGATCAGTCCATCCGATGAGAATGTCCGAAGGGTAACCGATGAAGCTGACTGATGGTCTCAGAGGCGTAACTAGGATCTTCAGGGCCCCGGTGCAAGAAACCATGAAGGCCCCCCCCCATGGGCATTGCTAGGTCTATAAAAGATCTTGGGCTAGAGCCCATAGCAGTGTAGAAAGCAAGTAAAGAAAGTCATATGCTTGGGCGGGTATACACATGTATACAATATACGTTTGTGTGTATATGTATATATTGTCACATAACTGAGTGCAGATCCTCCTTGCATCAGGGTCACCAGAGAGACAATTCCTTACATAAGGGTGCCCAAAGAGCCTTCCCCACTAGAGAGCCCCCCTTACATCAGGGTCCCCAGAGAGTCTCCCCTATACATCAGGATCCCCAGAGAGCACCCCCATACATCAGATATCACAGAGAGCCCAGCCCCCATACAGAGTCCCAAGAGAGCCCCCTATACTTCATGGTTCACAGAGAGCAACCCCATACATCAGAGTACCCAGAGAGCTGTCACCTGTTAGTCAGTGTCCACTTGGGAGGGGAGAATGGCTTGGAGAGAGAGAGAGAGAGAGAGAGAGAGAGAGAGAGAGAGGGAGAGAAAGAGAAAGAAAGAGAGAGAGAGAGAGAGAAAAAAAAAGAGAAAGAAAGGGAGAGAGAAAGAAAGAGAGAGAGAGAGAAAGAAAGAAAGAGAGAGAAAGAAAGAAAGAGAGAGAGAAAGAGAAAGAGAGAGCGAGAGAAAGAGA